>SEMN01000081.1:980000-1544553 GCA_005408345.1 Macquaria australasica
GGCCAGAATAAAGAGGCCATGCATGCCATGAACTTACAGTAATGCATTCTTGATTCATAATATAGCTATAACTCTCTTAAAGGAGATTATGAGATTAGGTCCTGCTCAGTTTGCTTCTGTTTTAACTAGCATGCTGAACGTCATGTTGCACCCTTAAAAGCAACAATAATCTGCCTTTTATCTTAATCACAGACCAGGAGCAGGATGGGAGCTTGTGTTCATGTGGATTTCCTAAGTACAGATAAATCAACTCATTCTAATTAGGGAACAGAGACATTTTAATTGCATGCATCAAAGTTTCTTGCCATCATTTGTGTCTACCTACTCATGGCTTTCAAACAATGTTTGCCTTTGTAGGAATGAAGCGTTCCCTGTCTGGGGCGAGCTGCTGGCCTGTGTGCTCCTCATTACTGCTCTAATGATAGACCGGGTAACTGAAGCTCAGTTAGCTCCAAAATCCAACCTCTGTTTTTGTCTTTACATCCTTTGCATCTCCCCTCCTGTGTGCACCCTCTCCCCAACTCCTCCATTCCTTTGACCTGTTTCTCCTTTTTCTATTGACATCCTCTGCCCTCTCTGTTTGTCCTCCTTTAACTCCTTACATAATGTCCGGTGCCAAAACTTTCAGACAACAAAGGCAGCCTGTCATTCTTCTTCACACTTCCACAACTTGTCAGGTGCGAGCCAGCATCCTTGCCGCGTACCTTAGCCCCAGAGGTGGCCTGCCTACATCACCTACAGTGTCTGAAATAGTCCAAAAGCTACAAAGGGGGCAGCAGACAAAGGGGACAGTGTTCCACTCATTCCCTCATATGAAATACAGGGGGCAACAGGGAGCGCCTAACCTAAGCCTTTGACAGGATACAGTGCAGAGCCCTCTCATCTAAAATGTGGCGTTCTCTCATATTGACAATTTGCTACTTGCGTCCTCTTATTTGTGTCACTCTTCTGCCCATTTCTTCTTCCTTCTTGCACAGTTCTTGTTTTTCTGACCTCTCTACCTGCCTCATAATATTCTCTCCCCTCCTTAACCTCTCTTGGCATTTTCACCCCTGCCTTCCACTTCTCGCCTTCCCGTTCTAAATTCACAACTTCCATCAGCCCTCTCCAGCCGGACGGATGCCCTCCACTTTCCTCCCTCATCCTTACAGAGAGCATTTTCCAAAGAGCTCTTACAGCCTCTCCCCACCCCTAATGCTCATGGCAGTCACTCCCACAGGATTCTCATGCAGACGGGGAGGAGTAATGCTGTAAAACTACGTTACGTTATGTTATCACAGCTGCTTGGTTGAACTGACCATGTGTACACATTGACCGTGCATCCACAGGCATTCACACTGATTTTGCAGTTATTTCGATTCTGCAGACTAACACAACAGCCACAGTAGGATGGTGGTATGATACCAATTTGCAAGGTGGGAGAGTGGCATTGGCAGATAGAAGCATAGAGGGGGTTTGGATTGGTGGGACAATTTAACTGAGCATGTGACACATAGCAGCCCTTTGTTTGCCTTAGCAGACAGGGGGCACTGGTCTGCTAGGCCGGACGGGATTCCAGGATACCAGCGAGTCATGGCTAATAAACTACGCCAAATAAACAGCGCAGCAGCAGCACCTCCCTCATACAGGCAAACACTTATGCAACAGTTCCCCGTCCGCAGACCTTCTAAGGACAAGAGAAGACAATGTGATTTATTTCTTGTGCAGCCGCTGTCATGACGATTACGCTTTTGTACACAGATCCAGTTCACACTAGGACTGCTGGGCTCTCAGGCCACTCAGCTACACTGTCTGGCCATGAGCAGTCTATGGTGTAACTGTAATTGTGAGCACAATTGAGTGTATGTGTGTGTGTGTGGTATGGGAATAGCAATCACAACACTGTGCCTGCCACAAACAAAAGCAACATGTATTCCTTAACTTACCAGTCAAAAAGAGTTATCTGTCATTTACATTAATGGATGCTAGACACACAGAACATACTAAGGAAGTCTATGCACACATTGTAGCCATTTTTGTTTCCTCATTGCACTGTGCATGCATGCAGGTACTATATACTGTATATATTGTTTTTCATGAAAACCAGATTTCACTACAAATCTGACTACCAGTGAAATATACAATGCATTTTATAATTATTCTATTCTATAGTTTGGAAAGCATTGCATGAATTTGCGCCATTTTATATACACAGTCTCCTCAGCCGTTACTCCACCTACAGACACCTCAGATCTACCAACCAATCACCGGCCTCCATTCCGTGCCCAAAATCCAAGGGCAATCGAGCCGAGCATTTTCAATTGTTGCCCCTTGACAGTGTCAGGTTTTCCCCTTCTACTGGAAGTTTTAAGCTCCATCTTTTTGTAGTCGCTTTTGAGTCTACCCTGATATCATTATAATCTATCTAATTTGTTTCTGTGCAATATGCCTTTTTATATTTTCACTTTTACCTGTTAATTTAATATTTTAAGCACTGTTCAGTGATGACCGTTTGCTCCTGGTAGTCCCCAGTGGATTCGCCTTTGGTTTCAAGTTGCACTGGGTTTATGACTGTTTTAAACATTTATTTTTCCTTCTAATTATTTAACTGTACCTTTAATTATCTCTGTAAAAGCACTCTGATCAACATGTGTTGTTTTTAAATGTGGTCTCAGGTCTTGCTTGTCTCAGATGGGAATATTTCCACTTGTTTCAACTACAACATTATCAACAATCTGGAGTCAAATACCTAAAAGCAATATAAAACATGAAAAATAAATACATACAAATAATACAACATATATATATATATATATATATTAAAAAAAGACAGTTGACAAGTTCTGAAGCTTTACAGACAACTGTGGGTCTATGTGTCTGTGTATACTTTGTAGAACTACACTGTGTCTGATCATGGATCTGGTCCAATCCAAACTGTTGTTTCACCTCTGTTTGGATAAGAGATAAATGAAAAACACAACGCTAAATACTGGAAAAGCTGTGTGACATTTGTTTGTTGTTGAATACTTGTGCATGTATTTGTGCATATGGTTAACACATCTGGAAATGTTTGTTTCTGTTGGTGCGTCAGTGCCCATACATCCATTTAAACAGACAGATGAATGCAAGGAATCCCCTCATATTACTCCACCATTCTGAGTCTACACAGCCACCGAATTAATGCAGACATCAGAGACGACGTGCCTATGGTTGGTCGTCTGCAGCTGTCCAAGGGAGAGTGCGAAGAGGTTTTTCCAACGTGAGGAGGGTGAAATCCAGTCCCGAGTGCAGCTGTGCCCTGCTGTCCTCAGCAGCCAGGATCAACCACGTGGGCATGTGATGCCTGTGCTGGGTAAATGAGTGGAGAGAGAGAGGAATGAGGCGGTAACACATCGAAGGTCTTCCTCTGCTTCCCGCTCTGGTTGGGAGCAACGTGCAGTGTGGTCAGAGGCCTTGGGTGGTCGCCCCAAACGCTGCATGGAAAAAACTGTGTTAAACAACTGAGAGTTCACCACAGCGGCTTGTGTTACACACAGACCCAGAGGGGGAGAGTTGGCAGCACTCGCACGGAGGATTAGAGACAGAAAGACACTGAAATAGTGAATAGTGTTTACTAATGCTAAATATGTTTGGGTATTGCAAATTCTTGACAGTTCAGCTCTGGAGCAAAGCTAGCAAGTTCTTTTTTTGTTGGAGATTCCCTCACAATCAGTCCTCCAAAAGTCTCAGAGGAGAGAAAGCCTTTAAAAAAGAGAATTTAAGCAAAACGAACATTCCACAAGGATGAACTCGAGACAAAATGAGTTCTTGGTTACACTGTGGAAAAATTATTTTTAAGCACAATTGAAATAGCTGGAAATACAAACAAAATATATGCTTTTCTCCTTCATGTTTTGATATACTCTTTGTGCTACTAAATCAGTAACATTATAGGTTATATAGGGTCAGGCCTGCTTTACCTCCTCGACACTGACTTCTGGCCACAGCGCAACAGGTCTGATCTTTCCTTTGACCTCACTTTTGCTGACCTTGGCTCCTCCCATTGAGGTCAATGTACATTCCCAGCTGCTGCGGCCCATCCTGTCCACACACAAGATGAGGGTGTATGGCTGCCGCAGATCCACCAGAGCCATGCAAGGGCTAAACCTCACAGCTCATGGTGCCCCTCACGTGGCGCATACACCTGACACAGTACATACTAAAACATCATCATAACCACAGTTAGGATGGACTGTAATGAGGGGGGGTTGGGGATTGGACAAAGGCTGAAGAAGCTCCCACTTGGAATTCCACTCCAAGACATTTTTACAGCTCAGCTCTCTGTGTAGTGCCCAAATTCAGAAACATGTGGCCATAATTGTCACATGCCTTCTCCATTTATGCTATCTTGGCACCTCTACTGAATGAATGTCATACCAATGACCCACAGTTTGATTATGATAAACACATCCTACATCCCAGGACCCAGAAAAATGGGAAAGGCAAAATTTTGCCTAACAAAATGACAACTTTCCACTGCGTCCATCTAGGAGGCAGTCAAGCTGCCAGGAAAGATAAATGAATTTCTCTCAAGTCCGCTAAACACGTTGACAATAGCCCCATTCTGCTTCGGTCCAAAATTGGGAAAAGGAGAACAATTTAAAAGCTTGTGAGGAGCTGTCAACCAGATGCCGTTGGCATTTCAGAGGGAGAGGGAGGGCGCAGGGGTTGGAAAATGCCTCTGAACAAAAAAGCCATGGTTTCAAATGCCTTTCTCCGCCTTGTAGCGGTAAATCTGAATCTTCCTTGGCCTTTTGTTTGGCCAGAGTGAGCGATTAGAGAAGAATTCAGACAGGGTGCGTGTGCAAATGAGAGAGCATTCAGTTATATTTTTGCAAACATTTGTTTCTCAGCCATCACACACTGCATATTTACACAGGAAAGAAGCAACTACAATGGACAATGGCAGTCTAATGCTCTCAAACTGAAGAAACCACAGCCATTCTTACACTTGTTACAGAGGTCACTTTGGGGGTAAATTTCACTTTTTTACACATGCTGTGAAGAATTCTGGCATAGAAATATTAAGTCTGATTAGAAGCTGCTAAATGGCAGCAGGGTTACACTGTAGCAGGGTGTGTCTCCTAACATGAGAACATGCCTTTGAATCCATCTGATATCTTACTCGATGCACTCTGACCTTTGGCAGTACGCAAAGAGAATGCATAATGAGGGAATGCTGTAACCGCAGCTGTGTATATGTTGAATGTATTTGTACTGCATACCTTGTACAAGAGCTTGCAAGATCAAGTCAAACTAAGTCCGGAGCTTTGTTTTCTTATCTGACCAGAGATTAGAGTTTGCTGTGGGTGTTCAATAAGCTTTTGGGAATGAACTTCAAAAGAAACATGTGGATGAGAATACATTTCACAGTGTGTTTTCAAATTCTCGTAGTAGTAACAGCAACCAGTTGGCAAAACACACAGGGCAGAGTGTCACCAAAACCACAAACAAGGACAAAATTCTACCATGCTTTTTATTTCTAACCAAACTTTGCCATAAGCTCTCTTGTGGCACCTGCTTCAGCTCCCACACATTGCTGGCAGTGACTCCAAGAGTCAATGTTGAAACAACATGTAATAAATGAAAACTGTTCCACATCCAAACTCCAGGCTTTTCAAATGAAGACATCAGCAAAAACTTTAGTAGGGCCATTCCTGCCAAAGAAGAACAGGAGAGCTGTTCTGCCGTCAGTTTTAATGGCAAACCTCTCGTCTTGGAGACAACAGCGTGTTTGGAAGGCTGTTAATTGTGTGGCAGAAATGGCCACAGTCACAGAGTCCATCTGGACCCAGCAGCCCTGGTCCCAATTCCAACCCTTGTTCCCATGCTGCCAAGGTCCAGCTGTGCACAGTCTCCCATCAACACTGACAGACACCTCTTTGTGCGAGAGGACATAGAGTACGAGCGGCTATAAAAAGGGTACTGAGAGAACTGTAGCAAATGGAACATTTACCAAGTGATTAAAGGGAATGATGGGGGAGGAATATGGAAAGGGGGAGGGGGGCAGTGTGTGAGGAATGGCAGAGGAAAAAATAAAGGGAAGCATAGGAATTAAGACACAGACACTAGCTTCCTCGTTTCCTTCCTGTCTTTATTTGTCTTTTTGGCACTGATGCTCAGTGTAATTCGCACATCAGTCGGCCACATGTTGAACACGCCTCATTTCACACCCTCGTTCCTAGTGGCACCAGCATGAGGAATGCAGGGTCCTTTCCTCATGACTAAGGCACCACATATTCCTCTGACCATTACTTGCATGATCATGAGTCACTGTGCAACACTCTGAGGTTTCTATCATTCATGTTCCTTTCCTGTCTTGCC
This sequence comes from Macquaria australasica, assembly GCA_005408345.1. NCBI lineage: Eukaryota > Metazoa > Chordata > Actinopteri > Centrarchiformes > Percichthyidae > Macquaria > Macquaria australasica. The sequence continues at coordinate 986,343 of SEMN01000081.1, forward strand.
TAGATGACAAGCACAAGCTGCATTTCCCCTAATTTGGGGTGGAGGTCTGTGTGTGAGAGCAATACACACGCCCAGGGTGAACAATTCAACTCCTGAGTCAGCACAGAAACATTAGACCTCTCTACCCTTTATAAATGTTTGGCCAAAAATAGCTAGAATTACAAGCACCAAGCCGGTTGTAACCTCAAAGCACATCGTTAACTCAATTTATAGATACTTGGACTGCTTTAAAAACCTCATATATGTGTAAAACAACTTTTACCAAAGCATTAAAATGAGGATTTTCCAAGGTTGTTGGGAGACAAACCAGCAGACAAATACAATATGGAGAGGACCAGCACACTAGTGGAGATGTTAATGGAAAGCAATCATTCAGCTGTTCTGTCCAATACAGATACGCTGCAGCCAGGAGGATTTCTCTGTGTCAGTAGCAAGCACTCAGTCGATCCCAATGACTCATACCTTCCAACACTGGTGGAGACCAAGTCAGAGATTAAAACATGAAGGACCTCATTACAGCAAAGAGAAGCAAGTTGGTAGTGCACTCCCTGTGGCTGACCAGTAGAGGTGCTGTTGTGAAGAAAATGAAAACACTGAGGGTTTCAAGCAAGGAGATCTCCAACATTGGCTTTGTGAATGTTTTGAGCTGAAGTAGCTGGCACAGAGAGATTTTTTTTTTTAAACATGGGCTCTATTTTTACATATTTTGGGGTCTAAATGACTAATAGTTACCAAAAGTTTTGTAACTGGTCCAGTAGATCACCTCTGGACAGACCGTTTTGTTAAACTCTTCCAATAACTCTGACTCACGTTTCCACCATCATCTTCCAACAACAACTCAACCTCTCGCAAGATTTCAGAGTGAGACTTTTCCTTGAGCGAGACTTTCTGTTTCTGGTTAAACAAAAAGTATCTTACTCTTTAACAAAATGGTCTGTCTCTGTTGGGATCCTTTCCATAATGTTGTCAGACACTTCGAATAACAATCTGAGCCTGTTAGAGGCAAAAACAAGCACTTTTAGTGGACAGACTTTTCACAGGCGCAATTGCCCCAAAGGATTATGTTGCAGCCATTGCAGCTCATTCGCAGATGCCAGCGGAGGCGATCTACTGAACCAATTCCAGAACTTTTGGTAACGATTAGTTATTTAGACCCCAAAATTTGTTAAAAAAAAAATATATATATATAGGTTCCAGGTTTAAAAATACTGGAGTCTCCCTTTACTATGTATACAATTCACCATGAGATCAAATTACTTCCTCTACAGAAATGGCACAGAACCACATGTATCTTTGATCAACGATCTTCATGTTGCATGACAGTATGACAGGCAGAGATTCCGGTCAGTGTTTCCTCTCCAGGCCTCTCCTCTCCTGCCCTGGCCTGTCCTGTCCTGGCCTGGCCTGCCCTCTCCTCCGTTCTGCTGCGCGCCACAGAGTGGCTCCAGTGGAATGTGATGACCACGGACTGGACAAAGCCCTGCATTCATGGCCCCTCGTCCCACTCTGGAAGTTTGCAACTGGGAGCCTTGATCACAAAGTGGGGGGGTAGCCAGAGTCCACCACCCCTCACCTGTCCTGTCAGACATGCGTTGCCCACCCCTGCAGCCGCCACATCAGCCACACACCTCGCATTTCATTTCATTTTCTTCACTCCATTAATTCATGTTGTAGATAACCTAGATCCCATTCACAGTTAAAACCCAGAAACAAATGCTGAGAAAGAATGCTTCCTGTTAACTTAGTCTTTCAAAGAGTCACAATCAAGAGCAGCTTTGGATGTTTCCTGTGTCTGCTTAGCTGATTTGATAAATGGAAAGCGTTTGGTGTGATGTCACAGGAAGAAAGAATAATTATCGGTGCACTTTGGAAACGAAACAGGTGGCAAGAAGTGGAATTCATTCTGTAACATCTCTTAACCACCAACAGCCATCCATTACGCTTAATGGTAGCATGAGAGATTTCAAACGAGGGCTGAGGAGAGTTTGATTGCTAGTAATGTGGAGAACAAAATTAAGGAAATCTAAATGAGTGTGTTTGTGTGCATGAAAATGTCAACTTAAAGCTGGTTCATAGATAATCACTTGAGACCAGAAAACATAAACAAAGCAATACACATACATCATCTGCTGCCTGCCTGATTGTCTGTCTGCCTCTACTTCCCCTGTCTGAGTATCTAATAGCTATCTAATTTTCCTCCATTGTGTAGGTAATATAATAGAGCCCATAGAGTACTCTGTGCCTCACAGGCTTTTAAACTGAACTTGTGTGCAAGTTCAGTTTAAAAGCCTGTGCTCCAAACACAGCAGTTACCATGCAACCCCACACAAACATGCACAAGGCATGCAGGCATGTTAATGGGTTCTTATTGCTATGCAACATGTATATTCTTGATAGATATTACTAACAACTGTACACTGATATATATACACACATATGAATCTGGCTCTACTTAAAGGATATGTCCGGTTAAAAGACCTACTAAAAAGCCTTATTCCTCTGTACCATATAGCTCCATTGTCCTCCAAAAGCTATTAAAAATACATCAGTGAGCCACACCATTGCACTGGGTGACAGGTTCCTTCATTACCATAAACATATGGGGACTGTATTTTATTTTACACATTGTCTTGCTGCCATAAGTGCTCACTAGCACACCAAATCTGCGACTGAAACAACAAATTCACTATGTAATCCTGCTTGAGTAACTTTTGCTAAAAACTACAGTTCTCAGCCGTTTTAAAGAAATCATATAGCCTTTTAAAAAAATTAAAGCATTTATTTATGAGCCATTTTTGAAGATTTACATTTTCAGGAGGAACGAATGGGCTTGGGGCTGCAGGCAGGCTCGGGAAGTCAGACAGTATTGAGATCATACTGACATATGCATTAGTGGTTTTGGTCTTTTCATGGGATTAGTTGACAATACCAAAAATATAGAATATCACCAGCTTTATTCTTTAACTGAAGATACCACAAAATATAAAATGTACAATCCAACAAAAATGAATACATAAATAAAATGAAATAAAACTACGATCACACACTGAAAATTAAGTTGCAGTGTATACCAAAAGAGACCTCCCACTTTTGTCTCTACAGTTGCTGCATTTTTGCTCGGCCCCTGCAAGGAATTGCTTAGAAAAGTCAGATTTCATCAGCCCACATGGTCAAGTCAACACCATGTATGCCTGGAACCACTGGAAAAAAGAAGGCCTCAGTGACAACTGGAGGACTAACTCCCAATAGGTAAAGGATAGATGCGTAATGAGGAGAGGTGTATCATGGGTACAAGAGTAAACATTCAGACCACGCACCAGCCCTGTATCAAACTACTGGTGATGACCTCAGATGAGCCCAGGAGGCTCCTGAGATTTTCCCATCTGGATGCGCCATTACCTCAGTGGGGGTCTCTCTAATACTGTCATCAGATTTAATGGTTGATTTCCTCTCCTGTGGTCCTCTCCAGGTGTGGCCACCCTCCTCACAGAATGCTCCATCCACAATTCATGAGAGGAAACTGATGCCATTATACAGGGCCTGTTTACTCGCACAGAGAGAGAAAGAAAGCTGCCAGTCTGGTTTACCCATTGAACAAGCAAAGCTTGGTGGGTCTACTAGTGATAGCAAAGTATTAAAAAGAGGAAGCTGTGGTGTGACCGGAGTGCTGGATCAAACAGGAAGCATACCAGGTTAACATAGAAAGGGGTGGGTGGTGGATGGGTGGGGTGTTGAAGAAGTGAAAACACAAGAGGTCGGAGACGGAACAGAAAAGCACTGGGTGTGAATGAAAACACTTCTGACCTCCTCTTCTTGTCTATTATTACCTGATAAGCTGATAAGTGAAGGCTGTGTCAAGTTCTTAGGGAGTGTGTGTATGTGTGTGTGTGTGTGTGTGTTGCTTTATACAGCAAGAAAAGACAGAATTGTTGATGTGTTAAGGCCACAAGGTTACATGCCTCTTCATCAGTGAGAAAGTAGGCTACAGTAATGGCTGAGTTGTGATCTGTTCATTAATGTTGCAGCTAACACACCAGATGTTGATGCTGTAAATGAGAACAGCAGGGAAGTGTTTGTTTTGGTGGTGGGTTGTATTTTCGACCATAATTTGGAAGTGGAGTAGATGCTGCCTGGTAGCTTGGCTGCTTGTGTTTATATTTGCCAGTGTCTGTTATGTCTGTAAATTGATACTGAGAGGTTTGCAGGTGTCATAGATTCCTAGGATAAAGGCTAAACTACTTGCTTCATGTCTGCAGTTATTGGCAATCACCATATTTGTAGAGGGCGCTGCTATACCTGATTAAAACTGATCTGTGGTTTTGGAGATGTGACATATGTAAATGTCAGATGCAGTTTGTGTCATCAAGTATTAATGTTGCCAAAGAAAGGACATGAACATAAATGTGTATGCATCTGTCTGAGCTAGAGAAAAGTCCAAAGCCCCTTCTCACTTACTGATCGATGAAATCCAAGCCCCCGTGTGCTGTCACCTGAGAGCGCTGTCAGGGGGTTCAGTGCATCATTTATTTTGTCGCTTCTGTCCAAATGTGAGCAATTCACCGCATGTCTCATCCAAGCCAAAATGAGAGAAATCCAAGGGAAACACCTTCGCCAAACCACATGACATAAATTATAGAAATTATGATACTTTTCCTTTCCTGGTTGGGTCACTTTTCATCCCCAAACTATACAGCTTTACTGCTAAGTGGCTACGATAGCACATCCGGAAAGGGAATAACTTCTTAGTTACTGTACATTTCAGGCCAACATTTAATTAAAATGTTTTTATTTATTGCGTTTTCATTTCTATGAGCATTACGGCCTTCAGTTCAGTGTCACTGTGCTCTAAGTGGAGTGGACAGCATGCTTGCTCCTTCAGACATTTCCACTATGCAGTAATTCACAACACCCTCTCATGGGCCACAAGACAGGAGTATATATAGGCCCCACTAACACTTCCCTCATGTTCTGGAGCCAGTGGGGAGATCGACTTGGACGCAGTTCTCCAGCGGACACTGGCTTTTCATGCTTTTCTGGGGCATATTTATAGCGGCAGATCAGGGCGGCAGAGGCATGCGGGGTGGCCTTCTTCAACCGAGCCATGTTAAGTGATGCTGAGGCCGCAGGGGTGGAGCAATGACATGTCATTCCATTCTAAATCCAAACCTCCATGTTTATGACAATAGTAGCCTGACCACAAGCCACAAAGTAGTGTGGAGAGCAGCCTCCTTGAAGTCACCACCAAGCCCTGCCCTTTTAAATAGTGGACACAGAGGAGGTTTCAGGGCAAGAAACATAAACCTACAGGCCAGTCACATGACATGCAGTTCCAAGTGGATAGAACACATACTGTATGTTTACATTTAGAACTGGTGCCCGACCGATATATTGGCTGATAATATCGATCCAGTCTTGGCTTACTACAGATATATTGATGTTAATGAAAATTTGGTAGGAAATAGAAATTGTAGAACAACGATGTTATATTTTTTGCCCTTATTTTTCTTAATTTGAGTTTTCTGCTGTATTTTAATTTTATTTATGGATATTATAATTCATTTTTTGTGAAGTTTACTGTTCAGAATATAACCAAATTAAAAAGATAAGAGGCCATTTTTTCATCTTAACAATTGTGTAAAAAGGAATATTGGCCAATGTACTATTAGTGGGTTTTTTTTGTTGTTTTTTTTGTTTTGGGCTCTATTTAAAACAGAAATGAGCATCAGGAATAAATACATTGTCATTAACTAACACCAATGAATGACATTAAATGGTGTTTGTGAACATGGCAGGCCTACATTATAAAATTCTAACCACATTAGAAACACAGAAATTGTGATTTTCCATCTATAATGCAAATGTATCAACTATGTCTGTCAATACACCTCAAATATCAGGGATCAGAATGCAGAACTTTTATTCGAAAAATATTGGATTGGAGAATTTATAGTAAAGGAGTTACTTTGCTTTGGGGCTGGTTTAACTAAAACATTGCTGCTCAGTTGTAATGTAAGTAGCATAGGGGAGCTGGTCTCACTACACATCACTGGTGTGAAGTCAGATAAACAGCCAAGGAGGATTTACTAGTGCATGTGTAAAGCTGATTGTAAAGCTCTCCTCACCTGCCATAATGAGGCACTGCAAAGTAAGGCTCCAAAATATTGACAAGACACAATGACAATGCTAAATAATGAACATGTATGCACCAAACAATTTAAACTTTAAATATGTGTATATTTTGTTTGGTTAAAATGATGTGATAACAACAGACCAGATGAGTAACTCCTGGCTTTGCTTGTCCCTGTACTGGAAACCAGGCTATCATCTGTCCAGCCCTACCCCTTCAGAACAGATTAGTGTAAATGATCCTCATTTCCAATGGTAGGTAACACAACACAGATTATTATTCTGTGCTACAGGGGTTTGTGTGGACTCTTCCTGCGGCATGAATCTTTAAACAGGCGACTGTAATCCATACAGACAGCTAGCTTCTCAGGGTGAGGGTGAGCTATCTGATGCTGCCTGGAGACCAACTGGACTCCTCTGCTTGGAAGACAAAGCTCAGATTGCTCCCCTTCTAAATTTGAAGGTGCATGATCTGTTTAAAAAATTAATTTATATATAATTAATTAATAACTACAAAAAATGTTATTTTATAATGCTGGCAAGGAAATTCTACTTAGCAAAAGCTGTTGCCAAGTTAAGCAGAGGACAAAAACAATTTGTAGGCTTATTTGGAGTTGCAGTGAGCCAATAAGCATATCTCCAACAACACAGAGAATTTAAAAGAAAATGAGTAAGAAAAGAAAAATTACAAATGCATAAATCTTATCTACACTGTAGTGACTATTTTCTTTTTGTATATTTACTTGAACAAAGTAAAAGCACCTGCACAACATTAATCTGAAAATCCTAGGCCGAGTGTTTCAGTAACCTATGGCAACAGCTTCTGTGCCAACAGAAATCTTGGACAGGCCAGCTCCTGCAGCCTAGGACTGTGCACCACCATTGGCTGGCTGAATGAATGACTTGCAAACTTGTCTATGTATTATGCATGCCAGTTTACCTTTAGTGCATTCTTGAGCTCATTTCCAGGTAAGCAGCTGAGAGGCAGCCTGCCTGCATCGAGACTGAGTATCCACAGGAAAGCTCTGTTCATCTTGGTAAGACATTTCTTTTTCTGTTTTGATGCTTTTTTAAAATTTTATTCTTGTTTCTTTTGCCTATTGACTGTAATGAGCCACATACATGTTTATAATTTCTTTAAGTGTACTTAACTAACCCATGAGTATGGACTTATACTGGATTTAATATCTGATGTATTTATCCAAATGTCTTGGATCGGAAAAATATATAAGCCTAAAAATGTAAGCTGACATGTTAATACTTGTTAATGCACTGGACTGCACTGAAAACCAGGGGCACACGGAGAGGAGTCAAAAATGGAGCTGATTGGATCCACTCTGACAGCCACATATGCACGACCAAAAACCAGCCACTTCCTCCCTGCCATCTCCACCATGGCATCCAGCTATCGCAACACCCAGCCTGCCTTGGCCATGAATCCCAGTGCCAACCTGTGGAGGACTAACAGCTATTACAAGGGCAGCAGTACTGTCCCAACCCCCTCTTCAATGCAGCGAGAGAATTTAGATCTGGTTCGAGCCAAGACCATGTTCTACCCATCCAACAGGACAGCGCTGTCCACCCGCTACACTCCCGACGACTGGTACAGGTCCAACCAAAGCAACTACAGGGAGTCCGAGTCATCCCGGAAAAGCGCAGAAAGACTGAGAAGAGACACCATCAGGCTGATGCAGGATAAGGAGCAGCTGACCAGACGAAGCCAGGACAATACCAGCAAGAACATTGGCGAGCGCCTCAATGACATTGTCTTCTGGAAGTCTGAGCTGAGCCATGAGATTGACAACATGGTGACAGAGATAGCAGCTCTCACTGAGGTCAAGAGGAGGCTGGAGAGAGCCTTGGCAGAGACTGAGGGGCCCCTTCAGGTGAGAGTGGAAGGAATATGCTTAAATGAGTGTGTGTGTTACCTTGACTTTTCCCTCTCTGGTAGGCAATGTCTAAATTTTGACTTGTGTTATTGGAACATTTTGCAGGAAATATTTACATTTCTACAAGGATAAATTGCATTTGCCTTGAAATGTAAACACCCTAGTCAGGCCTTATATTACCATTCATGCACATCATGTCTCAGAGTGCATCATCTGTGGTGAGGTTTGACTAGGGTTCCCGGTTTGGTTGTAGCAACAGTATCTGTCTATTAATTAGGTCACCTCAGTGCCCTGTTAAAACGCCACTGGCCTGAGATCTGATGACACAGACACCTTGCTAGGCTAATATCATGTGGCAACAGGCTTTCTTAGAGACTTCTCCAGGTAACTGAAACTGGAGAATGCAGCTGATACATTGCACTATATATGCACACAGGATATACTGTACATACACACTGATAGACCATACTTGACTATTTGAATGTCACAATGAAGAAAACGCTGGATATTGAGTGACTTTTAATTACAATAAACTTGTTTCAGTCATGATCACTCTGTCAATAGGTGTCTCAAGAGTGTTTGTACCACAGAGAGAAGCGGATGTCCATCGATCTGGTACATGACGGTGTAGAGAAAGACCTCATAAAGGTAACATTAAAGCAGCAGTGTGAGTGACTTCTGATACCAACCTGGGAAAAGAAAAGAACATGTTCTCAAATTCTTTTTATTTACCTGCACTGCAACAAGGAAGTGGAAGTCATCAAGTCATGTCAAGAAAGGATGAGGCGACATCTGGACAGAGCCATCGCTCAGCTGGCGTGAGTCTGAAAAATCAATTAATGAAATATTACTAAATGCAGGATTCAATTTAATGATTATTTCCAAAACTGTGGAGCTTGCCATGCATTTGATGTATCGTTTTGTTTCTGTATTGCTTTGTGGGGTTCCTCAGGTCAAACCGAGCTGCCCAGCATGAATTGGAAAGAGACATAAGTGACAAAGTGACAGCTCAGAGAATAGATGACAGGTGTCACCATCTAAGGAACACATCAGATGGTATCGGCTACTACAGAGGGATTGAAAGACTAGACCCCTCGTGAGTATAGTGTGAACCAATATTAACTGTTCTGTTTCATCACATCATGTTTGTTTAAACTGCTTGGAATACTGGACTGGGCTGTTCAGTGAAATTGTCAATCACAAAAGTATTTTAAAGTCTGCTGCCCTGCTTTGCTCTCAAACTAGGTTTAAACACACCATAAGAAGTCTACAGCCATGCTAGCAGCTCTGCTAACATGCTGATGTTAAGCAGGTGTAATGTTCACCATGTTCACCATCTTAGCTTAGTGAGTTAGCATGCTAACAATTGCAAATTAGCTCTAAACACAAAGTACACAGCTGAGGTTGATGGGAATGCCGTTAGCTTTGCAGGTATTTGGTCAAAAACCAAAGTATTGGACGATGCTAGATAAGAAAATAAGGGCTCAGCCAAAGTTATTACAATTCATCCTGAGTGGGACATGAATGTCTGTACCACAATGTCATAGCAATGTATTCAGTAGTTGTTGAGACATTTCACTCAAAACCACAAATGTAAACCTCAGGATGCTAGAAGAAAAGTCAGGGGCTAACCAAAGTCATTAGGCTTCATCCTCTGGGAACCATGGATGTCTGTACAAAATATCATGGCAATCCATCCAAAAGTAGATGAAATATTTCAGTCTGGATCAAAGTGATGGACCAACCAACAGACTGACGGACTGTCACACCGTTGCCTTCCCTAGAGTCGTGCCGCTAGCATGGCTAGAAAGTATCTAAAAATGTTTTTGCCCAACTCGTCTCCATATACAGCATGTTCAAAGACAGTGGGAGTATCAAATTCCACAAACTTATGTCGTTCTTTCCCCTCTGTCAGACTCTCTCTGCCAGACTCGTGGTCCAAGTTCACAGACGACAACATCCTGCACTCCCAGAGCGAACGAGCTGCCTCCCACAAGCTCAGGGATGAGATAGAAATCCTGCTGAACACCACGTCCAACGAAATGTGGAACCAGTTCAACAATGTCAACGTAGCCTTCACAAACCGCATATCAGAAACCGCTGATGCTAAGAACAGCCTGCAAACACACCTGGCTAAGGTCATCACCTTTTAAACATGGTCTCGTTTTATAAAAGACAATACAGTCTTGTTGTGTTTGTGTAACAAGAACATCATTTATAAGTCTGTCTTGGTGACATGGTGTGATAGATCAGAATCTATTTTTGACTTTAGTTTTCTGGATTTCTGATTTTAATATTAGAGTTCTGCCTGGATCCCATTGTGTTTCACTATGTAAAAATGAAAAGTAAACCAGCCTGGATTAAAAACAAAGTAGGTTAAAAGAGGCAATCACATGACTCTACATAAAGGAAAAAGACCAAATCCGTTCACTCTCTTCCCTCAGTGGGTAACTAAATTTGCCACTTATTAGGAAGAGATCATGTGTTTGTCCCATTCTCTCTCTTTTCTACACATAATACAAACAGTACCTGTTCTATATTCAGCATCATCTGCAAGAATTGTGTACAAATATGGAATGTAAGATAAGATAAATCTCTATTGGGGACATCTGACTTGTCTGTAGTGGATTATGTGTATGTTTACTGTAAAACATCCCTTTCAAAAAAAGAGGAATGGCAATAGAAGCCTCTTTCATTGCTTATGCCATATTCTACACTGGATCCCATTGTTCCCGGGTTAATTGCTGGGGGTTACACTCTGAATCCACATCAGCTGTTGGATGGGTTTGAACAGTGACAGCAGCTGTGATGTGAGACACACAGTCCCTAATAAACCTCAGTCACTGTCTGTTGTAACGAGTAGTGATTCACTGGAATTAAATTACATCAAATGGGTTTGGACAGAGCAGACCACTGTGCAGCACAGTGTTCAGTCGATTTGAAGCTTGCAATGTGCAGCTTTTTACTTGTTTTCTGCTTCCACCATTGAGATTCTCGTGTTTTTTTTCCCACTCTTGCCAATTATTCCTCCTTCACCCTAATTACCACCCTCTACATCAGCTGACATGCTATTTTCATGAATGAGATGCTCAGCTGTTGCATGATCTAACAATGAAATGTTTTTCTGTCATTTTATTCTGTATCCATCTTGTCTCCTCACCCAGACTCTGCAGGAGATCTTCCAGACAGAGATGCTCATTGAGTCTCTGAAGAAGGCCCTCAGAGACAAAGAGTGCCCACTAAAAGTGGCCCAAACCAGGCTGGACGAGAGGACCCGCAGGCCCAACGTAGAGCTCTGCAGGGACAACCCACACCACAGGTACTGCAGCTCTGCAACCAGTATTGCTTCGCCGGTGGGCAATTTGCACATTTCTACAGACATTTGTCCTCAAATATATCACACACACCAAGATAGTTGAAAATTAAGGTTGAAAAGAAAAATGCATCGTCGCAACACCTGATTTGGTCTGAATACAGCAGTATTGTGACATAATAGATGTAAATTTGTCATTTTTGTCAAGCTACATTTTAAGGTGCTTTTATCCTTCCTTGTTTAGACTTGTGAGTGAGGTGAGAGAGATTGAGGACACCATCCATAAACTTCAGGAGAGGCTGATGGAGGCTGAGAACACTCTGCAGACTCTGGTCAAGACCAAAGTGACCCTGGAGCACGACCTGTCCATTAAGGCCAACTCACTCTTCCTGGAACAGGAAAAGTGCATGAGCATGCGCAAGAGCTTTCCCAGCATGCCCCGTCTGGTGGGCTACACCTAAACCAAATCTTAAAAAAAAGGAGCCTTGGAGGACCAATATAATTAACTTTGACTGTTTTAATGGTTTGGAGTGATTTAGAGGGTGGTGTGGGTGATTTGAGTATGTAAGCAAAATGACTTAACCTTATAGGCACTGATGTCTAAATCTAATTATAAACAATGGATTATCTTAATTTTGAGTATGTACCTGTAGTGTACAAAAAGGAAAAAAAAATTAAAATGTTGTGATGTCGTTAAAGAATCAACTGCCATGGCGATCAACCAGACACAATTCAATTTCTCTCAAAGCTTTAGTTTTGTCTCCAATTACAGACATTTTACATCAATACTTTACGTTAATACTAACTGTTATCCTTGAAAAATGTGTCTACACTTAAAAGTTATATATTAAAAGCCTTATTAATCATCAAAACTGAATTATTGTATATGCAATCCTCATACCTACTGTAAATTTCTTAATGTCATACAAGAAGAGGTACAGACAAAAGGGAGCACTGCCATAACTATGAATAATCAATCATGCATTATGTTCTGACAGCATTCACAGAAATGACATATAACACATATTTTAACACCATTTCTGATCTTGAAACCCTTGATTTATAGTGTAACCCTTGCTGTTAAAACCATGTACAGCAGTAATATGGTGCCGTGTGACTAACTAGGCTTCTGTGTTTTTTCTCTACACTACATTGGCGACAGGCCACGGCCCATTGGAGCACAAACAGGGATCCTGGTAATCACCAAACAAATAGCCTGGATTAGCTTGTCTCGAAAGACAAACACACACGTCTGTAAAGGCTCACTCAGATCGGTCAGCTTAAACTGACCTGAATGTCACCTTAGGGAAGAGGTGACATGTAAGAGACTGTGATTTGAAGGTTTGACTCAGACTCCAAGCATACACCCCTTAGTTAGTTTGGTACACACAGAAATATGGATTGTGAAGGACTTTTACATCTTCACTATCCTTCTTTAATGACTCGTGTAGCCCATTACTCATCACCTCACCCATAGGAGGAGCTGGGCAAACAACTTCTAAGTTACGTGTAAAACCCCACACCCATCCTATAGGACTCTTTCTTTCACCCTTCGTCTCCGCCCCTCTGTTCCCTGATGCCTTCATGCTCCAGAGTTAACCCCGGCTTGATCCCACACCTTTAAAGATGTGGCGAGTATCGGTTTCATTTCATTTTGTTTATTCAGTCAACACCTTTCAGAGCCTGAATCAACTCTGAACACCAACACTATCACACTCCTTAACCCAACCCCTCCACTACTGCACTTCCTGCGTAACCTTTGGCTGCACTGAGGAATGTAAACTTTGCACGAATCACCAATACTGTGTGTTTAACATCGCCTTTACAGTACAGTCACTATGTCTCCAATCATTAAATTGATCACCATTATCAGGGTGGAGGAGAGATCCCGTCACATGGCAAAAGAGCCACTTTAATCCATCCATGCTATCTTATACCAAAGTATGTCTCAGTTTGAAAGAGCGTCTGCAGGCAACGTGAACGGAAGTCGGAGACAGACGCTGGCTGGACTGGCATAGTAATCAGAGATAAGAGGTGCAACCTGGAATCTAAGCTGTAAGGTTTACCTCAAATCTAACATGAACTCTAAATCCTCTCTGTGGCTGCAGCATTGAAGTACAAGCATGACAAAATTTCTTGTGTAAATACACTGTGTTTCACTGTAGAGATTCAGGAGGAGGGACGGAGGGACCATAAACATACGCTACTCTGTGTATGTGTGTGTGTGTGTGTACCTTGCACTTTGATTAAGGTGTAATGTTTTACAACTGTATTGTAAGTGACAGTCACAGTGAGCTGAGGAGCCCTCTCTGCTGTGCAAACAGCATTGTGTTTGTCTAAAACCCTCAGCAGAAAGTCAATGGCAGGGGGTCTCTGTAGTGCGTGTTTAATGTGTGTGTATGTGTGGGCCCTCGTAGTCCCACTCCTGTGCCCAGGCACATTCCTGAGCCCTAGTATTGCAAAGAAAGGCCCCCTGTTGTCTAGCGTACATCAAAAGACTCCCTGCTCTCATCACCTTAATTAAACATACTGACAGAGTTGAGGGTTTTCTGCCGCCTTATCTTTCCCCTTTGCTTTCCCCTTCCAACTCCCACTTTTATGGCTCAGAAATACATAATGGAGGTACCCATGAAAAGTCAGTTCAGCTAAGTGGAATGGACCCCTGTTTCTCTGTCTCTCGTGCTTCTCTTGAGGTTATGGTTCTCTATCTGGATGGGACACAAATAGGTCTTCCTATTTGACCTCCTCTACCACCCCCGCATATGGGGAATGTACTCTGGAATTCTCCCCCCAGTCCAAACATATTTTTAACACCCGTGCTTGTTATAGATGCCCTCTGCCCCATGTTATTTATTTATTTTTTTCATACGATCATACCATACTAAAGAGCTGATCCCAGATCACTTGAGACTGGTGTTAGTCACTGAGGGTCTTTTACTCTGTTCTGTAATTACAGATTTGGACTGAGTGTGCATCATTGAAGAAGAAGGAAAGTGGTGGATGTCATGGAGACTATTTGTTTTACTCAAAGTTTGCCAGTTTAACAATATATTACCACTGATTACCCCATTACTTCTAGTGTTTCTTAATGGACAAACAAATGCTAATGTGTTAGTTAATTCCATAGACTGTATATAAAGATGGACGACATGACAGCTACCCAAAAGTGAAGCCAAAACATCTCGATCGCCCCCTGGTGGCTGGCTGCAGTATAGGTCATAAGCCCCGCCTCCTCCATGTTAGCGGATGGGACATGGGCAAAACTGCAAAGTCAAAGTACACGTCAAGTAAATTTTTCCCAAAGATGGTTTCTGTCATTTTAGGTAGTTCTTATCATCCTGATGTTTGTTCAATTGTTCCTTTTACGTCATGATTGACAACTATGAGTGTGCTCGCGATTGGTTCAGACGGGTGTATAGGTGGGAATTCGACTCCACTGCAGATCACTACTGCGCAGACTCTGGCTCCAAATGACGTCACCAGCGCAAGATGGTAGCGCCCGTATCCGGGATATTTTGGCTTCATTTTTGTACAATGGGAGGAAGTGGAAATGCGTCGTCCATCTTTATATACAGTCTATGGTTAATTCATATTTTTGATTTATATTAATTTTGGCCACTAGGGGGCAGACCTCCAAAACAGACACACAGCCCTGACATATTATCCCATTTTTAAGTTGTTGTGGCTAATGTGTTAGCATTAGTTGAAACAGAGCGTACGGGAGTCGTATTTCTGTCCAACTGATGGATATAAGTCCAGTATTTGCTTGCCTTCTAGCTCTGCTTTGGTCTGGCTCATAATGTTGGTAGCTGTTTGACTTTCTACTCCAGCTGCTTGGGTGTTGAGCAGGTAGTGTACAGTGGGTTAATCTTTCAAAAGTTTCTTTGCAAAAAAAAGAAAAGCCTTCCTGTTGCTGCTGGAAACAGGGTTGTTGGGAGTGGTGAATTTCAACCATTCCATCACATTAAATGTTCATCTACATCCAAAACACTGAAAAAACAATGCTAAAAGAGGCAAAATAAGTTTTGTAGAGGTGCAAAGTTAGATGATAACTATCAGAGATTAATCACTAGGAATAAACCCTATCACATCACATAAAGACGTTGATTAATGCAGGTTTAGCTGTCAGACATACTGCAGCTGTCTGTGTCCAAACCAGTCTAAATCAATTAAAAAAGCTATTTTCCCTAGCTCTACTATGTAATGATTTCCTACTCTTTATCCACTACATCCTTTGTGCCAACTTAATTTAGGGCCTTTGTCTAATACCCTGACACAGTAACCATAGCAACCAAGTATTATTAAATTGAATCCTCTCCAAAGCAGACCATCTCTTACTTCATGAATCCCCTAATCCATCTTTACCCTCAATGTAAACTTAAAACAAGAAATACATCAAACACTACAGTATGTGTGTATGTAAAACTGCAAGATCAACATTACATAATGCATGGAAAATATCCAATCACAATGTTAGCTCATGTAGATGGAATGGGAATGTACACATGCGGTTGAGCTATTTTGCCACGATCATAGACTTATATTGGCAATAATGTGAATAACATGTAAGATACTGTATGAAGGAAACAAATGAATCATGTCTGGGTCATAATTGCTGGACAATAGCCAAATTACCTAAAAATGTTGTCAGGGGATCATGGTTTTTACTGGAATATCTAGTTGAAATCCCTCTAGTTAAGTGATATTGAACATTTCTCATTTCATCTCAAACTGCCGGAGAGCTCAGTTCAGACTGAACACTACTAAACATTCATAGGAACCAGTTCTTTCTGCCGCTTTTGGATGTGTGCCAAAACTATGAGTTTTCTCTGAAGAGGCTGCTTGGCCGCTCCATCGTTGGGCTGTGAAGTTTGTCTATTACTGTAAGCTAGAATAAAACAAGAAAAGAAACTAAGCAGGGAATCCGTTGAGTAATCGGCCTAGTGACTTGTTACAAGTTCGAGAGAGGAAGCTGGAGACAGATTGATAAGACACAGAAAATTCAATGTGGTTTTCCATCCCAACTGCCAACCTCACGTACAGCGGCTCTGTGGTTGTGTGCGACTCTCTGCTGATCCTTGCTCACATGGGAAATCTTCACCTCCCTAAATGTTTAGTCAATCAACATTATATTCCCCCAGCATTCTGCACATAACTCTGTGTCTCCAACCAGGGCGTCGTGATGAGCCAGATAAGCCCAACAGCTAACTAAAGTTCAGATGTCAACCATAAAGACTGGGACATACAGTACAATGTAGAGACAGAGGTCTTGTGGGCCATTTGTGTGATTGAGTGGAATTCTGGAACAATCCATAACATTGATCTGTGAGTCAAATTCTTCTCATTCTCAATAGAAAGGGAAGGTGGATAAAAGAGCGACACAGAGGACAAGATACAGTACTGCAGTCTTTCCTGCTGAATCATAGTGGGGTGAGAATGACAGAGTTATGCCCTTTAGTCTGACTTAAAGCCACATTTATTAGATTTTTATTTTATTTTATTTCTTTATCTAGAACCAAGGGAACAAGCACAGAGCATATGAGAAAAAAACAGGCTCAGTTCAGCACAGAACACAGTTGAAGAAAACTGGTCGAAATTGCAGTTTTTCTTTATACATTTTCATGGATGGTGACCTTACTGTCACGCCTACACTCAAGCCGCATCTTTCACCATTTACAAATTGAATGACACATGATAATGTGTGAATCATGATCATATGATTTTAGCAATGTCTGATGACACTGCACCTTTCAGATTCTTCAAGGTTACGTTTTAAAGCCAGAGATTTCATAAGAGCTCCATTTCAAAATGAGCAATGTAATCATGAACATTTCCACAAATACAGAGATTTTAGGGTTAGAATTAGAATTATATAACTAATTCATTAGCATAGAGTGCTACCCTTCACTTTTCCTCTGGCTACATTTATCTTGTTAATTTGAACTTTCATTTGAACCAGACCCACAGACGAGGCTGTCTGCACTCACATCACAGCCAATCTGCTGTGTATTTAGTGTATTTTAAGGTACAGGGCTCAGCTTACCCCTTTGTTGTCATCACTATGTGTCTAGTCTGATTAAAGTGTGATGACAAGAATGGTTGTGAGTAGCTTAAAACTTATCGACACGCAAACAAACAGACTGTACTCACCGCTCATCTCTCTTTCAGCCTGCTCCCCAATTTGCTTGCCCTTCTTTGTGTTCATAACAGCCACATCTCCATCTCTACTCAGATTGTCTGTATGGCTTTTACTCGTAACCACTCATATGTGATTTGCATGCTTAATATTGCAAGTATTTGCTATAATTATAATTGTAGTAACTGGCATCATGTGATTTCATCACTATCATGTATGTGCATGCAAGTACTGTATGTAGGGGTTTGTTTGAATCTGCCGAGCCGGGTCTGTGCACTGTTTGGTAGAAGAGTCCAATGTGAGTCCAGAGAGGGGCAGTCCGACTCTGACACGGCTGCAGTAGGAGGGGAGCTATTAAACTACTGCAACTCAGTGGACTGACAGACAGCGGCACTTCACATGCTGATGACTGGACACAAGGACTGACCCACCTTTGACCGACATCTGCCGCTACCTGACACACAAAGCAGAAGGCCTGTTCCCAAATAGGCCTTCCCTCTGACTTGTATGGAGCATCAGCTGGATCCACTGTCTCAAAGTCGAGCTGCAAAATATCTGCTGTGAGTGTATGCCATTTATTCATCACAGTTAATGGATTGTGGTTTGAGCCCAGATAAGTGAAATTGCTTATAATGCAATCAAGTGAAAGACGGCAGCCTGTCACATTGTTTTAAAATCAACAAGAATGGAATCTAATTGCGTCAAGGACAAGGTCCCATCTTTGGGGATGTCTTTTTGCTGCAACATTATCTATAATGCCTCTTTTACAGATCTTATAGGAATTATTTTGGAAGAAAAAAACAGCACTTATGATAGGCGCATCTGTTTTAACACTCCTCTCTGTGTTGGTATGTGGATGGAGTTACTGTAACTCAATCACGTCTACTCTCCAGATTCATGCCCCCCCTGGCCGAGGTCCTATCTACGGTTTTGGTATGCACGCTCGCTGTCTGCCGCGCTAACGTGAAGATTAGTCGTACTGTTTTAACGACGGAGGTGAAATGGTAGACGCTGATCCAGATGTAACATAATTCAGTATCTCGGTCTGAATGTTTGTTATGTGGCTCTCCCCAAGAGAGTTTGGCTTCAACCCCAGCTTCACAAACACAGTAAACTTAACACTCCCATGTCCACTCAGCCCACTGATTGTCAGTCTTTTACAAACATTGACATATAAGGGATGGGAATGGGGAGCGCCTGTGCAGCTACTCCACTGTTTTAACAAGAGTTCTCCTCTACAAGTCACTGTAAACCTTTACTGTTGACCAGGTCCCTGCTCATATGATCAGAGTTAAGGCCTGATGATTCAGTAAACATCAGAGTTACACTAGATTAAATACACAACAGATATCAGCCACAAACAACAGAACAATCATATCTGACAAAGTGGTACTTCTATGCAGCTCAGGCTAACAATGTCATATACTTTGATTACTGAGCAGCCGCATAGCTCTCACTCAGAGCACCACTTCATGGCTGTGATCCGGCCTCGTAACTGTCCCTTTCATGTGTGTGTGTGTGTGTGGACATGAGCCCAGCTGAAAGGCCTCTGTTTTCATGCGCGCGTGAGAAACACACGCAGAGGCATCCAGGAAGTGTGAGCTAAGTGGTGAGGAATAGAGAGTGGATGTTGACAGGGGTTATCTGAGGTCGGAACAGCTCCTAAGCTCCTCTACCAGCCTGCTAATGTGAAGAAAGCGTGTGTATCATAATGTGCTGTCCACCGAGGAAGCCCAGTATTTTCTGTGTAGGGTGTGAAATCAATTTTTGACATTTTGCAGAAGTGAAGAGGTGTGCGTTTGATGACTTACGAGCATAATATGTCCAGTGTTATCGCTAACCCATAAAGAGTATATTGTATTTGGAAATGATGCCTGTAACATGCATGGCTAAAGAAGGAATCAGCCCAACAATCTGCTTCAGCTAAATTATCACTGACAGCAGACTTTGGTTAATTTTGTATGTCTTAACTCTGCAGAAGAAGATCCAGAGGGAGGTAGAGATAGAGAGGGCACTTCATACTTTAAAATATTTACAGTTTTGACCACTCCCTATACTTCCTGTATATATTCCCTGGAATTCCAGTCATTGCAACACCCATATTTATAGGACTAATTTCAGTGCATACTTTCATGTAAACATTAACAACAGGCAACAGGGGCTGCCGTCCCAGTCCAGGGTGGAACACCATCTCACTCCCGCTGGAAATGAGTCATGTTAAACAGAGCCCCAGATGCTATCTCTCACTAGTGGTGCGCTGGGCATACCCATCCACACGTTCATACATACTGTGAGTCACGAGGCTGACTACATGAGCACCACAGAGAAAAGACCCACACTACAATAATTTGTTTGTGTTTCTAATTGCCAAGGCAACGGAAAAGCTGAGTTCACAGGGAAATATCCCATTTTGGAAAAAGTCCAAAATACCTTACTTACTGTAGACATAAAAGTAATAAAATTCATGAAAGTCCTGAAGTCCTAGCTTAAATTACTAAAAGGCTGAGATAATCTATAACATAATAAAGAACATTTGAGAGTTTAAATCAAGCTGTGTAAACAGCTATGCAATCCACTGCCAACATTCCACTCAAATATGTTCTTATTTAATGACATCTGATCTATCAAAAAGATAATTTATCTATGTATGTTGGATATACTTCTGCTAAATATATCTGACAATTCAATATTAACTGAGCAAACACCATCAGCCAAATGGATTTCAAAGTGCAGTGCTATGCCATTTGTAATCACAGCAATAGAAGCTGTAAAACTGATTCAGAGAGAAGAAACAAATCCTCGAAAGCAGATATCTGCTTTTAGTTACCACGACAGCCAAACAATGATCCGTCAGGTCACTACACACACTACAGTAAGTTAGTAACTAAGGCAACCCATGCGCTATTACGCATGGAGCATCTATATTGGGAACCCTGGCTGTGAACCAGAGGGTCACTCCATGACGCAGCGACGCACGCAGGGCGTGGTTCTTCCATAATGAGACACTTTATAACACAACGTCAGCCCTGGCATCAATCTAGTCTGAGAGCGACTTTTAGGACGGAGGGACTACCGCTGTTGGGCACTTTTGGGAAAACTTCTTGCTTTTGCTTCTTGCAAGCCTGAACCTCTTTTTGTGGAAATACAAGCTCCCGGCTCTAAGTAAGTGGACTTTGGTCTCTTCTAAACTTCATTATATTCAGCTGCAGTCAGAGTCTGTGTCTTGGCGGATTAAAGGAGGAAACACGCTTTTCGCTGCGATACCTGCCGCTCCTTTGCTCGCACAGGCTGACATCGCAAAAAGCCTGACATAAAATTATTTGGTCGCTAAGAAATGATTTTGCCCGATAAATACACTTTAATTACACGGGATAATACTTTGCCTTTACCTTCTTTTATTCGGTTCTTATACTGCTTTTAAATATCCTGTAGAGATCAATGGCCATTACTTCAATTATTTCCATTTTGTAGATGACACAAGCCGACAATTTAAAGCCAACATAAAAGGACAGAATGGTAGACGAGGAAAAGGGTCGCAATTTGAAAAGAGACAAGCTTTTCAGTAACATTTGGCTTTGTTAGAGTAAATAATAACAGAGATGTAGCCCTTGAGATCAGCTTCAAAGTTGAATCCTGTCGCCAAACTTGCTGTTAAATATAAATCGAAGGCGCCTGGAACCAGTTTCCCCACATGTAGAATATAACACGACTTTCTCTTAAATGGGATGTTATTATTGTTAATGTACCCTGCCCATCTGTCAGAGACAGGTCCAGATGAAGTTGCTCTAAAGGCTGACCGTTTTGAACGTGCTGCAGCGACACACCCATGTCCCACCAATCTGACACACACACACACACACACACACACACACACACACTCACACTCACATACTGACAGAGACCGTCTCCTCTTCTCATTACTGTCCAGCTCGTCTGTTAAGATGCTGATCCTACTACTGGGAATCATCCTCCTGCACGTCGCTGGTCTGGTCCTCCTGTTTGTGTCAACAATAGTCAGCGTGAGTAAAACTCATTATGTTTTCTCCTTCTTCTTTCTGTGTTCAGATGCCATTTTAAGGATTAAATGTAGATAGAAATTGACTACAAACTCACTATTGAAGCTTACAAGCATCTAGTGTTGTTTTTATCTCAATAATCTGTGATATACTTCTGATTACTAAAGACTTAATAGATAGGATTTTTTTCCTGATCCATTTGGTGCTGCTCTTCACACATTACTGACCAAGTTGTATGTTGTTGACACCAGGTATGGACGTCAGGTGAAGCTAGCACCTCAGACCTCTGGATAAACTGCTCTACTGCCAATGGAGAATACCACTGTGAACCAGCATCAGCTGGAGGTCAGACACCTGCCTTACATTTAACTATTTGCCTTTAAGACAACTTGAACTACTTATTTACTGTGTATTAACAATACAATGAATAATACTGGACATGTATTATCATTTCTCTGCTGTGAAGCTGTGACACATTCTCAGGATTTCTTTCCCTATTCAGGTTTGCTTTGGGCAAAATAGTCTCAACTAAAAGAGCTTGATAGCACTGAAACCAGTGTAAACCATCCTCATTGATATTAATGGTGGGATTGAACTTTGGAAAATGACTTGCTGAAATCCAACATTTACCATGTTGATGATGTGGGTGTGTCACAGCTCCTCTGGGACTCTGGTGCCATCTAGAGCAGAGAATGTGGCAGTGCTGTTCTGAAGTGCTAGCTGATAGGCTGCCACTGTATAAATAGTCATGGTGTGATGTCCATATTCAGGTCTCGTGTTGGGAGTCCATGGTGACAGGAGATGGGGAGTTGTGGAAGATCAGGGTGGGGCTGCAGAGAGTATTTAAAGTTTTAGATCTATGTGTGCCTGTCGGCCTGTGTGTGAGTGTTTGAAAGGGAGACCTTGGACTACCTTGGACTACCTCATGCAGAACATAGCATGTTGATGGTGGGTCACGCCCAGTGACAGATCATAGTGTCCAGTGTTAGTTTGCAGGGATCCCTGGGACAATTTAAGGCAGCAGCTGCAGCATTAGAGATTTATTTAGACACGAGTCAGCCACCTCCACATGTTTGAATTAGATAAGATAAAGAGGAGTATGGATATAAAGATTCCACTATTTTTAAAGACCCCTACATAATAAAGTTTCCATTGTCCTAAAATTGAAGATTTAGCAAAAGTTGATGTGAGTAGCTGTATGTTTTGCTACTCAGTGTGCTGTCACAGCGGTGCAGAAGGTGCTGGCTGCAGTGGGGTGATGTCATTTGTCTAGAATGAGCCGTGTTCTGCCAGTGTGTGTTTTGTCAGGGCAGCAGCGCCTGCATACCGCCTGCAGCCGGTTTGTTTGACTTGCTTTCATTAGTCCACTGATGCACAGTGTTTATTTAAGAAGGCGCGTGTGCCCGGGTCTGTGCTTTGGCTTTGGGAGATGGAAGATAGTGGTCTGCTCTCACGTGGGGGCCAAGCCAGCGTTCAACAGGGCTTTCTGAAACTTTGCTGAGCAATCAGGTTCCTTCTGAAGTGAATCATAATCATGGTCACCGTAGTTATTTTTAAGACATTTCTGAAACTTCTGGAGTTTCCCCTTTTTGTTGCCTTGGTTACAAAAATATTGGCTACATTTCATTTTGATGACGCCCAAGTGAGAGATACTTCATGTCACAGTTATCACATGACATGCCGGGAAAATGACTTCATAGAATTTACTCGCTCTAAAATTAGCTGTCGGAGGAAGAATGTCTTGTTCCCCCACACAGGCCCACAACACATAAACACAGTGAAGTAAATACTACGGCAGTTTTATTTTTGTTGCGTGCTTGCACAGTGGGCCTCAGAATAGAAGGCACCAAACATCAACAGTAATTTCCTGTTTGGTCTTACAGTGGAAGGCTTCAGCAGAAGCTACTGAACACCACAATCATAAACCACAGCATTCATGTAAATTTTTGAATATCATCATAGAGTCATACTTGTTTATCAATGATATTCTGAGCCCTCATGCTAGGAAATGCCCTATGTCACTGTTTCCTACTACTGGTCAGTGAAGGAAGGAAGGAGGACAAGAGGTCTGTTTATCAGAAAGCAGTGATGTATTGTCTGTATTTATAGGTGAGCACTATTCATAGGAGAGGAGATGGAACATTTCACCCATTTCTCACAGTGTTATCACATGTAACATCTGAAAACAGGATCACTATAGTGAAATCTAACTATTGCTCTGCTGCGGTATTGTGCTGGCTGCATTCTGTGGATGGAGATTTGCAGCGTGTCATGTTTCTTCCCATATCTCATCCCTGAGCCAATGACCATTAGGACATACTGTAGCGCTGTTATTGTAGGTAACCTGACTCCAGACTAGTATCCCTGTGCAATCATTCAAGATACTGTTTCCCCTTTAAATCTATAACAGGGACATTTCAGTGTTTCTCCAGGAAAGCTGTGTGATTCTTTGTAAACATCTACAGACAGAATAAGTTACTCAGCTATGGAGTGTTTGTATTTTAGCCTACAGTGTTAAAATGCAGTACGTCAGTCATAACATCACACAAAGTAAGCTGTCTGCACTACTTAATCATCCTTTTTGTTCACAAGTATGAGCGGTAATAAATTATGCATCATGCCATATTCTTCCACATTGTAAGTGGCCCCCATTAAACCACAGCGTGCCTTTGATTTACATAATGCAAGAGAATCAATAAACCACAGATGTTTGAGAATGTTGAAGGAAACACGTCAGAGATTTGAATGTCAGAGTTTAGCAGTGGCATGCATACAGATGGGGCCATGGTAAAATTCCACTTTTTATAGACTTGTCTGGAATATTCGCTGATACTAGGTTAGGACAGAAGCAAATGAGTGGACAACAGATCGAGGCAGTCCTTCGTGGTCAAGCACCATGTGACATGACAGCATTTAACGGCAGGGATGGCATGAAACACACGACAGTAACAGCGGGCACAGCTAAAAAGAAGAGTTGTATAGATGCAGAGAGGGAGAGAGTGTGTTCTTGGGAAACCTGAGAGGCCAGGAACGTAGCATGGATATCCCTCAGACAAGAAATAGACCTTGCTTGGAAGTCCTGGGATTCCTGGCATGGTGGCACGAAGGAAGCACAGACACAAAAAACACAACCTCACGCTCAGATAGATAGCACAGATAAATGGTCTTCCCTGTCAATACAGGTGTCTAATGGGTTAATGGCAGTAATGATCGATGTGGTACATTTAGTCATTGGTCCCGCTGTGTGGGGTGCACAGAGCTTTTAGGAACAAGATACCTAGGTTTCATTGTTATGGATCCATTACACATTCCCAGAAGTAAACATAGCCAGGGCTAGCTCATTACGTTCTCTTTGAAAGGATGCTCAAACTCAGCAGAGACAAGACCAGTCATAGCACACTTTGGCATTTGTTTTTTCATTCGTCTCCACTTCCCCTCTCATACACTCATTAAGTCAATGTTATGTATAAATGATGCTTTGGGTAACGATGATTGTGGGTCACTTACTGACAACACTCTCCTTCTTCTCCCTCCTCCCCCCTACAGAGTGGATTCAAGCTGTCCAGGCTCTCATGATCCTGTCCATCATCTTCAGCTGCCTGTCTCTCTTCCTCTTCTTCTGCCAGCTCTTCACTTTGCAGAAGGGCGGACGCTTCTTCCTCACCGGAACCTTCCAGATCCTTGCCAGTGAGTTCAATCCCCCATTGACACTTCCTCACAAATCCATCGACAACATAAGTGCGATACGGTAGACATTATACTGGTATATTTTTAGTTTAGTTTAGTTATTTTTATTCTAGTATCAACACAAAATGTATAAAAGGGATATTTTATTGGATCTGGTATGTATTTTCATTATTTATTAATCTGTCAGCAGTTTTTCACTGATTAATCGATTGATCATACAGTGTATTATATGTCAGAAAATGTTGAAAAATGACCATATCCCAGATTCCAAGGTGACATCTTCAAATTGCTTGTTTTGTTCGACCAACAGTCCAAAACCCAAAGGCATTCAATTGACAATGCTATAAAACAGAGAAAGGCAACAAAACCCCAAAATCAAACAATCACCTGATAATCAGCTAAATGGCTACTCTTTTCAGCACTACTCTGATTTGCTTGATTAGTACAGTAACACTTGAGTAGTCTGAAAATAGACCACTCACACAAATCCACCCACACAGATAAACCAATAGCAGATGCTCACATAGCATCTCCTGTGGCAGAGAATCAAATTAAGGGAGTCGGAGCCAGTTACTAATGGTTTAATGCTCCACTTGTCCATTGTACTTCATGCCCTTTGGCCAAAGAGGCTCCACTGCCAGTCCATTGTATCCACTCTTGGCAGCCCTTTCCAACATCCCAGGTTTGCTCACTGTACTGTGCCAGCGCATTGCCTGGCACCCAGGTGCCCACTCAGCCAAACAGGAATGACACTGGGCATGCTGCCAGTCGCGCAAGTTGAAATGTCAGGAAGGCTGGCAGTGTGGGGGTCTGACAAACAGATCTTGCCATGTCGGACCAGGGAGGTGGGCAGAGCAGGAAAGGCTTGCAAAGGCTGGATTGGGGTTCAATAAGCATGAAACGCTGCGCTGTAATGTGGAGGCATGCCTTCTGGGAAACACTGACCTGCTCGCCTCCACTCCCAGACAGGGTTCAGCCCAGGACACAAGACAGAGAGCACAATACTGCAGAGAAACATGATCTGATAATTGAACAAGATGATGGCCAGCATTATTCAGTGCTCACTTTTTCCTCTCTGCAGGTTTGTTCGTGATGAGCGGAGCCATCATCTACACGGTGATGAGTCCGGATTGGGTGCCGGAGATAGACACCTTCGGCTACTCCTATATCCTGGCGTGGGTGGCCTTCCCTTTGGCGCTGATCAGCGGACTCATCTATGTCATCTTGAGGAAGCGAGAATGAGCCATCACTCCATCCCAGTGTTCCCAGTAACCCCCTGCCCAACTGCAAGTGTCATCAGCCCCCCTCTGAAGTATTTGTTCTGATGCCTGAGTACCAATGGCTAATGGAGCCACCAGATCACAGCGAGGGGGGGTAATACCAAAAATCAACATGCAAACCAACACAAAAACAACCAATACTGTCTCAGTTAAAAGATGTATATAGTATCTATGGTTTAAAACCTATTTATAACACTTTTTACATATATGTACATAGTTTTTGTGTTGCTCTGTCAACGGATACTTGTATGAGCTTTGTTTTAGCTGATTAAGTGCCTCGTGTTTGTTTGTAATGATGAAATAATTAGATGCTATTTTGTTGTGTTTTGTTTGTGTTGCCTTTTTCGTTTTGGTAATTGCCAAAGGATTAGTAAAAAAGAAAAAAAGTTTCTTGAAGTATATTAACCAAAGTGCATGTATAGAAATAGAAGGGTTAGAAGAAGGAGATTTATTTGGATGGGCTTGCTTTACAAAAAAAGTGTGGTAACATCCATGGACGTTAGCATAGCCATGAAATATAGATTTGGTCCTTTTCTATTTGTGAATTTGCAAGTTTTAGTGTTTTTATTTTCGGTATTTTTCTATTTCTTATTTTCAACAAAAGATGGTGCTATGTATTTATCATTCCTATTACTGATAGCAATCATTTACAACACAGTTACTTTGTTATTGTTTAGAGTCAAACAGCTTGTCATGAATTCAAGGGAGAATCAGACAGAGGTACACTTGTACATACAGTGCCTGACTCCTTCTGTAGGGAACACAGCCTATTTCACATTGCAATGTTGGATTTTTTCTTCATCAGCTACTGTAAAATAATAATAATAATTGAGTTTGGGGTGTTATATTGATGAAGTCAAAAGTCACCTGGAATGTCAGTATTATTCTGCGAGTTTGTGAAGAGTTGGATCACAGTGAAATTACTTTATTTAAGCTTTTTTTCACTATTTGCTTTCATTTTCCCTCATTCTGATGTTTGTGTTCACCTGTTAAAGTCTCAAGAAGCCAAATTGCCTATTTAGTAGAATACCATAAAATAATAACACCATGGGGCATTATAACCTAAGAAAAAAAAGTATACATTTAACATTACTAGAAACAAATGCCACCGAGTTGAAGCCATATAAGAAAATACCAGATGGTAGGAAAAACATATTTAGTATTAACTCTGTATGTGAGGAAAAGGACAGAGGTTTGCAGTGATGATACAAATGTCTGTTTCACATACTTGAAGCTTGACATCCTGCAGTCTCTGCCCACTGACGTCTAGATGTTTTTCTCTTCTACTGTATAAAACACTGATTATATGTTGTGCCTAACAGATGTTGATGACAATCTAGCCTAAAACACTCACTTACTCAATAAAACTACTCTCACATGATCTAATACTGTGTATTCCACTGTTACAAGGGACTGGATTTGTGCTAACACTTGATGCATGTGGAGCTAGGAATTACATAACGCAGAATTTCAAGTCACTTTCTAGGCTGTTATGCTGTCTGCCTGTAAACTCGGAAACACACTACAAAAGCCTGATGTGGAAAAACTGCCAGTAAATGGGAATACACATTAAAATGAAAGCCAGTTCTGAACCACTTGTGGTGATGAATCTGTTATGATTGACAGTAGCTGCATGTTCACATGCTACGAGATGGATGTCAGCAACTGAAATGCAGCGTGCAGCATGTAAATTCCTGTGTACAGTCTAGCCAAGCAGGTCTATCTTACAGTATGCGATCATACTCTGGTAGATCAAATAATCTGCCTTGTGCATGTGGTTGCAAACGCTGTATGTTACTTGTGTTGCACACACCGGGGCAAAGGCACGGCGGTTTGCACCCGATGCCAGATATTCAAAACATGCAGCTAGTGTTTCAGTGTCAACAGTGTCTCTCATAGCATCAGAAATAAGAGGACTTGGACGTGTCTTGAACACTGCAAGCAAGGGTCTGTCCTCCACTTGACATCTCCTGTGAGATCCTGTAGCCTCCCAAAACAGAGCTGTGTTGTGGTGGATTAAAGCAGCTAGGCTGCTGTGGTTTTTAGCATGATGTTCATTATTGGGTTCAGTTAGAAGAGACTGCATCTAATGACAACTGCCCTACCGTTTTGTGTAAAATGACAGAGTTCAATTGTCTATGCCATGTTTACACCTAAACTTCCAAATGCTCTTGATATTACCAAAGCTATATGAGTTTAATCATTAAAGGATGTTTCTTACCACCACGATGGAGCTTTTTGTGTCTTTCAATAACACTACAGAACATATCCAGTCCATTTTTGGAGAGGCAAAACCTTCTTGTTACAATGGTAGAAGACACAGCTGTCGCACAACCTGTGCTTACAGATTATGGCTCCTGGTTTGTGATGATATCTCTTCCTTTAAAAGACAACAGTCAGTCCATAACCAGCACTTCTGCACTGAGCTGATGATAGGCATCTAAATCTCCAGCAATGAAAGAGTACTCTCACAAGGAGGATTCTTGTTGCAGGCCTGAGAGGTCATAGCCTCCCACTGCCTCCCCCTCTGACATACTAGCACTGGGTGAAATGGGGACACTGCATTCTGGTCTGTGCGTGTTACTGTAGCCTTGAGAGTCTGAGAAATTCTCTGTGCACATATAATTTTTTTCCTGATGTCACAATATTCTAGACTTTTTGGGAACATAAGTATATTTCCATCCATAAAATCTTTATATACTTCTAGGTTTGGCAGGCAGTTTATCCGGTCCTGTGCAATACTGCCATCTAATGGATGCATATAGTAATAGCAATAAAATTCATAATCACACAAGGTTAGCAAACACTGCCTCTATGTGGTACCATCTCAGCACTACAGTTAAATCTACTATCTACCATGATATTCTGGAGGGAGTGGGGAGACTCTCAATGTCTCTCTTGGGTTTAACAGATAATTTTTTCTTATTAAAATGTGTTAAACCTCATTAATCCTATATATGATCATTAAGGCTAGTCTAGAACTCAGCTTGTTCATGAGGGTGGATACCTTCTCCCATTAGTATGCACGCATGTGATAGAGAGAGGTGATTTCTCTTACTTGTCTACTTTCTATTACCCTTCAGTCAGTCTAATGAACGCTCCTCCTCCAGAGCCGTTATTAAGGCCTATATGGCACAACACATCATTAGAGGAAAAGGCAGAAGACAAAGGGCTCTTCTACATTTGATAAATTATTCGATAAATTCAGACAAAACATGATGAGATCACTATGTTACAAAATAACATATGCAAGAAACGGGTACAGAATGAGGTATATGGTGGGTCAAACTGACTGTCTACAAAAACATCTTGCTGTTTTCAACCTCGATCGATCAGGTTTAGCAATGCTCCTCTTTCACTTATACACGCTTAAAAACATTCAGATCTGGAAGATGAGATGTAGCTTACAGACTTCAGTCTTCACTTGCTGGCAAATAAGCAGCTCCAGTGGAGGACCGGGGGGGTCAGTCCAGACCAGGTTCAGTTGACAATGAATGAAATAAAGATGGGTGACAAATTAAAGGAAAAACCAACATAGTGTTTTCGTGCGGTGCCACCTCATGGGTCACCATCAGCCTCCATAGCTTCAATGCTATTTGGCATATACTATGTTCTACAAGGTTCTGGAACAGGAGAGGTGACCGCTGTTACTCCATTTGATGTTGTCATGATGGTGGTGGAGATGACTGTCTAACACAAAATCTCCCATAGGTGTTCACTTGGGTTGAGATCTGAGATGATTCACATCATTTTCATACTCATCAAACTATTCCATATGTTTCTCCACTCATTTATTCAGGATTTTTGTTAAATTTGTCACCCGTCTATATCTATCTTATTTACTTATTTAGTATTAATTTATTCATTATTTTACTTTGACTGCTTAAACTTGTGGCAAACGTGGTACACCGCGTCCATTTTTACATCTGATGTATTCTGAACTTATACCCAATATTAGTGAAATAAATATAGAAAAACTCATTGAGAAAAACAAATGCACGAGAGCAGGGTTCTCTCTCTGATAGGGGTAACCGACTAGGACTGACCCCAAAATGTACACATGTCTCTTTAATCTGTATGCCCCTTCACCTGTTCTTTACAATCTGGACATGTCTAAACTGAGTGACCCTCCACACCAACACAAACACAATGACTACAAAATGTGTGGTGGGACAAAGCAGACAGACACCAGACACATTCATCACATCATCCTGAACCAACACCAGTCTGGAAAGAATTGTCCAGTCCCTGTCACATTAACTATACTGATGATGACAGACCAACATTCTGTCAAAGCTTGCCATTTGATTTAACCACCACCTGGTTTTTGGCAGCTTAATGAACATCATAAACTCCTGCTTTCAGACACATTTCTCAAGTAGTCTTTTTGCACACAGTCTAATTGTGCATCAGTACGTGTGTAAAAATAGCAAAAGAATGACTTAAAAAGAAGAAAGCACAAAATCTGTGCATTGTGTCTATCAAGTATTGACTGATACGCAATATTACCATAGTGCTTAATAGGTGTCTGGGGGTTTTACACGTCATTGCTTTGCCATCATGGGGTCAAAGACCAGCTTTTTAAACAATCACTTTTCCCATTAATATCTTAAAAACTCCCCCTGTCTTGTCCTATCCCATCCAATGTCACTATCACCTCCAGCACCCCCCTTTTTTTTTTACCTTGAGCCTACTGGGAGATAATATTTTCTAATTTCTGGAACACAATGAGGGGGATGCAAACAGAAGGTCCACCTTAATCTATCACAGCTCCTTCAAGGGGGTGCAGGGGTGCGCAGTGACAGGCACAAAATTGCAGAGCCGGTGGGGAGGAGGGCAACAGAAGCAATTAAGGCTCATGAAATGCAAATGGTGCTTTATGTAAGGGGTTGGGGTTGGGGAGGAGGGCTAGGTCTCTCCTTGTCTTGCTGCCATCTGCTTGCTATCACCACCAGTGGAAGAACCTCTGGGTCTTGGTAATTTGTAGCTTTAATAATTTTCTCCCTCAGCTGGAGGAGAGAGAAGGAGTCGGGGCTGAAGGGGCAGAGGACGTGCAGCTGGCTAAGATTAGATTTAGATTAGCTGGTCAGATCACATGGAGATCTGACCTCTTACACTTTAGCACGGGCATAAACACACTTGCATGTTCACACGCAAGCATGCATACACATGCATCACATGTGCAGGCATACACACACATTCAGTCTCCCACCCTTGCTGCCACCCCTACACAATACTTGCCTATGCACCATCAAAGTTGACCCACTGGGCTAGAAGGTGTACTTATAGCCCATTGGGTCCATAAATCCCTGAGGATGTCTGGAGGTTAGTTAGGAACATGATCCCTGGCTGCTGGGGGCCGAGCCGTAACCCCAAGAGCAGATTCAGGACCTAACTTTCCCTGCAGCGCTGTTTGAAGGGGTCAAAGTGGACACAGTGTGTTTTTTTTTTTTGTCTTTTTCCCCAATGACACAGCCATTCATTTGTCATGTGGAACAGAAGGACCTTATTGAACCTTCAGACCCAACACTTTCTACTACCCACCGTACCCACCCATTCCCAAGGTCAAGACTGGGCCAAGGTCATCACCACACATACCTGACCCCTGACCCTGTCGGCGTCCATCATGCTCAGGAAATAAAGCAAAGACTGGCAGCTGATGTAGTCGAGGACTAAATCAACTTCAGCTTCTGCCATGCATCAAAATCACTTCCACCAACATGCACTGACACTGAGGGCCTAATCATTTTATCGGCAATGAAAGAGCAGGGAAGATGAAGCAGTGCGCTGGACGTGGCACAATCAGATGGACTGCGGTGGCTTTGTGGTTGATTTAAAGCAGGCGGTGGTGTGGAAACGTGCCTCTCAGTCTTTGAATATGGTTGGACGATGACTTAAACAGCGGTGAATGCACCTTTAGCAGCTGGGAAACATCAGTGAACATATGATAGCCAACAAAACCGGCTCACTCTCTAGCCTCATGAAACCAAAGTGGCGCTAGTAACATTTACATTCACGGGGAAGTCGAGCCACACACATATTTGAATCAGGAGGACTTCTTAACAGATTAATGATTTTTTAAGTTGAAAAGCCTTTGACAGCCAATCCACCCAATATGTAACATGTGTCGCAGCATAAACGACTAGGGGTCATGCATGACCAGCATGATGGCCGCGTGCCACACAAGATAGTCAAAGCATATGCCTGCTTTGGATTTTCATTTAAATGCAACCTGCACTGAAAGGAGCACGATAGGAATCTGTCAGCTCTATATGGAGCAAATAACACAGGCAATGTGCCATTGTAATTATAGCATTTAATACTCACACCATACACATAGGCCCACACAAATGGTTGCAAAATTTGCAAGCTGGAGTAGACAAAAAGAGCAGCCAGAAAGTTTCAGGCCTGGCATTAAGCAGAGTGAACAAGGCTGCTTTTAATCTGTGCAGACAGACACACACACACACACACACACACACACACACAGACAACTCTCATGAGGTCCAGTAAAGCTTCATACTGGTCAGATGGACAGCAGTAAAAGCTCTCTGAATGGTGTCGATGAAGTGTCATAAATTCCCCAGGCAATAACAGGGCCTCCTGTGAGAATGGAATACTCAGCAGCCAAGTTATTTGGAGCTGTGCTGCATTTTAAACTTTGACAGCCCCATTCATTTGGGGGTTATGTAGATACTATCCACTCCACTCTACTATAGCATTCACACAACACAAACAAGACACTAACAAGTGTTTGTACACACATATATGTACACACATGCATGCAGCAAAGATTGAAAGATATGGGTAATAACATTAAGCAACATTGGACTTAACATCTGAGTGCAGCAAGTTCTCTGCCTATTATTGAGGGCAACAGGTTCTAAATCAACCAGATGGAGCAGGAGCGGACAGCTATATGAGCCAGAGGTAAAACTGCTGGGACAATTCTGGGATGGCAAATAATTAGAAGATCAAATTCCTCTCAGTGTGCATCTCTTCTGACATGGAACAGCACAATGCCACACACGCCTCGAACTCTGCAAAGTTCAGCGAAATGCTTGGCGCCTTCAAACCCATTAAGCTTGGAGACACTACAGATAGTGCAGTGCCTCATCATGCAGCGACCCTCACACTGCAGCAGCCTCTCTTTTCTCTACTAACACTTGCTATTATTAACATAACTGAATATGATCATCTGAGAGAAAAAGCCTCAAAAATAAAATTCTATCAAATTTAATTAAGTGTATATTATAACATTATGTTTATTATTTTGATATATTTGTTTTAGGGCCAAGCATGAGCTTTGCTGCCACTATCTGGACAGTGTGCGTGAGAGCACCAAATGTCTTTTCTCTTTTGCAGAAAAAGACTGTCAGCCCAAACAAAGCATGTCCTAGAACTCTTAAAGGACACCCTGAGATGAATACCTAATGATTTATTTACAGCTCTGAAAGGCGTGCACAACTCCTAATTATGATATCACTCTCCTTTTTGAATAATCGAGCTCAACCAAAAAAGGCTCTAAAAGAAAAAATAAATCTTTTTGTCCTAGAGATTCTGACCTAAAGGCTAATGAAACTGTGATTAGTAAACCTAATTAGTCAGCTACTTTCCCAGCTTTTGCATGTCCTGAAATCACCATTCATGTACATGGAATAGAGACAGGGTCATTAGTAGCACAGAGACGAATACTGTAATCTTCTCTCAATGGAGTGTCTGCCATGGCCCATCAGGAGATAGCAGGCCCGGGCTGATAGCAAGGGGACTGTCTGGCTTGTAAGTGCCCATGTAGCTGGGAAAGCTGTGGAATCCCAGGACAAAGGAGCAGGGCTGAGGGGAGATAAGACAGGACACAGTGGCATGAATATCCACCGCCTAGGCCATACTGCATTATGCATGCATGGAAACAGAACAAAGAGAAAACATACTATACTGTATCTGCATACAGCACACAAGCCACACGCTTCACACATTCAAAAAACCATCACATTTAAAAAAAATCTATGAAGTCCAATCCAATATAGTTTCCGTTCATCCACCTCCACTACATTTTATGGTTTTATATTAACCTCATTAAGAAAGTGCTGTGTTTCGTGCTGCAGCAAAGACACCATTCACCACAGTTTACTGTGAACTATTCTCCTCTTGCAATGAGAACATCTCAGAAAATGCTTCTAGTAATAGAAAGCAAAGAGAAAACAGTGACTATGCACCATCTGAGTAAGTGAATAAATAAATAGCAGGTGTTCTGGCTTTAAATGGTATTTAAGTCAGATATTCACCCTTATTTTGGTGAGATTGATTTTTTATATTTTCTTTAACAATCCCAATAAACACCAGGGCTGCAACAAACAATTATTTTCATTACCGACTGATCTGATGATTATTTAATCATTTCGTTTCTTTATTTACACATATAAAACATTTAAAAAAGATACTATATATATAATTTACAAGGGAATGTGAAGGAGAATTGCCTAAAAACCCTCCAGGGGCTTGAAAAGTGGCATTCTCCAGGCAGCATTATTATGCTATTAGTATTATAGGAACTAATAACAGCAATTTATATGTATCTATCAATAATTGTAGACACTTAAAATAGACATATAATCGATTAATTGATTGAAATTTTGGAATCTGCGCAAATAATAAGCCCTAACAACAAAGTGGCCTTGTCGAGTCACTTCATTTGAAAAACCTTAGGTGGTAGATGGCTTCTGCATGGTTCAAATGCAGACAACACATGGTAAATTTCAAAATTCATAATGGTGGCTTAGTTAGAAGACATTTATATTACATTTTCCTGTTTTAATCACAAAACCTGTTCATGGCAATATAGGTGAGGATTTGATTAGGGCCTATGAACACAGCATTATAGAGTCTGCATAGTAGAGTATAGGTTCAATCACTGTAATGTTATATCACTAATTTCAAATAAGTGGTAAAGACCTCCTCCCCATAGACACACACAAACATGCACAGACACACAGGTCCCAGTTCAAGTTTAAAGATATCTGTAAAAAACATTCTTACAGTAGATCATTTATCAAAAAGACATGTTGATGGGCCACAGTCAGATATATGTCTGCATGGATATGTGTGCGCAAAGTCTGAATGGTTTTGCACAGCACTGTTGGTTTGTGTAGCCCCCTGTTGGCCTGACCCTCAGAACCTGCATAAAACCCCTCACCCTTACCTATAGAAACACTGTTGCACTTGCAGTTCAGCGCTGTAAATCACACACACACACACACGAATGTCTGGATAATGTTCACGCTGCCACCACTCACACAGGCTTTGCCATAGCCCCATGCAGCATTGGGAATTTTGAGGACACCCCTCAACACACACACACACACACACACACACACACACACACACACACACACACACACACACACACACACACACACACACACACCACTCAACCCCTTTATGCTTTCTTGCTTTCTCCTTCTATTTCTCCCCCTAACAATCAAAGGCCATATGGCAAACATATTCCTACGGTTCATTGGCTTTTATGGCTGTTGTTTAAAGAATGGGCCATGGCTTGGTTGAGGGGTGTTCCGGGGGCCAGTTTGAAGGGCAAAATAATATAGTCTGCCCTCAGTCCATTAGAGAGCCTTTATTTCTATTAGTCCAGTCACTAGGCACTCTGGGACCATTGAAACAACCCTGGTTAATTAGGAAAGAAAAACATAAGCACATAACGTGTTTTAAAGCTAAGTAGATCGTACACTGCTGCCGATTTCTTCTGCACCTCTGCACTTCCTCCCTGGGCATCAGTCCTTTTATGCGTCATTTGATCACTTCACTGGAGCTAATTGTGCTTCACTGGGATATTCAGCAGTCACATCAAATAGATGGCCAAAACAAAAAGTGATTGCATTCCGCTTAAAGTGTTTTAATCATACATGAAAGTGACTTTGGGCTCATCTGTAGTGCTTGCATAAAGGTAATTTACTCTACATCAAAAGTTAATGGTCCACAATATTTGGCAAGAGTGCCCAAGACAGCAAAGGGCCACCAAAGCTAAAACACACCAGAGGTGTTAACATGAGGATATTTGAGGCAATGTTTTCCTTTTCTGGCAGGGAGCAATAATTCAGCAACATTTAGAAACCTTAACTTGCCGCTTAATGCGTTCCACTGATCCAGAACAGAACCTCTGATGACAACCCTCAGACTAACGTGTCAACTTTCTCCAAAACGAGCTGCCACAACATTAGAGGAAAAACTAAACACAATAATAGGAACTCAATCTTCAAGGCATTTCATGCCTATTTGGCTCATTTTGAAAGGTGGAGTTTAGAGTTTACCCTCTCTCCTTTCATTCCGTAGTGGCTTTTTACAGCATGCATAAGTCACTTGGACAGCGTCCTGCACCCCACTGTTGACCTGCATCTGGACAGCATCTGGGGTCACCGAAGTCACCCTGACAAGTGCTAAACCATCTGGAAACTTCCTCCTTCACGTTGAGGGGGTCACTGTGAAGTGGGGGCACAAAAGATGGGGGTGATTTGAGAAGGAAGAAATAAGACTGAAGAATCGGGCAGAAAGTGATTAACTGAGAAAACGTAGGTGTTAGAGAACTGCTTTTAACTGTTGATGATTATCATACAGCATATTCAGCAGTATGGGAGATTAAATACTCTCTCACTAACCACTCACCACTAAGCACTTTAAAAATGAGAGGCCCTCTATTGAGAAATCCACTACTGTTATGGTCTATTAAGTACTAAATGGAAATGAGTAGATGTTAACAGTTACTATTCCCTAGCGGTAACCATTCCAAAAACATCCCCCTCTTCCTCTTGAATTTCTCCTATTTTGTCTGTCTCTCAGCTGACATGGACCAGTTGAAAGGCTCTTTCTGTATTCAGATATGCAAACAGCTTCCGGTGAAGGCTAAGGAGTCAAGAGAAACATTCCACACCAAATATAAAACAAGTGTCCTAGAAATAACATGATATCGTCTTTGCTAGCGAGTGTAGTGCCCAGCGTAAAAGGGGAAAAAAGGGGATAACTTTGCACGGACAAAAGAAGGAGAGCAGTGAAGAGGGAGCTCAGTGCCCTAGAAACACTTGAAAGAGTTCTCTGTGGAGCCCCGGGGTGGACTCAGCACTCAGGACGAAGGATCCTGCTACAGGAAGTAAACAAGGCCCCGTGAAAACAGAGTGAAATGTTTAAGACTCAGAAGATGGGCTGAGGGATAAAAGGGCATGTTACCATGGCAAAAGGGGTGGGGGGTGTTAATCAAGTGATGAGGAAGTTTGGCAGTGTAATGTCAGGGAGGATGGGATAGTGAAGGGAGAGTTGAAGGAGTGATAATTGATAACGGATTATAGAGTTGTTAGTCTCAGGTGCAAGCTGCATGATGCACCAGGATGTTGTATCCAGAGCTAATTGCACCATGGGAGGTGCAGTTACTGAGGGCTATTGTTCCATGGCTGCTGCATCTCTTGTAATTAAAGAAATCATTAGGATCCAGACAGAAAAAAAGATGGCATTAGACAGCAAATATTATCTCATTGCTCAATGTCAGTGAGGGAAATTCGAAATTGAAGCAGATAAAAAGAGTATTTAAAATACATTAGACTCTTTTAACCTTGGATTTCATGTTATGACAATGAATTTGTCTTAAACAGGGACTTAATGAGCATGCACAGACAGGGTTCATGATGGCACCACTGTATTACAGGCTGTATAGCTCTCTGGGACTTCACTGCTTACAGGGAAGGAAACAGAATCAATATGGAGCAGTCATTCCTTCTCAGGAAAGTAGACAGAAGCAGGAAATCCAAGTGGTACCACAGGTGATGTATTGCTTGTGTAATAGTTCAAACTCTGCTTCTGCACCACATACTGTATGTTTCTTGCTTGCTTGGATCACAACAATTTATTTGTCATTGTATCTCTTCGTATTTCTTCCAGTTTTCCTCATTAAATAAGCAAAAATAATGTTTCTTCTTTAAAATAAACAACATGTAGAACAAGGGAATTGCGGGAATTTTTCTATTAAGGTAACTTTTAGTGATACACCTTCTATACAATTACAGGTAATCATCAGTGACAGGGTCAAGGAATTGTTGATGCTGCTCATGTTCTTCTTTGTGGAATCAATAGGAGCTCTTGGTTCATTCACTATTGAGCTAATGGTAAATGCAATGGGACCCTGGGAAGTGCTTCTCATTAACAGAAACTAGCTTTTAATGATGTCCCGTCTCATTTAGACTGATGATAAGAATTGATCCATCTGCTGCCCATTGACTGCCTACTGTTTGACCTTTGGACCCTGAGTTACAGTGGTTAAACTGTAAGCCTGCCAGAGCGGTTTTATATGGAGGTCAGACACTCTGCATCTGTCACTGTAGGCCCACACATGCAGCAGGAGGAGGAGAAGGTGGTGAAGGAGGAAAATGAGGAGGGAAGAAATGAGCATAAGGATGATAACGAGAAGTCGAAGACGGGGAAGATGAGGCTTGTGGGCGATGATGAGGGTGAAAGTGATGGTGATGATGTTGCTGATGTTGCACTCTTTGCCCTCTCTCTACCCTGAGGCACTGTCTCCCAGCTGATCCCACAGGCCCTGTCCATGTCCTCCTAGACGCTGTTCAAACCTCCCTGATGACCCACCATAGCCTGCAGGCAGTAGTGACAAATGACTGACAGAGCAAGCACCTAGTTGTCCGTGTTCAGGGACCCCGTAAAGGTGCTCCGTGGTCATTATGGAGGACCAGGGGCACTGCAGGGGAAGCCCCAGATGATCTCGCCTCTGTGCCCTCAGCTCACCTCTTTATATGCTAATGACTCTACGAAGCTATCTGATGTGCTAATTTGTAACAGCTTGGCCAATCAGTGGGGAGCTCTTAGGTTACCATGGTGCCGCTCAGCAGGAGCGCCCTGGTACCAGGGTGAGTTCTAAAAGCGGCAGGTGGACAGCAGGGCTGTTTGGTTCCTGTCCTGTCACCTCACCTCCTTCATCTGGCTGTGGACACCAGCTGTGTCCAACTTCCACATGTCATGACCCCAAGATAACCACCATGGAGAGGTCACTTTACTTCATTTAGATCTGCAGCCATTTTCTGGTGTCAAATAAGGACAAATTTGTGGTACAATGTAGAACCAAAATTTTCAGAGAACAGCACAGCAGTCCTGAAATTATTTATTCTGTAGCTGATTGAGATTAAACTGTAAGTAAAAACTGCATTAAAAACTCTTTACTGCATTAAACACATATTCATTAAACTTTATCTATACAGAAAAACCTACTGAGACCTCAGACACGTTTACAAATGTGTCCTGCAAGAACAAAGTAAACACAATAATAAAGGTAAACCACAGATAATTAACAACATAAAAAGCCAGTGAATTAAAAAAGGGCAGACACACAGACAGACAAAATACAAACAAGTCATTCACAGTTGCTTTAAATGTGCCATTGAAGCCTGATACTCTCTTTCCTATTAGACTTCAATACTTTAATACATTTAGGTCCTTCAAGCCCAGGAACATATGGGCTGTCAAGGGTAAGCTAATTTTGTATGAATGTGGGGTAGGATATATTTCTGTGATTGCAAGATAATGGGGTCATTTGGGGAGAGAGCTTTCGAAATTAATACAAGGTCATGATTTGACATGTCGGGAATGGCTAAAATAATTTGTCATATTGGACACAACAATGTGTACAAAAACTGTCCCCTATAATATAATAAAATAAAGAGCAGCAAGATAGAGGACTGAGCTGTAAGGATGTAAATAATCACAAAAATCAAGTACAGAGAAAACACTGATTGTGAAAGCCATACATTTTTTAATGGGAAGCAAGATAGATCTATTTTTTGTGGCTTGAATCACACCTTCTAATACACATGTGTATGTGTACTTGCTCAATTTTCAACTTGAGAAATTTCACTTTAAGGGAAAATATAGTATAGTATAGCCTATACTATATTTTATTTGTTCAGCATTTAAAACATTAATATTGTACTAATATCCTCTGCTTTTAAATAAACCTGCATACACTCACAGCTGTATTGGAGTTAAGAGTAACAGCAAGTCAAATGCTAATTGCAGTTTATTTCTTCAGAGAATTCCAGTAAATCAATTGGGGATATTTGGGACATTTGGATGCTAATGCAAGTAAGCACAAATGAAAGAGGTTATCCCCCACTCTGAAAGGCCGCAAGTGCCCTAATCCACAACAATCACCTCAAAATGAACCAACTTTCCACTGGAGACAGTGGCTCAACAATAAGACTCCGCTCCCTTTCAAATTACCATCAAATCACTCATTCTGTCATTAATGAGTGGTTGTAAAAACACATTGTCTTTGCCAGTGGGAATAAGCAGTAGTGGGGGTGAGGGGAAGAGACATTCTCATTCACAGGAAACTTTCACTGTAAAGAACTCTCTTCACAACAGATTCCTCCCTCCTCCTCCTCCTCCTCCTCCTCCTCCTCCTCGGTTCTATACGTGCACTGCTACCTAAGCCTGGGCTCCAATTAGGCCATGCAACTCAGTGAGAAGGGAAATAATTGGGCTGTTTGCCTATTAAAGGATGAGACATTGGACCTGCTGGTGACTCCAATGAAGCTTCTGGGTTCTTTTGAGAAATGGTAGAAGGGACAGAGAGACAATAGCATTAGGTATCCTCTCTCACTAAGGCCTACACAGCCCTTCCCCAATAAACTGCCAGTAAAAAGAGGATAATGGCAGATTGATTAGGCCTAATGCACTAATTATATAACTAACGTCATTTGCTAACTATTTTTCACTCTTTTTCCCTG
Source organism: Macquaria australasica (assembly GCA_005408345.1). Classification (NCBI taxonomy): domain Eukaryota; kingdom Metazoa; phylum Chordata; class Actinopteri; order Centrarchiformes; family Percichthyidae; genus Macquaria; species Macquaria australasica. The sequence goes on from SEMN01000081.1 coordinate 1,027,582, forward strand.
TCTTCTGTGCTCCTTGAGCGAAGAGGGTAAGTGCCTTCATATTCAGTAACTCAGACATTGTGAGCCACATTAGCTACAGCACTAAAGCCCTTACTTTGTTCAGCAGCTCACAATGCACTTTTGTTTCCAAAAATATTGGCACTTCACCAGCAATTACTCCTGAAAGTGAGTGTTACTTGTTGATTGCCATTAAAGTAAAAGCTACATAAATTTAAATGTTGTAAAAAAAAAAAAGGTCTATGGTTGATAGATGATGGATTGCTTATGCTTGTCATCTTCACCTCAACCAAAAGACAGACTATCATTAAGGGACCTTGCTTAGATTCTTATGCTAGTTGAATGGGTTCAGACCCCCATCAATCTTTCCAATGACTTGTAAAATCTAGTCTGTCAAACACGGAAAACTTGGCATGGCCATAGAACAGCACAAACAATTTGCACTTATCAGAAATTAAAGGGCATAGCTGTAGACGTCAAGGAATGTCAGTGCACTGTGGTTGATGGGGGCAGGAAAAGCTAAATGAGGATCATTAACTGGAAATAAAACTCCTGCAAGTGGGTACATGCCATACAAAGGGGCATTTCTTTGGGCCCGTTTGTGTGGCATGTTGGTTTTAGCTCCAGATGAGAAGATAACACCTTAAAATGTGCTTGGTTGATGGGACTATGATGCATCAGCCAAAAGACCCTCAATTATTCAGTCCCACCTTTACATAAAATGTCTAACAACCTCAGCTACCCCATGTCACTCATGATGTATATTTGCCAAATTAGGGCCCAATTAGGAGTAATGGGCCTTGCAGTGTAAAATTTATTACCATGCGGATTTGATTAAGCACAGCAAAGGCTGCAGACTGATTGTTATTTCTGAGGGTTAGCTTCAACACCATTCAGTGTTTTAAAGCATTGCAGAGACGTTTAAGAACTGGCTTCATAGAAAGGATATGTGGAAAATCGCCAATTATGACGGATCTAAAAAAGAAAGGAACAGAAAGATACTCTCACAGAGCAGTGGTGTTAGTGCTACCAAAATAGTACTTTTAATCTTGGCAGAGCACTTCAGGACAAATCTTATTCATCATCACCTCAAAACAGCTTTATGTTTATGAATACTTTTGTGTCAGTCTTTGAAGAAAACCATCTTTGACCAGGAGACTGGGGTGGGACAAAGCTCATGGGTAAGTATGCTGAAATTTGTTAACTCCCTGTGTTGAACCTTACTGGAGGTGGACAGAGCCATGTGATCCACTATCAGAGTTCAGCTGTGTTTGGTGTCCACAGTGCACAGGTTAAAGATTGATGTCTGCCCTAATCCCCATCTCCTCCCACACACACACACACACTCACTTTTGCTTCCTTTGTCCCTTTGACCCAAAGCAGAATCAAAGAGGGCATTGAACAGACCTGGAGTGCTAGCACACCCCATTGCACATGAATAACTGATAGGTTCCTTTCGAGCCTTGAGAGGTAAGCCCCGAACTTTGAGGTCCTCATTGTCCCAGTGCACTTTGACACAAGGCAACAATGGAAGCCCTATCTCCAGCTATAACACAAGCTCAGAAGAAGGGGCAGAAAACCATTCAACCCGTCATTAACCCTTCTGCCTGGCTCTGGAAACCAGAGAATGGGGTAGTTCCACCGTAACACCCTGCCCCATACACCTCATACACCCCCCTCCCCAACAGACCAACTACCCTCCAGCGGTACAGCCCCCTTTTGTCCTGTTGTGTCATGAGTGATGGATTCTGGTGGAGGGGAAGAAAATGAGGGCCACAGAGAGTTTCATGGGTTTGATTGGCAACTTTGGATACGCAAACTGTCAAGAGAGAAGGCAGGACTAACTATGGTACACCTAAATGCGCTGGTCCCAAAAGGAGAGAGGGCAAGGGGCATAGTGCTGACACATAATCATAATGATAAAGAAAGAAGTCCCTGTAGAGAAACCTTATGTGCAGCTTGGCCTTTTCTCTGGTGGGTTAACTTGATCTCCTGTGAATGCTGATGGAGGATCATGCAGATATTTTGGGGGCGTAGAGGAGGCTGACAGTGTTTTAGGTCTCTTTTGAAGCACGGGGACATTATAAATGCTAAATACCAAGCCGGACCCAGATGATCACCATAGCCTGCGGCAATCAATAAGTGAATGGAGACCAGGTGGTGATGGCGCCATTCAGAAAGAAAGGAGGAGGAATTGGATTTTACCAAGTGGGGCAGGAAAGAATACACAATGGAGGTTCAAACCGGGAGATCATAAAAGTGATTGGACGCTCTTGCACACATCAGCAGCAAAGCTTTGATTGAGCACAAGCAGAGATGGAAGAGGATCAATAGATGCGTGTAGGATCTCAAAGCCCTGAGGGTGGACATACACAAGCACAGGGGAGTTAAAAAAATCCAACACTGACTAATGTTATCTGCATTGCCCTAAGATCATGGTATACAGGTCAGATCTTTGGGTCAGACAACAGCTTGCAGAGAGCATAATAACCAGACAATTACAGCCAAGTTTCATTTGGGCCACTGGATAAGTTACTTATGGAATTAATGTTAATTAGCTACAGCTGATACAATCTGCCGCTAGTGATGTTTGTCATTTCCACCAACCAAGCTACAGTAATCACCAGGCTGCTACCTAAATGTTTTCTACACATATAAAGAAAGAGTTAGTAGAGATGGTAAATGGACTTCGCTTATATAGCACCACTTTAACGGTTCCTAAAGCGCTTTACAGAGTTGTCGCATTCAGCCATTTACACAACAATGGCAACAGAGCTGCCATGCAAGAGCAACCTAGTTTAGTGTCTTGCTCAAGGACACTTCAACATGTTGACAGGAGAAGCCTGGGATCAAACCGCCAACCCTGGGATTAATGGATGACCCACTCTACCTCCTGAGCCACAGCCATCGCAGATAAGATTCTATAAGAGATTGGTTAGCCTCCGAGCTTCAAGGTAATTTGCCAACCTGGAACCTGATTCCAAATGAAACAAATATATGCCCTAGGTAATGTAATTTTCTCTTAAGTTTGATAAGTACTTTCCTTTCGCTTATTCATTTGAATTCCAAGCCAATCCTCACATTCAAACATACCACAGTCATGATCCACCTGTATGTAATATGTTATTTTAACTATTGCCATTTTAACACTTAAAAATATTCCACCTGTTCTGAACCGGCTAATGTATTAATGACTCTGCTCTGCACACCATGTGATCCCAGCTGCTTTGCCATGTCTAATGTGATCCAGGTATGGGTTTACTTAACTCTAATCCTTGCACACTTGATACTTTCTTATATGCAACTGTAATGCAAACATCATGTAGAGGCTTGCAGAGCCGCTTAATGTGATTGCAAAAGGAGGGGGAGGCAAACATTAAAAGATAAGTGTTGCCCGTAAACCACTGCACATTAATATGGATCAGGTGGAATCCCTTTTCTTCTCACTCAAGGGAGCTGCATCCCATGAAAAGAGGAGTGCAAGAGGATTTAACTTCACTGCTGATTGAGGAACAATATGAAACAATAAACCCAAGTGTTTCTTATTTGCTGTTTTGGTTTAATGTGTTTTTAAGTGTGCCAGTGTACTGAAAGGCAGCACTGCCATATGTCGAGGTACCTTTTTCTAATCAAATGATAAATCACCAATACAGAACAGCTGCTGTATGCTATGGCCACAACTACACTCATCTGGTTTTATTTAAAGAAAATGCTATGGGGAGAATGTAAAACAGACATACAGTCATAGGACAGGCAGAAACACACATATATGAACACAAAGAAAAGAGACATTGACACTGTATGCATATGTAAAAATGCCCTTACATTAAACATCAAGTCAACTAATTATTATTTATACATTGTCATGAAGGAATATGTAAATGCTAATTGTGTAAATGACTGCTTGTACATTAAGTATAAGCTTTACTCACAGTCATTTTTTATGTGTTCAGTTATAATTGAGCACATTGCCTGAATTCATTTGCATTTGCAATATCACCCCATATTGATATCCCCTTTGGATTACATGGTTTTTAATGAACTCAACATCGGTGGGAATAATCATAGTCATTTTCATCCACTGAATGTTAATCATATATTGCTGCTCTGGCTTTAATTACTGCCATGCTGCAAGTCGTTGCATTCGTCAATGTAATTAATTAGCATTTTATTCTGAATAATACCAGGATTTTCTCAGCTGAGGTTGAGAGTGTTAAAAAAAAAGTTAACAGAATGATTATACTGTTGATTATGTGCTAATAACTCAGGAATCAATATTGTGAATATGAGTCCTGATTTCTCTCAGTGGTTTTGCTGATGCAGAATGAAAATCTCAAACTGAATAATTTTCTGTGGTGAGGTCTTCGAACTCCCGATTAATGGCCACCGTGGCTTTGACCCTCGCAACCCTGTGCGATGCTAGAAATTGAAAAATTAAAAAGGTACCCTGTGGAGTTTTCACTAAAAGTTTTGTTTACAGTCATCATTCTCATCAAAACACACTGTATGTGTCCTTCAGGGTCTAACAAACATGCTGAATGCATTTCCTACCTCACGATACATTTGCAAAACTTTTTTTTTTTTTTTTTTTAAACCTGTGTTGTATGTCGCTTCGGGTCTTCTTCTTCTCTTTTGCTACCAAACATTTTTTTTTTTATTGTTTACATTGTGTTTACTTGGATTTGCGGCCTTCTGTGGTCTTACTTGAGACACAACCATTATTTGAGACTCAGTTTTTCCTTGAAAAATTAGGGTACATTCTAACTAACTAGCTACAATATACAGTAGGAATTCATTTAAATAAGCCGTTATGGATATGTGTGCTATTGCAAGTCAATATGACACACTGGTCCAGTGACAACAATGCTACCTCTGCATTTGTACAAAATCCTTTTAGTGATTTCAGCTTTCATCCATCCAGGAAGAGAAACCAGTTTTAACAACAGCAAAACAATATTAAAAGGTCCATTAATACATACCACCCACTCAATATTTATATATACCAATATCACAAATCACAAATTTTCCTCAAGGGGCTTTACAATCTGTACAGCATACAAAACCCTCCATCCTTAAACCCTCATATAACGCACTTTTTTATTCAAACTAATGTTGATATATGTATACAACAAATTTGAGGATGTGGTTTCTTTTGTTGTATTTTGGGAGAAAATACATGGGTTTAGGTGGTGCTAAAACCCATAACCTGAATCATGTTCATGAGTAGTTTGAGTTTTTACTGATATTATGATATAATTCTGCAGTTGTTAAAATGATTCTGCAGTCAATTCTACTGTGACTACCACTTTCAGAAGTTCTGCTCTCCCTGAGGGCCAATAAGTGGGAATGCGCTTTCAACCTGTATTACATGCAATAAGGTTGAGTAATTAATACAAAAATGATAATGCTGCGGTGAAATGCTTCTTTAAACTTTTTTAGAATGACTTTGCATACCCCAAGGGGAATGGAAAGTCATTCAGCTATATGAAATTCACAGCGTTTGTCCTTTTATTAACCTGGTCTAAGGATCGATTCACTTTGAACCTCGGAGCTGTGGGTGCTGATGAGCCAAAGCTCCCCCGGTGAGAGTGTAATTATAATGTTCTCCAATTTCTAACCTCTTGTGTGTGAGTTATGGGCTGGAATTTAAATAATCTATCATTTAGCTACCTGGAGAGGGCCGTGCTTTGTGCTCATTTGATATCACAGTCTTTTCATGTCAGCATGGAAGAGGAGGCGAGTACTGATTGTTAAGAGGCCAAGTTATCCTCAAGGCCATTGCTCTACTTCCTTAGAAGATAATGTTACTGGCATTTGCTGGGATTTACCTTTTTTGCATTTCAGACCAAACTACTTATTCTACAACAATGGAAATATACAGATACAGAGTGTACATCTCAAATGAGGAGATATAGTCACAGCAGATCAAAAGAGACACGCTTTTCGTGCGAGCTATTCTTTCCTCTGAAGATAAGTCACTATACTCTCCCACAAGCCTTTGCAGCCCTCTGTTTTTTTTCAAACACAGATTCAGAGACAGTGATCGAATGTCAGATGACACTGAGCAAAGACTAAACAGAGAGTGACGGCTCCTTTTTCAAAGAGATGTGATAGAGTCTTCTCTCAGCACCTCGATTGTACTAAATCTAAAACACTTCTGTAATCGGCACAGACAGGGAGCGTATAATGAACACTGGTGAAGAATGATAAGGTTTGTCTCCCTGTAAAACTGTTAATGCTGCAGTTTTACTGGAGTGGCACATGGCAGGAAGGCAGCACTAAACGTCTCTAAAGCTTTATGATGAGTTTGGGGAAAAAGAGAGAGCTGGGGCCGAAGAAAGTGTTGTAAAGTAAGAGAGAGATGAAGACGCAAAAGAAGTCGTAACTTGTCCACATATCTCCACTTCCTCACGTACCACTTTTCCTCTCTTGTTCACTCTTTTCCAGTTTTTATTCATCCATCCAGTGTAGGCACTTTTTATTTGCCAGTCCCTGTGCTTACTGGTTGTAACAGCAAGTTTGTTTTAACAGCACAGGTCCTGGGGTTCGTTTGAAATGACACATAATTCTATTGACCACTGGGGGCAGCAAACCTTGAGCAGCTACTCAGTCAGGCATGTGAAGAAAAAAACGCAAGTCATGCTTCTGCCACAGAGAGGAATCATTGTGTCACGCTGTAATAAAAAAGACAGCTAACAATGTCATCCGACACGATTATACTGAACTAATGACTGAATGTTGTTTACTGCATTACATGAAATGCAGGCACACAACAGCTTTTGTCTTTTGCGTCACATCCAGTACGTGCGTGCATCGTTTCCTGTGAATACCTTGTGTGTGGGTATGTAATTTCAACCCCGACGGTAAAGGTAGCCACTAACAATGAAATCTTCTATATAAAAAGCAATTACAGAATACAAATACATTGAATGACTACTACTGCAAAAATGTTAGCCATAAATTATAAGAAAAATGCGGTTTGATATAGTGAAAATCTTATACATTTAAAAAGGTCCACAGCCCTCCTACAGTAGCCTTATATTTTCTTATTCCCATTTAATTCAAATCTAGGTGACCTCAAGTGCCTCCGTGCCAGCAGCCACAGTACTAAAACCACAGCATCCCGTTATTCATTCTGGACTAAGTGGGCCACATGAAGCCAGTAACCACTGACGGTCCCAACAGATTTCGTAAAAAGCTTCTGAAATGTTTGCTCAAACCACAAATGCTTGAATTTGTGACTTTTGGAAAAACTGAAATAGGCTGGAAATGTTTCTTTTCCAGTTTTTGACCTGGATTATATTTGCATTTCAAAGGAAATACTCCAGTGCTAACCCTAAATTATATTTGGCATAGAAATTAGTCAGATTCTCACACATCTATAGTGAGTAAGGTTTAAATTTAGCCTCTCAAATCATAGCTGGGGTGTCATACACAATGAAAAAAACATAAATAATATCTAGATTAAAGAAAAGAAACAATCTGTGTGAATGCAGATGCATTTTGTAGGGAAGTTCTCTGAGGTTTTGTCACTAAGGATTCATTCACACTCCATCCATCCATCCATCCATCCATCCATCCATCCACTGAGCCATGAGAGTCTTCTTCATTATCTGTTGAATGCTTGCTTCATTTGCCTGCTCAGCCCTGCCTTGTTTGAGGGGATTTGAGGGGCAAGATTGCTAATCCCAACTTTGAACATGAATCAGCGTCCAGAGGGGAAGGCCTCCTGGATTCTCAGCCCCTTTCTTATGATAATGGTCCAATCAGTATGGCCGGAATGATGAAAATGCCAGCCAGCTTATCTCAGTGGGGCAGCTTGGCGGTGGGGAGGGAGGCCTGTCAGAAAGACAACAAGAACCTGTTTTGAAATAAGGAGGGTGCAAGCTCTTATTTCTGCTAGCTAGTTATAGCGGTATCTGTGTGCAGTTTTGTATGCGTGTGCACATATGTGTGTGCGTTTGTGGATGTGTGCATATACTGTAGGTAAATCGGATAAAAACTGTGCTGCGGTACGATTGTGTATGTTGGCATTTGCATTTGCATGAATGCACATTAGGGGAAGAGGAGTGCAGGATGTGTTTGTGTGTGCATGTTTATGGATGTGTGGTGTTTATGCTTGAATATGTCCTTTGCTTAGGCTGATGCTGATGTTGCTTGCTGTGTGGGACAGGTGCGTTTCTGCCAGGCAAAACACTGGGCATCAGACTCACATTTCTGAAATTGATAACTGCTGACCAGGAGGATAACCTATTCCATTTGAGGACTGAGCAAGCTCTCTAAGCACATGCATTAGTTTAGCACTGAAGACATCTGTTTTACATATTTGGGTTATCCTTATTGAACCTTCAGTGTCATATATTGTATTGTAGATTCTTTTCTGAGCTAAAAAAACCTGCGTGCACATGAAGATTTTTTTTTCCCGAAATCATTGCCTCCTCCTGTGCTGATCTGTACTTGAAGCCGATTAGGTGATATGAGTGAACTTTCTGTATGTGTGTGTGTGTGTGTGTGTGTGTGTGTGTGTGTCATTGCTGAAGCCAATCTTGTGGATATGACAACAGGTGCCTTTAGTCCGCAAGGGTTCAGTCACATTGCAGATACGTCCGTCTATGGGAGGCATTATGGTTTTTGGCATGAATGAAATGTGTTAACTATCAGTAAGGTGGGAGTTCTTGCCAGCTGGGGAGGAGCAGAGGATGGGACTGGATGGGAATTGGCTGTGTGTCCATCCCTGTACATGAGAGCTAGAGTTACAGAGAAGGCATTATGCCAGATTATGGGGCTAAGCAGGGGGCACTGGCTGTCTCTCTGCTGGTACTTGGAGAGGACTCGGACCGGACTGGACACACAGCTGTTCCTGGCTGCTCTGCACCAGATACTCAGGCGTCCAATAAAACTGCATGCATGGATTTGTGTTTTGTGTTAATATTTGTCTTGCTGGAGTGTCTGTTCCTGTTTGGGTTGCCCATGTGCACTCATGTACAATTACAAATATCTGTGCGTAAGCAAGCAAATATGTGCGTACGAATGGGAATGGCCCTCTCATCGCCCACTTTCCCACTGTGTGATGAGGGCTAGCCTTCTCTGATGTGGTGACTACAGCCGGTAACTTATCCAAAGTCTCCCCAGGGCTGCAGCTCTGTAATGAGAGGCCATTATCACCTGAGAGTACACTGCACTGGAGATAAGAGAGGCCCAGCCTGCAGGCAACCAGCACTGTTCACTCTCACTACCCAGGAATAGCCATATGATGCTTGTATCTCCAAATTAAATTCTCATCCCCTTTCCTCTCTCTCACTACCCATTACCTCAAAAGTTCCTGGCCAGTCTTTATTTCTCTCCCCTTCCTGTTTATCTCTTTTTCCTGTCAAGCATTTTTGCCCAAACTACTCGTTCTTTCTCTCTAATGCCTCAGGATTGGCAGGCCCCAGGTGGGATTGTGCTTGTCAGTGGTGGCGGTGGGAGCGGATAACAAGCGGGCAGAGGAGCGCAGTGATTATGAGCCCACCCTCTCTCTCTCAAAAAAAAAAAAAAAACTCCCTCCATCAGAGGATAGGAATGGCATGTACAGTGTGCCAGCAGAGCTCCAACCCATGAGCTCATTTTCTATAAGTGTGAGTGTGGAGTAGAGGTGGACACCATATCCGTAGAAGAGCGCATGTGTTGTGTTTGTGACCTTTGGGCCTGCTCGGGTTACATTATGTGTGAAATTTTACTTTGACATCATGTACATAATCATTAGCACAAGGTTGTAATTGAGTACGGGTATGAAATGAAAATGAAAACTGTCAGAACAAACAGTCTAGTTCCTAGTAACTCTTTAAAGTGTAGTGAATTTGAATCAGGGTAATTTCATGAAACCCCTATAAGTTTGGTCTGAAATCCTGAAAAACAAAATAAAATGAATATAAAATGAATGACGCTAAGAGCTCTGATAGTCCTCTTTACCTCTATCACCTATCTTAGTTTGCCTTTGAGTTTTCTTTTCAGCATCTTCTCTGAAATTTTCTGATATTTAAATCCCTCTCCATTTATAGGATCTGCCGCTGTCGACTTTCATTTGCCCCGTTGGACACCATTTGCATAGGCTGACTTCCACACTACCAACCAATAACAGCAGTTATGCAGAAGCTGATTCAATAGAGAAACTTTTTACTAAGTGGATATGAAGGAGGGAAGCTGTTTGCGTGCGTGCAAGGAGCTGAAGTCCTTTCCCTTCTGTGTGTCCTTATCAGCTCAGCTCACAAAGCCGGGCCTCAACACTCTGAACTGGAGGGAGGACACATGCAGTCAGAGAAACATGTGCAGAGGAACAGGGGGGAAATGTGGAAACACGTATGTGGAACCTATAAACAAGCACACACACATTCGGACAAAGGGCTGGATTCACAGTTGGTGACTGAAGTGTCCCACTTAAACTCAAAAGTTAAGTCAAAAGATGGGGAGGTAGGGAAAGTAATTTGAATTCAGTTGGTTTTAACTCTGGGCAGCACATTCAGATTATTGAAATTAGCTGTCAGTCCACATCTGTGAGGCTGCCAGGTTTTTCTTGTGTTGAGCTTTCTGGGAATGAGGTTCCCAATGCTTATAGCTCATCCCTTTGAGACAAGCATGTGTGGATATATATAGCATTTCAAAGTAGACTAGGGGCAAGGAACATGGCAACAAAATTAAATGAATAAAGTAACAAATAAAGTAATAAAATAAAGGATTAAGTAAATAGAAACATCTAATAGAAACATATAATGCTTTAAAATTGATGTCTATGAATAGTCTATCTCAATGACAATCATGGCGATTTGGGTACTTTTCCAATTTCTGTGTGAGCATACGTTTTTAAGCTTCTGAAAGTGTTGAACCTTAAGGCAAATATAGACAAATGAACACGAACATGCCTGAGCTGCATAACACTGCTCATGTCCCTCCAATGACCTTAACTTGTCTTTTTGGTCTTTTTTATGGTATATATGGTCATTACCTAATGAATTTCATCTGCTTGTGCAAAATAATAATGATAACAATAATAATATAATAATAATAATATCCTGTGTACAGGAGGCGGACAACCTCCTCACATTTAAGAGTAGGCTTAAGACTTTCCTCTTTGATAAAGCTTATAGTAGGGCTGACTCAGGTGACCCCTGAGCCCCCCCTTAGTTATGCTGCTATAGACCTAGACTGCCGGGGGACTTCCTATGATGCACTGAGCTCCTTTCTCCTCCTCTTCCTCTCCATCTGTACGCCCTCATATCCCATCAATGCTTGTTATTAATTCAGCTTCTTCCCGTAGTTGTGTGCTTTCTCTCCTCTCTCTCTCTCTCCCTCCCCTTCTGTTGCTTTCTGCAGGTGTTTCTGCCTCTGGAGCTGTGGAGTCTGGGTCTGTGGTTGCTGCCGCCTGCTGCCCCCGTGCTCCTGCTCTGCACCCGCTGCTGCTATTGCTGTTGTTGCTGTTGTTATTGGTATTGCTATTATAATGTTGCTCTTAGTGTTGTTTCCGTTGGTGTTAACATCAATGCCATTACCATATCTATGCTGTATTGTGCTGCTGTATGTTCTCTTTCCTCCTGCTCTCTCTCTCCCGCTCCCCCCTTCCCCTTCAACCCAACCGGTCGAGGCAGATGACCGCCCACCTTGAGCCTGGTTCTGCTCGAGGTTTCTACCTGTTAAAAGGGAGTTTTTCCTTGCCACTGTCGCATAGTGCTTGCTCATGGTGGGAACTGTTGGGTCTCTGTAAATATCAAGAGTCGGTCTAGACTTGCTCTATTCGAAAAAGTGCCCTGAGATAACTTTGTTATGATATGGCGCTATATAAATAAAACTGAATTGAATTGAATAATAATGTGTAAAATGCAGTATTATAGGCAATTGAAAAGAAAAATCTCAGCAGATTAGAAGCGATCAAGGATGGGTAGCTTGTTAAATCTGAATACACTGCTGAGACGTAAGCAGACCCATTTTGAACAAAAGGACATTTAATAACAACGAGGAAGTTGATGGCAACTGCAAAAAACACTACTGAGGTACATCAAGTATTTGTTGTGTGTTTTTACATGTGTGCATGATACATTGCCCATTGACTTAAATCTAAGGCGGTAAAATAGCAATTACAGTAAATTATGGAATTGGACTTGATACAAAGGCAAAAACATACCGTTTTACAGAGTGTGTTGTTAAAGAGTAAGATCCTTTTTGTTTAACCAGAAACAGAAAGTCTCGCTCAAGGAAAAGTCTCGCTTTGAAATCTTGCGAGAGGTTGACACGTGAGTCAGAGTTGGAGGTTGCCCCAAAGGATTACACTGCAGCCACTGCAGCCCGTTAGCGGATGCCGACGGAGGCGATCTAATGGACCAATTCCAAAACTTCTGGTAAGTATTAGTCATTTAGACCCCAAAATTTGGGGAAAATTGGGCCCAGGTTTAAATATACCTGAGTTTCCCTTTAAGTTCCTAAGCTAAATAAAAGCAACTCTAAATACACCTATAATATAGAGAAACTTAAACTGTGTGTTCCTGAGTGGCATGTCTGAAGGCCGATGTGTGGATTTAATATCCCTCAAGTACAGCTAGGGTGTACTTGAGGATCCATTGTGATTCTGTTCCATATTGGTTAACATCTGGTTAATGTATCCTGGTGCACAGAGGCCATATGATTCAGTCTGTTGGCCCTCATCCGGCGCAAGCCCGGGGTGAACATGAACTGCTGTCTCACTGCTTCCTGATTAAAGTGTATATAAATTAATAGCAGCAGCTGACACATCATCAGAGCTGCCTGGGTGAAACAGAAAAGACAGGTGTCCCTCTGGCATGACTTTCCACACTGTGTGTGTGTGTGTGTGCGCACACACAATACTGAGAGAAAGGGGTCTACAGTGTTAATCTGTCACACTCTGCCATGCTTGTCCACGTTCAACAAAATGTTCATCAATCACATGTGTCCGGTGAGCACACACATTTTCACTGTACAGTGCCAGTGCGTCTGCCTGAAAGTGACTCAGGCCACCCGTCATTATATAGCCCCTCCTCTGGCATATGTGGCACCTGCCACACACTAGACCAGCAAGAGTGACTGAAATCAAATGGCCCTGCAGCACCGGTACATCCGCAGTCATCCAAAACACCGGCCCCAACTGTGGGACCCCTGGCGCTCTGAGCTCACCGAGTCAGGAGAGGAAGGCCACATTAAAACCCTTCAACACCCTCATCCTCCTCCAAACTCCACCCAAAACATGCTACATAGTGACACTGTGACTGACGGTCAGTGTTTTGGGAATACAAGAGCTCATCAATCATCGATTAGCTCACATTTTAATTTGTGGTGTCGAACATAAACATTTGAACACTTTGCTCCGCTGCACTCCCAAGCTTCCTTTTCTTCCGCTCCCATTAACGGCCGATTCTCCGTGGTGCCGCCCAGTTTTGCCACGCTGCAGATGCACAGCTTGCAGGAAGAAAAAAAAAACACTTCCCTAGCTTTGAGAGCTGCAAGCAGGTGTGAAAACAAGCCCATGGCGAGGAGGAGGGCCGAGGAAAGGAGGAGGAGGAAAGAAGGCGGAAAGAAGGCGGAAGAGGTGAGGTATGCTATGCTCCAGTTAAGGCTGTGAGGTTTAGTCCGTGGCTCCTTCATGTGGCAGAAGCCCATTAATCATTCCTGCTCACTGACAGGACCTCTGCAACACACTGAGGCACACACACTTACACCCACGCACACATACAAACATGCATGAGCACCCACACGTCCGTGCCTCCGCCTCTGCTGCCACATACACAGAGGAGCACGCCCTAATTTTACCCAAACATGCCCAATGATCATCTCCCCCCACGCGCACGTCCATCCCATCAAACCATAAAGTCATCCATCTTACACATCCATCTATCCATCCATCATCTCTCCATCTTCCCGCTTTGATAAGCGCTGGCAACTGCTCACGAGCCATCAAATCTGCTTCTATTTCTTTCTCCACTTGGCAGCCATTGAAAGAGAACACAATCTCAGCATCACACTGAAGAAAATAAACAGAGGGTGAAATGCTACATAAACTGTGAAGTGACTTCAAAACAAAACAGAAATGAGAAACAATAATAATAATTCTCAGTAAACGCACTGTTTCACAGAGCACTATTACTCAGAGAGGCTTAAAATAAACCTGATTATAAACCTGAATGACTGAAAAGACTTTGACAGAGGACGGGAAACAGTTTTATTGGTAATACATCACATGTTGCTCTGGCTTGAGCTGGTTCAGCCTGAGCACAGATCCCATTTCTAACTTTGCATGCAACAATACTGTGTACTGTATATTATTAAACAGGTCCAAGTACACATGCAATTTAAGGATATCTGTCATGAATGACATTTGTATAAACCAAATTCCTTATAAATGAAACAAGAACTGAACAGAAACTGTTTGTAGAGATTTTTGTGAACTTTAAGAACTCTACAACAAAGTGACTTCTATTTAAAACCTTTCATTTAAAACATTTCAACTTTCCTTTAATGTGACATGAACTAAACAGGTCTGGAATTTAATATCTTGATTGAAGACATGAAGACAGTGAAATAGTTACATTCCTTATGTCATTCTCATATTTCTCCCTTTTTTTAAACATCCTGCACTGGCTTTGTGAAACATTTTCCTTTTATGAAGCATATAAATCTTTTTTCTTTTTAAAAAAAGGTTGCACTATAACAGTAAAAGAAAGGGTCTGTGTCAACTTTATGAAAGTGTTATAACTGAAGCCACCACCAGGGGCTATCTACTCCACAGGTTTCTCCACTTGAAAGCAGAAACTCCCCCAAGCTTCAGTCAGCAACCACTTCTCATGACAAAGGATTAAAGGCTGAGTATATTACAGAAAGTGTATTATTCCAGCAATATGTATTTCACTAATGGATCCATCAAAGTTTGGACTGAATGAAAGAAAAGAGAAGAAACATTTTGAATTTGAAGCAGCGCAACCACAGTTTTCCACATTAATCCAGTGCGATGAGGCTGCTTTTCATTTCTGTGTGAAAATAAGGAATGTGTGTGTGTGTGTGTGTGTTTTTTTTTTTTTTTTCCTGTTCAAAGAGACAATGATTACTCTGCAAAATTATCCGCTGAGATGAGAGGGCAAAATGAACAAATTACACCCCTGAAGTTTTCTGCAACTGCATTCAAATTTAAGACAAATAAAATATGTTCTGTACGTGCTTTAACCCTTTCGGGAAACAAAGCAAGTAGAGCGGTTGGTAAGATAGGCCCCAGTTGAAGCAGTGAATGTAAACAATCGTGGTTTGAGTGCATGAGAAACAGATGAGAACGGCACAAATTTGAAGATGTGTAGTTTTGCTTGTCTGTCTTATGAGCACCACTGAAAGCATGCAAGGCAAGACTGCTGCAAAGCTGCCACAGCCTGGTGAAGGTACAGAGACGGCTATAGAGAGAATACAGAGACACTGAGTTGGAGAGAGAAGAATGGATATGCAAATGCAGGGGCAGAGAGAGGCTCGAGGTGAGAGAAAGTTGGATGGAGATAATAAAATGGAGTAGATTAGAGCAGACAGACTAAAGAGTGATACGGAGAAGTGGATAAGTAGAGCTGTATTAAAAGTGTGCCTCGATACGAAAATAAACATGCTTAAGGCAAGAAGTGGCATGATGCTAAAAAGAGGAGGGAAATAAGGGATAATGATCCAGCCAGGAAAGCTAGAAAGATGACATGTTTAAACACTATAAAACACAGGAATAAGACCATCACCCATTTAGACGAACTGAGAGGGATAGAGAGAGAATTCAGCATCCTCTAGGTAATATTTTCCTCTCTGCTTTTTCGCCTTTGTGTAGCAGAAATTGCAGGATTAATAAGGTAACTCTTTCCTGAGTCGTCCCGCCATCTGCCCCTTCAAAGGGATTTCACTGGGTGGAGGAGTAATCACGGGGGAAGAGGAACTAGAAAATGCCTCGAAGGGATGTCAGTGCTAATTGTTTCCTATTTAGCCAAATCAAATAAGTTACATCTTCAAGGGTTGCTAAAATATGACTGTGCTGTCAGATACAATGTGAAAGGGATTGGATTAAACCCTTGCAAGAACCCTTAGGGGTCACCGGACCCCAGTTTGGAAATGTCTAAGAATAACCAGATGTTTTGATGCTAATACGTGGTAAATCCATTTACTGACACACAGAGAAATTTTGATATTCATAGATAAACATCTTGGGGGAAAAACATTAGTGGCCAGAAATTACTCAAAAAATAATGTGATGGAAATAAAGACCAAGTTTAAGACTTTAAATCGAATGAAAATGCAGAGCAGATATCATCACCAGCATCCCTGCTGTATGGACTAGCAGATATGTCACTGTGAAAAACAGCATGATTATTAATGTAATATGTAATCAGAGACTAAAATAGCTCTGGCTTTGACTCTGTTTTCATAAATATGATTATTACTGTGACAACAGAGGGGGAGAAAAAAAAACTTGGCTTAAAAGCAATCTCTCTTTTTGCCAGTGTTATTACATGTGCAAAAGTCACCATCAAACTGGATTAGGGGAATAGGATTGCGATGCTCGCCTTTGATCTGCCAGATTACAGTAAATCTTCCACGGCACAGAATGAAAAGTTAGCGCGAGAGAGAGAGAGAGAAACAGAGACGGGAGGAGGGGATTCTGCAGGGGCCCCGATATCCATGCCGTCTCTCAGCTAAGCCGAATTCTTCCCCCCTCGCCTCGTGCTTCCAGGAGATTTGGTGTGGCTGTGATGTCTAAGTCCGAGGAGACACAATCGGGACAGTTGCTAATATGGCAGCCGAGGGAAAATAAAAGGAAGGAGGCAGAGATGGAGAGAAAAGAGAGAGAGAAAGAGAAAGAGATACCCTTCACTAATGATGTCTCTGTTTATTCCACCCCCATTTTAGATCCATTCAACCATACATGTATATGGAAAGAGATCAGATGTTTCTATGCGATAAAAGCCGCAGCTCATACTACGCAGTCAACAAAACGGCACTCTGGCATTATTCTCCCTAAACGCTTTAATCTATGATATGCTTATTTGATGTAGGGTGGGTGCAGCCATTTCTAACAAATCTAATACATTAGATCTCCAGAATACATCAGAGTGTCATGAGATTAGAGCTGCTGTCTGTTCATCTCTGCGGATGAACAAGGCTTGATAATAGCTCTGCTAATTAACTCCAAACTACACTGGAGGAGTTGAGAGCTGGCTCCTGGCTAATTGCAGAACACACACTTCTCTACACCACCACCTCTATCCTGCTCCCTCCTACTCTCCCTGCCACCTTGACAGCGTGTTCACTTAGTCATAATGATGTCTTTTGCCGAGCAAAACTCCCTAAGCCCTGTTCCTCCCAAAGAGCGGTAACGAGACCTTTAGAACGACCATCTCATCGGCTCGGCTGTCGAGAACCCTGAGATCCTTCAACGATCTCGATAATGAACCTCTCTCCGGAGCCAGCCAGGAATTAATCTCTGAGCAGCGGGGAAGGATGGAAGACAGGAAGACAGACAGTGAGGAAGGCAAGGAAGAGGAGAAGAATGAGGGAGGGAAATAATCGTAAGGGTGTGAATGAGAGAACATGACATGTGAGAAAGAAGTGTAAAAGAGAGTTTTTGGTGCCAAAGACATTGAGTAGGGCCTGGAGAGTCCATTACTAATTGCTCAGAAATCCTGTCATCACAAGGCTCTCCTTATTACACATGAGTCAGATGGTCCTATTACAAGCCGCCGCACTGCTGGCGTCGCTCTGTTCTCTGGCTAACGACTCCGGACAGGCAGGCCCACTATCATTGATACTTTGGACATTAGATTAGTCATCAAGTCAGAGGAAGTCAGGATGATTGCAATGTCCATCTCAATAAAAGAGGATGCTGTCCCACATCCTCCTACTTCTTTTTCTTTCTTTCTTTAAAGTTGTTCATTAGTTTCTCTTTTTCTTTTACTTGTTTTTTGTCTCAGTCTGTCTCCCCCATCTTTTACTTTCTTAAACTCATCAACTTTATTCCTTACTTTTCTCTATTTCTCATCCATTCTTCTTTCTATCCTTCTCTCTCTCTGTTCCCTGTGAGAGTGTGTATGTGCCCAGTCTGCAGGCTCTGGGGTAAATAGCTGGAAAACATTCAGACATTAATCAGCCTGTCGCCAGACAGCGCTGACATCACAGGCCTCGCAGGATAAACACACACAGACGCACACACACACACACTGACACAGGTAATTTTTTCTGAGGGCAGCCCGACCCTTTTTTCTCCACAGCAGGATAAACAGGTAATCAGTCTGGAGTGGGATACTAATTGGCACACATACTGTACATGTAGACATACGCACACATGTACAGAAGCGCTCACGTTGGGCAGATTTGTCTGGTAGGAGGGGGACAGTAAACAGAGGTGACCTCATGTTGGTGACCTAATGGGGTGGCCAAAAGGAAAATGCATCCACAGCCAGGGGAGGCAGGGTGGTGTTGGCACGGCAAGTCGTAGTCTGGGTCCTTGTCGACATCACATACCTGCATGGTTTGTCTTTTCCCTTTCTTTCCATTTTCACATGCTTAGTGTAAAGGTGCATTCTCACTTTATTTGTGCCAATGTGGCCATTGTGGTAAATAAATACAGAGTTGTAAAACACTAAACAGCCAATGTAGCCTACCAACTGTACTTATGTGGCTTGGTATGGTTGTTAGCTGTAGCTGTTAACTAGCTATCAACATATACTGTAATCTGGCCAGACTGGAAAGAAGGAACTCTGGTTCTTTTTTCTTTTTTTTTGTATATGTTAGAATACGTTCCTTTTTCCTCTTGCCTCTGTACATCCATAAAGTAGGTTCCTACAGCTTGAGGAGAAAAGGTTTTGCTCAGGTTGAAACATTCTGAACTCACACGGACACATCTTCACCTCACTTTGCATTGCTTATAGCAAACCCGCATCAGACCATGTGTGTCATTCCATTGACTTTGTATGCAACTGTGACTGTGCAACTGTTATCTCTATGAGGTTGTTTGACAAGTGGACAGTGGAGACTCTAGGAAGTCACTGCACCCAGCCAAGAAATAGTCTAGCACATAACCCCCCTGTGAAAAACCACAACTTGTCTTGTTTTTACACTTGAGTTTTAAACAAATGAGATGTAAGATGTTAATTAGTGAGCTTTAGAGGTGCTGGTGGGCAGATTTTCTTTTTACATTTGAACAGAACCAGGCTAGCTTGTTACCCCCAGCTTCCAGTCTTTATGCTAAGCTAAGCAAATATGCAGTTTCCTGGCTGAAACTGCACATTTAACGGACAGATATGGGTGTGGAATCAATGTCCTCATCAACAAATTGCAAGCAAAGCGTATTCCCCAATGCGCCAAGCTATTCTGTACCAATCCTAGATTAAGTTTGCACTCTAAGACTTTGGACTCAAAAAACTACAATCCTTTATACCTTCTATACACCCAGACAGTGTTACACTCCTGTAATGAAAAGCCAATTCACTACCTCAGAGGCCGTTGCTCCAAGAAACTTTGACTATCTTTCTCTCCATCTTGGATCATTCAAGGATCAACATGTATTTGTGATCAACAAGCAATCATAAGCTTTTATTTTAGATTTCTTGCACTGATAAATATGATTTAATATGTAGGTTATGTAGATGCATTTCTCCAAATTTCTTTCTGTAAAATACTCACACTCTTTGTTACGCATGTCTGCGCTCAAGACACTGACAGAGACACAAACAGACACCCAGACACACACTTACACACACAGATGTTAGAACAGAGGGTGTCAGAGGGTTGATGTGGTAAAGGCTGTGCTGAACAAAGGAAGATTCGGTTGCACCCCTCCTCCCTGCCACAAACGACCTGCCGAGGGATTATTTCATAGCAGTTACGGGAGGGACAATTTAGGGAGCAGACATGCACCTCGCCTCGCACCTCCCAATCCCCAGCAGACGGCCCTTTGAGATGAGGGTCCCGGCTCTGGTGACACAGAGAGCTACAAAGGTTTTGCTACATCCGCCCCTAGTCCTTAATGCACACATACTTGCACAAAAACACATACACAAAGTGAGCACACAGGAACCTAGATGAGGGCAAATAAGCACCTGGGCTAGTTATAGTCATTTACATGCTGTATGCACACAACATCCAAACACCATTTTCTCAGCAAAACATGGGAAATTTCCAGGTGGAGGTATTTTTTCCTTTTCTTTGCAATCCATAAATTATTATTGTTCTTTCTCTCTCACGCTGTTTCTCTCTTTCTTGCTCATAACTGTCCAATTACCTATTGCGTCAATCTCCCCATATACAGCCACTCAGCTAGCTGCTCCCATTATGAGCTATACATCATTACCTCTGGAAGAATGGGAGATCCTATTTGGAGCATGACATCCCTTTATTCTAAGACGTTCAGGGATCGGGACTGTGTGTGTGTGTACAGTATGTGTGTGTGAGAAAGAGAGGGAGTGCAGTGTATTGTGCAAGTGAAGTCTTAGAAGCGGCCTTACGAAGCTGAAAACGAGTTAAATATATGCATACTGTAGTGTGCATTATTCAGAGGCATGCTAAATGAAGATGACATTTAGACATTTGTAATTCTCTAACGGTGTACCAGACTAAAGAACAATGCCCTGCGGGCAGAAACCACAAAAGCCCTTTCAGCGAGGTGATACACATTTTACAGTATAATTGCTAAGATACCCAGTACACTGTCCCTTTCACTAGACCTCTCTTTCTCTGCATGTCAGATCTCTAATCATTTAGTTCGCAGAACAGACATGTCAATTACATGGAAATTGCTTTTGGTATGGGAATATTCACGTGTAGCCTAGGAATGTGGGCATCCTATCAGTTTAATATTTTACACGATTTGTGGCAAACTTTATTACCAAAATATGCTCTGATTTCTTAAATGGAGCAGATCAGTTTAAACACGTTTTAGCCTGCAGTCATTTAAAAGACACTGTTCACTGCAGTTAACATTAAACTGGATGGACCTGTGAGAAAGACAGCTCAGAAAATGCTTCCAGTAAAAGAAACTGAAGGGAAGAGTAGGGAGAAAATGCAAATTAAGCTGCTGATTTTCACCAGTCCTTTAAATTTAAAATAAACACAGATTTCGTTTTTTAAATATCAAAAATAATGATCCATATCTATGAATTAAAGTGTATTTAAAATTATAGTCCTTAAGATTTTAGCCTTGGTTCATCTGACTACACACTTGGTTACTGGTGCCAATGGTGAGTGCATTTTGGTAATACAGGTTCCAGAGTTCCATTCAAAATGACACATATGTATGTATGTATGTATGTATGTATAGACAATTGGGAACAGCAACAGAAGAAGAGCAAATGTGCATCTGTTCACATCTGGATGAAAGTGGTGAGAGTGAACCAAAAACAGTGAAGTTGCAGGCCGAGAGCCAAAACAATGAGCTGAAAGATGCTATAGAGCACGATAGAGCGGCAGAGCCATGTGATAATTCTGTGTGAGCGAGACCTGTTGTTAATATAAACGTATTGATTATAGCGGCTTTAAGAATTAGAACTTGAAGTGCTATGCATGTATCACTAATGTGTCACCATGCGTGAGAAAAATAAGTGTTTATGTGACCAAAGAGAAAACAGCACTGCAGTTGATGCTTGTCCTGTGAGAGAGTGATAAAATAGGACACAGATAGACTGTGCTGGCAGCCCGTGGGTTTGGGGTCTTAATCCGACGCAGGCAGAACAGCCAGGTCCCTCATAAGGACTCTTTTCATGGAACTGTGGGGCCTGGTGCTTTCTGGGGCCTGGGGTGCAGGGACAAGCCACCCCCCACCCCCACCTCCTCCTACCCCCATCCAGACTCTAGTCATCCTCCTTCCAACCCTTTGTGGGTCTTTTCCACTTTGATTTCATGTTTGCCCATCTCATGGCTCTGAGACGGGCCGAGCAGAGACATTCCACAAAAGACCCCATGAGACGCAGCCCCCTCCGCTTCCTGCACACTCATACCACATACACATAATAACACACATCCTCACACGCACACAGTCTATATATATGTATATATGTATAGGTAAATGTGTGAATAGACATGAACATACACCACCAAACATGCTCACACACCCATATGCTAACCTAAACCTCTTGTTTCCACTCCCACCCAAGGAAAGAAAAGCTTGTGCCAATTTAGCACAAACAAAGGCTTCATTCTGTTTTGTTTTCTGTTTTAGGGGCGTTCAGGGGATTTTCCGTGAGGCTCAGAGCGGTTAAAATGTACCTATTTGTTGGCCTGTTCATGATTGTTGCATGTCTTCAGGAGGAGCGCAAATCTGTGATTCTACACTAGAAACCCAACCCTGTCACAACTCCCAGGCTGATGACGAACCTAGCAGATGACCAAACCATACAGGGGTCCCCTCAGCTGTTTCTCTCCCCCACAGACTGTGAGCCCGTCCCTGGGTGGGGGTCCTAGGGTGTTCCCCTGGGGAGGCCCAGAGCTCTGGGTGTTAGTGTTGCCACTGGGGCTTTATAGACTCCCTACTGAGAGCATCTCCTTAGAACAGACAATGGGAGGCATTTATCCCCTGGGTGACCATGCTGACCCCCTAAACTCACTCCCCTAAATCCGCCGGGCATGGACTGGCGGCTCCTTTCAGGGGGCCTTTCACAAGGCCTCACAAAGCGTCCTGGCCCATGGGCAATGCATCACTTATACACACACAAGATAAAGAATGGTGTGAACGTAAGCAAGTTTGTTGTCCTTCCATAAAAGAATTAAAAGATCTTGATCCAAAAATTAAACCAACATTCAAGAATGAAGAGACTGAGTAATAGTTTGGTCGTCGTTTTTGCAGACATGTTTCAGGAAGTGTCTTGTTTTCTATTAAGCATGCAACATTTTCTAGCAGAGGCGTTCACCTGTGTTACACGTGGATGGCTGTCCAGCAGGAGAAGACGTGACTGAAACAAGTCTGTTATTCTCATCTTAGCCATAGCCACAGTGAATTAGCAAGACAGCAGCAGAGAGACAACAATTACTCTTGCAGTCAGTGGAAGCCTACAATGCACTGACGCACACATTCACTCCACTGATGCATGCACACAAGGGAATCAAACCACTCTCATCAAAGGAGGAATAAAAACATTTTCTATTTCCAGCCTCATCTTTGCTGCCTTTTCTCATCCTCCATGCTCTTCCCATCCCCTAACCTTGTTCTCTCTTTTCAGACACATCTCCCTCCTTTCAGCCTCACTTCCTTCCCCAGTTTGTATTGTTGTTGTTGTTTCTTCCCCCCATTCCTCCTCTCTCTTTCACTCAGCACTTTTAATTCCACCCACTATTTTCTCCTCTAGCCTCGGTGTAGAGGCGCCATTTCAATTGGGGGGATGTTTGTGTGTGTGTGTTTTTGTCCACGACATTGTATGTGTGAGTGTGCCTAGGTCTGTGTTTGTTCGTTTGAGTGTGTGTGTGTGTGTGTGTGTGTGAAATAGGGGAGGGGCAAGAAAGAGAGAGGAAGAAAGAGAGGTTAATATATGTGTGTATATTGTGAGAGACAGCGTGAGCAGGAGACTTTTTTTGCATGTGTGTGTGTGTCTGTGCATGCATGTTTTTGTGCATGTGATGGAGATGGAGTAAATGGGGGTCACCCTCCACTTAAGTTTATGCGTGTATCCTTTTGGGGACCCCCGCTGCAAGGAAGAGGCTTCCTTTCATTCTTCTTTCTTCTTTTTGCATTCCAATGCATCCTATACGCTCTGTAAGTCCCCGTTAAATGCGGAGAAAATAGGCTGAGCGGTATGAGTGAGTGATAGACGTCTCTGTTTTTCAGCTATAGCATTCTTTTCTCTAGGCTCCTCTTTATTGGCATTTTTTTCAGCCATGAGAAACAGAGAATCGCTACATTCGAAAATGCAGCGTGGCGAGAGAACCCCCAAATCTCACAGTTTGTTACAGGCCCGCTAATCCAATGGCGAGATTCAGCTCAAATTTGATAATGTGACCGATATCGTAGAAAAAGGATGCCAAGATCCACATTTTAGTAATGTTATTTCTGTATATTTGATTTTCACTCTGTTAACAACTCTGATTACAACTTGGGTCATATTTTCACTGATAGAAAACCAAAATGTCAGTAACAATCCCTCATTACACAGGAAAACTGTGTGCCATGGATGTTCCTTTGAATCCTTTGATCCCATTCCTTTGAATCAAAATTTTTAAAAAAACATAAAAAAAACGTTTTTCTCGCTTCCTGGTTTACTTCTGTGTTGTGAGGCCCACAGCCCTGCCCGCTCGGCCCACAGACCTTACATTGTAATGACGTCATGCACATAAAAATAGCTTTTCTAGTCTTTGGGAAAGTTTAGTAAAAATGAAACCTTTGTGGTGTAATAATTCATACAAAGAGTGATAATTGATCTTGTTTGCAGGACGGGGATGTTATTTCAACAGTTTGATAGACATCTCTTATATAATGGCAGTCTATGGGGAAAATGTGTTTTGGGCTGCAGGGTATTTTTTTGTTGCAGTGCCACAATTGGTCACTGGCACAAATTGCCAGCAAGGCTGACTGCATACTGTAGCAGCTCTCAATACTAAAACTTAAATTATGGTAAGTACTGTAGGTCAAAGTTGGCAGGAAGTCGGTCTGAAAACTGCGATGGATGATTACAACACACAATTCAGGTCATCTGTTTTTATTCTCTTCCAAATAACTTTGTATGCATGACCGTCTGACTGCTTGTGTTTTGTGCCCAGTACAATGTCGCCGCATTTCCAGGTCTCAGCAAGCTATTTGAATAGTACAGTGTTATCATAATGGAGACAATGGCCAATCCAATAAAATAAAGATCCAAGTTGAAATAAATCAGAATAATCCTTTCAGTGATAGCAGAGTTCCCACAAGTGAAGCATTTAGCTCGCTAGCTAGCCTGGGTGTTGTAACATAATCTTCAAAAAACATGTCAAACAGGGTATCCTGTTGTGACAACTGTTCCACATTTTGTTGAACAGTAATAAGCTATTATAGTTTGAAAAATTAGAAATACGACTTATTTGTGACTTGTTTGAGAAATTCTGTGTGCAATTTAATAAAAACATTACTTGAATGTAGTCGTCTTTTCAAATGAGTCTGTGCTTTTAATCGTATTTCCACAAACCCATTAGGTACCTTGATACCCTAGCTCAAGTATCTCTGCAAGTTGATTTTCATTCCATACTGAAAAGAATCCAAAAACAAACAGTCTACAACACTTGTATGGTCTGGGCTGCTAATAATCAGCAGTAATGTACAGATGATTTATAGGACTATAACGTCATAAAACACTGATTTGGTCTTGCAAGACAAAAGTGATTTCCATTGGACTATAGCTATGTTTTTCTCATAGGCTTCCAATCACAAATTATACTGAATACATTTTAAAGAATAAATTATTGTATAAAATGTATTGTGTTGTAAATGTGTTGTATTATTTGTGCCTAATTGCCAATATCAGATTTAGGGAGATCCTTAAGTGCTACATTTGTAAATAGTAACCAGAGCGGCTATCTTTCAGATAGCACTTTCTGAGTTTAAAATCTGTAAAAGGTAAAATGCTAAATGTAAAAGTGGTTTCATTCAGACAGAATATTGTGTGTTTTTAAATATCTACCAAATCATGACCTGGCTACTGGCCTGATTCTGACAAGGAGCTGTTTCAACATCTGAAACCCTGAATACAAGTACTTTATGTAAATGTTTATGCAAAAGATGACATTTTAAAGAAGTGTGACTTTATTTTATTATTGTTGGCATTAGGGCTAACCATAACCCTAATCAGCAGTACACTTTGACAAGTTAACTTTCATTTCTTGTCAATGAAAAGTTGCACAACATGGAACAATTGGCTTTTCCCGTACATAAAAGTAAACAGGCAGGATCAGATCTGTTTTGTTTCAAAAGAGAAAGAGAGCAAAGTCCCTCATGTTTCCATTGAACGTTTTTCTTTTCTTTTTTCTCCACTGGTCTCAGAAAGGTTGTTGAGACATAACATGTGGTTAGGTCAGACAAACCGCAGAACACGCTACTCTAAACAATACACCACCATGAGAGCAAGCTGCCATCTTCCTACACGATGGTAGCCACATGGGCACTTGTAAACAGAGGAACATGCCCCAAAATGCTGACTTGTTAACTTCTTCAGGGTGAACACACATTACATGAACTTTCTAGGAGTAAACACACACACATCACTGCAACATTTTCAGAATCAGTTTGATTCCACAGATCCCTTGGAGAAAACTATGCGTAGGGTTCAGTTTGCAGTATTAACATATTCTCAGAGAGGAAAATGTTGATGGCTGGTGGAGGAAAAAATTAGTGTTTGTCAATGACTCCCAAAATGACATATGTAGGCGTAACGGACCTTCATCGTCATAGTAACAACAACAACAACACGTGGTTAATGTTGTGAAATGGTCGCAGTTTGGTTAGGTTTAGGCACCAAAACTACTTGGTTAGATTTAGGAAAAGATCATGGTTTGGGTTCAAATAAGCACATTAGTTACGTAACTTAACTCACGTACGTAAGTTAAAATAAGTCAACGTTGACTTTTGTTTTCACACGGGACACAAACGGTGGAGGAACTTGGGTGAAAGTCCTGTGTTGTTTGATCCATCCATCCACCCCGACCTTCTCTCTACATGGACTTTGGCGATCTTAGGTCGCTGCCTAACAATAAACGTGTAAAAAGCTGCTTGCAAAGATGACCTATACGGCCGTATTTTTGGGGAGGACAGTCTCATCATAATTACTACGGCAACTAGAGGTTGCCATCTAAATAAACATAAATATTGGTCGTAATAAGCTGTGGCACAGGCAACCTATACAGAGGTATTTTTGGGGAGGACAGTCTCAAAGCACAAAGCAACAAAAAGTGAGCATGTAATGGTTATGTTGCTCTACTCCTTTTTAAATACTGATAACATACAAAGTCAAGGAGAGCTGCTTTTCAAACTTTATCCCAATTTCAACAACATTTAACCTTAAAGGTTACTGACGTTTAGCTGGTTACTTTGAGGTTAGCCTTTATAACAAACAGAGCTGAAGATTGGTCTACATTGTCAAAGGCCATATCAGGGTTCAGGTCTGCAACTGTGTGTGCCTTGCCCTGACCTAGGAGTGTCTGTTTATTGTTTGTCCATATGCATGGCTATGCCTGTGTGTGTGCGTGTGTGTGAGTGAGCACTGCCCTAACCTTCCCTGACCTAGGGCTAATAGGTACAAAAGGGTCAAGCATGCCTGGAGTGCAGAATATGTGGAGCAGGTTGTTGCGTGAAGTCTTGGTGGGTGTGGAGGGATGGAAGGCAGGTGGAGAGTCAAAGGGTTAAACTAGAACAGGTTGGTAAGAGTGCAGGCATGCATGTGCCACAGTTGGTACTGAATTGCAAATGTGTGAAGTCAAAGGGGTCGGTCAGTTCTGACTGAGCGTGTGTGGCTGTGCATTACTGCACGGCATAAGGTCAGGGTTAAAAAGACACCGTTGTTTTAACCCTGTGAAATTAAACGTTCACCCTTAAGGTCTAATCCAGATTTTCCAAATATGCAAGCATATATCACACTGCATGAACCTCTGATATGGCCACAGGGAGTATTTGTGTGTGCCATTTCATCAGCCAGTTCCAAGCATGATCTTATTTGTGCAAGCAAGTGGGAGAAGTCCGTTCCTTCAGAAAAAGAAACCTGATGGGAAGAGGGAATAGTTCAGCTAATGCAGCACAAGGGCCTGCTGAGCTCACAACGAAATGAAATATCTTCATCATGCGAATCAGAAGTGACACTCATTTTTCCCCTCTACGGGGCCAACAGGCGTTGATGCAGCAGGCCGCACACAATGGCCTTAGCTGCAGCACATATATCATCAAGTCCCCTTTAACAGAGGCCTGCCCAGTGGAGTCTCACAGAGCCCATAAGTGGAATTTCTGCATTTACAATCATTTTCCACATTTCTCTCAAATGCACCACACCTCTCTCCCAGAATCCCCAAGGCACTCAAGATATTCTGACAAAACCTCGTTCTCTTACCGTTCATGCCATCAACATTTCACACTAACCAGGAGCACCAGGATTGGGCTCAAATTAGTTACGAACCATTGGCCTCCTCTCCAAAACCTTGAGTCTTTAGATGTGAGCCAGCCACAGAGAGAAACAGTGGGAGTAGGTGGAGGCTGCATTCTTTCATTTTGGTTTCACGGTTGGCCTATAAATCTTTGGTGAAGACTGGCTGGATACTTTCACAACCGCTAAGGTGAAGAGGCTATGAAGCTGACTGGCACTCCGAACCTTAGCAATAGCAGCTATTTGCACTATTCTGTATGTAAATGTGGCAAAATCATGAGAATTTTAGCCCAAAGTCTTCTTTTCTATCCTTTCCCCTTGGGAGGATGAGAATGTAGGTGAAGGAGGCGGGGAGCTCTCTCTCCTCCCCTTGTAAAATCACATTTTCCCCTCCTACTTGAAAGGATTTCTCAGATTTCTGGAAGCAATGGCACACATACACGCACACACACACAGAGAATTACACAGTCACTCACACACACCATGAAGGTTAGGTACTTTTTTTAGACATACTAATAACAGACTAACACTCTACACTCTGATCTTCAAAGCGACTGAAGAGGAGAGGAGAATGAGACCATTGAGAAGCCCGTTGAGGGAGCTTTTGGCACATTTGAACCCACTTAGCCTGTAAAAGAACACTTTAATATTTACAAATTGCAGTAAAACTGTGTGCAGCACAAGGCCAAAGCCAATTCACTCCTGCAAACATAAAGTCTGAGTGAGGGGAGTTAATTTACAGGCAAAGAATGCAATAAATAAAAACAGCTTTTATGGTGTCATTTTAGAG
Organism: Macquaria australasica; assembly: GCA_005408345.1. Classification (NCBI taxonomy): domain Eukaryota; kingdom Metazoa; phylum Chordata; class Actinopteri; order Centrarchiformes; family Percichthyidae; genus Macquaria; species Macquaria australasica. The sequence continues at coordinate 1,056,436 of SEMN01000081.1, forward strand.
GCTCGTAAAAAAGGAAAAGTTTCCTTTCTTCATCTTCAAGTGTGAACAGAATTATAACCTTTGAAACTGTATTGGATGCTTTATTGCTTTATCTTAAAGTGGTTTGAGGACTAATCTTCAACAGTATTGACTTTTCCAACTGTAAAGCTGACTGCTTTGTGGTTGACTGTTGCTGCTGTCAAATCAGAAATTTATATTTTATTCATTTTTTTATAAGAAGGCATACTTTGAAGAACTGAAAACTCACTTAATCATATCAGAAACTATTCTTTTATCATGCTTATTGTATATGCAGTAGGGCTTAAGTTGAAAAAACATTGGAGTTTCAAATGTTCACAAAACTTCATTGCCAGTTTATTCATCTATGTGAAGTGGTAGTACTCATTTAGCCTACACCGAGCCCCAGATTATGTTTACAACTGGCATTATAAAGCTGTCTTCAGTCTCATATTTCACATTCCGTAGCAGATGATATAAATGCAACTGGAGCATCTCAAGAATTTTGGCAAGGCCGTATTTCCTTCAGGAAACAATGTCCTGACTGAGTTCAGCTGCCACTCAGGCTCCTGGGGTTTCCAGTGTGCCAGGAGGGGCCAAATCAGTCTAAGGATAAAACAGTCTTTATACGAGGATATAGATTATATAATGCATGCCAAAATCTTTGACCTTGCTTTAGATGAGTGCATCAGACAGAAAGTCTATACAACTTTTAAAATTTCTGTAATGACAGGGAACAAAAGGCAGCAGAATCGGAGCCTGAAACTTCTGGACGGAGACTGAATCCATAAAAGTTGGTCTCAAACGTGCAGAATTATCCTGCATCAGACTGTGCTTTGGTTATTGATGGTTGTGGTTGTTTTGCAGGATGTGTTGCTGGTGTTTCTTTGATCCTAACTTAAAATAAGATAAAACCGCGCATTAATGTTGCTAATGGGGAAAGAAGGTTTGCGAGGAATCTCTCACCACACTTCTTAATTGGCTGTCATATCACTTAATACCCATTGTTTGGATCAAACAATGCGGTTGATGCGAACAGACACACACACACACACACACACACTCACACAGGCTATAAGTCATCATTATGTAAACTAATGAGTCGTGCAATTCTGGCACTCGTCCTGATATTTGGATGTAATGAGCTGAGTGTCCACTGAAACTTCCATCCTGTCTGTTTCTAGATACCTCTCTCTCATTGCAACAAATATCAGAGGCAAAACAACCCATGCATTAATCACAGCTCCATTTCCCCTGCCACATTCATCGAGGAAACAAGTGGGTTTAATGGAGATTTAGTTTGCTGATTACAGATTACTGCGGTACACAACACCACTTGCCTCCAAAGGAAAAAATGCTGCGAGTCATATAAAAGGTGATAAAAGACAAACAATAACAATCGGTGCCTAAAAAGACAAACAATACAAGGGAAGCTTATCGTACCCTGCAGGGAGCTGTGCTAATGCAATAAACTGCTTCAGTCATTCTAGGCAACTTTCCCAAACTCCTAACAGATTGTGCTGCCGGTAATGACTTTCAGCTTAATTTTGAGGCAGATCAGGTAAAATTGTTGAACTTGATTTAAATGTGAGTGATACGAGGGCTAGCCGGGAGCACGAAGCCACACTGCGCTGTAGCTGTAGGCGGGGCCCACAGCTTGTAAGGGAGGAAAGCAGCAAACCACAGACAGAGCCTGAAAAGAACTCTTAGAGTACCCGCATCAATTACCACCATTACTGCACATTACCCAGGCCCTCGTTCTCTTCCTGTGTGTGTCTCCTTGCACTCATACGAGACGGGCGCACCACTGCACCTCAGGCTACCCAGGAGAGTGTGTGTATGTGCGTGTGTGTGTGTGTGTGTGTGCAAATGTGCGCGTGCAAGCTCCTGCATACACATGCCCATTTGTGTGTGTGTCGCCGGGTAATATATCATCTCAGCTTGAATAGACCCCCAAGCCAGAAGTTAATGAAGTGAAATGAGACTTATTAGCCAAAAACCTTTAAAGTCACTGACAGGCGAACGTGGGGAAATAAAGACAGCCTGAAATTATTAATGACAACGGAGATGTAGGTGCACAAAGGGAGTGTGAACACAGGCGCAGTCCACAAAATTAACATTCTCTATATCTAAGGAAAAACAAAGATTTAAAAATGCTGACACCTAAACTTGAGCACTATTCTCCCTCAAAATGTTGCTATTTTCCCCGTCTATCTCTAAAGGGTTCAAGCTGGGACAAACATTGATTATGCTGGGTGAGTCTACATTTTGCCCCCTCTTTGCCCTGCAGTGGATTAACACAAGAGTTGACACTATCATATGATCCACATGGTGCACATTTCTCAATGGCTTTATTTTTCAGGCGAGCGTGCAGCCTGGGTCAACTAAACCAGGTAATGTTCAGACTAATTGGACAGGAATGGCCAGTTATCAGGCTGATTACTGCCACTCCTCATCAGGTAATGGCGGCTCAACGGGGGACCGGCTCTGTCTGACGTGTAGCACATGATTGAGAGTACAGCCGTTGGGGGGTGGGGGGGCTTGCAGTGCCTGCTGGCCGGGGCGGCTCTGGGGTCAGCCAGCGAACAGGGACGCATTTCTCATCACTGTCAGCGATTTGGAGGCAGCCCTCACATTTGGACTTTGTAGGCCCCTTGACCAAGCAGCCAGAATGCCAGACTTCTGACAGCCTGGCCATCAAAATGGTTGGAGGGATGTTTGTGTATTTTGTGTGCACTTGTCAGAGAGATGGTGACTGGGCAGGTTCATAAGTAGCACAGTGTTTCTTCCACTGCCTCTCCCTTTGAATACTAAAGCTATGGGCGGCAACAGATGAAGATAAATTAAAAGATTGGGTTTCACCCCCACCTCTCCACAGACCCCAGGGCTGACCCTGTGCTCTAAAGATGCTTTGAAGCCTGACACATCTGGTTGCCTTTGACTTAGGGCCCACAGAGAGGCAGAGGTGTTCAGGTTGGACTAAGCAAACCCCTCACTGTTCTTTGCCCTTTCTTTAGCCTGGGCCATAACCCTGTATTGACCCCAATGGTGTTTGCTTAAGGGGTCATCGAGACTGAGCCACTTGTTTCACCTAAGGCGAGAGACCTGAAGACCCCAGGGTACCAGGCTATGCTCTGAGTCGGCCGACCTTTGATGCCACTCATGGTCGTGGATTGGAAGTCAGGGTGTGCTGGATGGGAAATTAGACTTGACAGCATCATGCTTCTGATCAGACAGGACACTGATGTGGTGGTTGACCCTGTTCAAAACTAAAACAAACATAGTCTTGATTCACTATGAGGTGTACAAGTTATAGCTATCCTTTAATATAGACCAAGATGTACAGTATAAAGGGGGTAGGTTGGCCTTTGTTAAGTGTAGCCTCCAAAATAAGTGATCTACAAACCATGTTAGGTCCTTTCAACTTCTGATTTCTGCCTTGTGGCTCATCCCTCTCATCAGATAGCTTTACGTTGAATGTCATGTATGGTGAGATAAGCATCTTCATATTTCACACAATAACATTTCACTCAGACTCTCACTCCACTTTAAATCAGAACATTTATTTGATGTCTTCCTTTTAAATATGGATAGAACACTATTTGGCCTGTAAAAATGATTCCACTTAATCCAGGAAATATAAAAAAAAGAAAAGAAACAGGAGGACTAGGCTTTCATTGTAATTTTTCCTAGCTCCATCTCTTCACATTCACAGCTCTGTCAGACAATAACCAAGCCTTAACTTTAGCGCCCCAACGTCCTATTATAATAAATGATTCAGCAGCACTCGCAAATAACTCACTTAGTGGCAGAAATTGGGCTGAGAGCTGACCTAGATTTATGTCGGTCCTGCCTTCTCCACTTTTTTCCCCATTTCTTCAGGAAGTAGAATGGGGAATGTGAACAAGGTGAAATGTGATGTTAGCACAGCCACAGAAGTGGACGTGAGGTGCGAAGTGAAGAGTTGCCATGAAGAAACTATTGTCTGGACAGGAGCAGATGGGGGAAATTTTGGTTTGTCTGTTGGTCAGACCCAGCCCACAGCCTCAAAAGCTGGCCTTTGATCACATCTCAAGTGGACTTAGTTCTAAAGGGGAATGCTGGGACATTTACCAGTAGTCAAAAGCAGGTAATTTTCTGTAATGCCTGAACTGTATTCAGGGTCATGGTTGTTTGGTTGGCAGGAAAACGCAATGGATAGGTTGTCAGTCGTAGGGTTAATGCATGTGCAAATGCATAAGAATATAAAGTAGGGTATGTTTGAAATGAACAAGTTTGTACTGACCACGTCTGAAGTTCCAAATGGCCACACTCAAAGGCGAGCCAAAAAGACTGACAAGATGGGACAAGATGCAATAATCATTAAAAATGTCCACACCAACACAAATAATCTTTCCTTAAAGTCATTCATGGTGTTGCACTCGTTTGTACACACAACAAATATAAAAGAAATCATGTTAAGAATGAAAAAAGAGAGCCTGAGAGCGAAGTTCAAATCCTGCCTACTTTCTCACCTTCGCACACCTGGCCAATCACTGCATGATGTGGGCATGATTGTCGGATTTTTGGTTTGGGAAAGTTACAAAAATTGTAGGATGCAGCCAACCCAATTCAGACGCTGGAAAGGTATTTTTCAACAATACCCCATCAGCACTGATCAAACCTAATCATACCTACACAACCCTGAACATAGGCAGTTGGGTCTGCATGGTAATCACACTGCAAGGATGAAGAGTAGGCCTAAGTAGTAAAGCATATCTCTGTGCATGCACAGTTGAGACTTCAGCCATCAAGCTAGCAATCTAACCTCCATTGTTATTGCTTTGGATTTCACTGCTGTTTGATTCTGACAATTCTAACTGGTCACAATTCCTAACATGTTGCCAAGTTATGCTGAATCCACCTTGACAAGTGAAGTCTTTATGCTAAAGAGCAAACATGCCACCATCAGCCAATACCAGCACATTTGCAAGGTCATCAATTCCACTCCCAAACCAAAGCAGACAACACAAGTTAGGTTTATACAATCAAAGCATCCACTGCTGCTCACCACTGTGACTGTCCCCCCACTTACAAAGGGCAGAAAGAAATAGTCGGAGGAACCTTTTAATGTCTGGTTATGGGTTCTGTGGGTTCAGTTTTATGGCTCTGCTGTCTCCGTCTCTTGGGGTCACTATAGACTACTGTAGTCTGCAGGCTAGAGGGCACAAAGTGTAGAGTCTGGGTGGGAGTGGCAGGGCTGGGCAGGAGGTGCTTTGGGGAGAGTGTGAAATAGCATCCATGCATGAAGCAGATAAAATAGGAAGCATGCCGTAATACAGACAATTAAGGCTGTTTTCATTCTGCCTCACTTGTTTAATTTAGTGACAAATTATTCAAATAAGTCAGATCCCATTACTCAAAAACAATTTTGGCAATGGATTAATCATTAAAGAAATTTATGAAGCAAAGATGTCATACATTTTCTGGTTCCAGCTTCTCAAATATGAGAATTTGTTGCTTTTATCTGTTTTATATCATTGTATACTGAATATCTTTGGGCTTTGGACAATTAGAAAAACAAGCAAATTGAAGAGGTCATCTTGGGCTCTGGGGTTTCGTAGACAAAACAATAAATCGATTAATCGATTAAAAAAACAGACACATTAATTCATTAAATAATTCTTAGTTGCAACTCTACACTGTACATAAGGATATCTAAAATATAAATGTCAGATTTCAAGATGCAATACTATTTAAAAACCTAAAATTATCATGATTTTAGCAATGTGTTTGTATGTGTGTGAGGGCAAGGGAAAGGGGGTAGGGTTGGTGTCTGTGAGTGGAAATGCTTACATGTCAAATTGCTCTTGCAGACATGGGACCAGAGAATAGTGCAGATTGTCTGTGTAAGCTTGTGTGAGCATAGAAAAGGGGGGATGCCTGGTTCCCTGCAGACCTCTGGGACCAGGGAGGCTGGAGATAAGCCACCTAGCATCAGCACCCCGCATTCTGTTTCTGTCTGCTCATGTCAAACCACTGGGGTCCCCTGTACTGATAACCCCTAGCAGGAAAACAACCTTTTATGCAGCCCGTCTGAGCCTTTTACTATACCACACACACAGGGACACACATTCATGCCATTTCTATGAACGTAGGAAATTCATCTAAGCAGCCTATTCAGCCACCTCTGACTACTTTTCCTGCAAAATGCACAGGCTCACTGTATAAATCCTCAAAGACAGGCAGCCCCGATAGAGGGAGAGAGTAACTAGGTGGTGTGAAACAGTAGCTAAGAGGGAGCATGGCCTGAGGCTGCGGGTCAGAGTTCTCCTGAGGTCATTCACAACAAAATTGACTAGCAGAGACAGAGAAAGGGAGGGAGTCTGGGAGAATGAGAATGAACAAGAGAGACAGGGAGACAACCTCCGGAGCCATTGATACAGCCCCCAAGTCTCTTTGATCTATCACTGCGAGCTTCCTGAAGTAAACACAGGCTAATTGTCTGGATCAGGCTGAGATGCTTATCTGTGTTCGCTCGTCTGTTCCCCCTAACGCTTCGGTATGTTTCTTCAGCGATACAGAGGAGGCCAAGCTTGTCAGTCCCAATCAGATTCCTGGAGGTACTAATGGATACACCCAACATTTAACTGCTCCACTCCACCATCCGCCACACAATGCATCGCCAAGTCAAGGCCAGGTTTGACCCCACGCATATCTCTTGACCTTTTAATCCAAGCAAGCGCCTCGTAATTAATGCAAACCTGATAAAGAACAAGTTAGAGAGGCTTTTTAAAAACCCATTTAATTGTGCTGTAAATTTATCTTTTAATTGCCTGGTTACCTTGCTTAAAAAAAAGAAGTTGGCTTTGTTGCTAAAGTTTTGATTTCAGTTGAGAATCAACCTTTATCTTTTATTGCTTGTTCCTTCTATTTTGTCGATGGTGTCACATTTGACAAATGTTGGCTGTAATTCGGTTGTATTATCGCCTTTGCCCTGTCCATGAGTGTTACTATGCATTTTGATCAACCGTTACAGCTTTTTGCAATTTAGACAAAAGTCAATAGAGAAGAAGAAGGGCGAGAAGATAAAGAAAGAGACTATTAAGGCAGAAAGAGGAAGAAATGTATTTCCAGTTGAACTTTTGGTAGACAGGAGGTGGTGACTGGGAGGTGGGGATGACAATATCCTCCTTTTGAACTCCCTAGCATAAATATTGGTGCTGATGTTGTAATGGGGTTTTCCTCATGACCCTCCTCCAAAACAGACCTTCCAGAGAGCCCTTCATGTGGATTCTGCTTCCCCTCCCCTGCACCCTGAGCCCACAGAGATCAGACACTGGGGGTCTCCAGGGGGAAATAGCTCATCCAGTGATGACGCTACTCATTGCAGGCCTGATTGGGTTTAGTGATGCCTGGGGGGCTGAGGCCAGATAGTAAAGATATATCAATATACCATGGCTACCGCGGCTACTGGAAATACATCATTCCCTTGATCTTGTAATACTGATTTCATGCAGATGGTTGCTGAGGGTTGTGTTGCTGAAACATATTTATGGTGGCAGCTGAATAAAGATACATGTCTTTTTTTTAAAGACTGCCTGCAGTCTTTTGTACAATTTTATTTGCCTCTTTATTTTATATTGTTTTTAATAACCTTCAGCATCTATCTGAATGGCACTCAGAGTCCATTCAATTTTGAATGCAGCAAAGGCAACAGCCCTGCAATGCGGGTGGGTATGTTGTGTGTATGCAATAAAGAGCAATGGAAAAAGCCAATGTAATTTACACAGCTGAGCGGAGGGTGGAATTTGTTTGTGTTTGATGTCGTGTGTCCAAATCTGATTGATCTAAAATCCAATCAAGCAGTATTTATAAAAGCTTGGTTTATATATATATATATTTTTTTTTTTTTATAATCACACATAAAATCAAATTTACAACTTGATCATATGCTCAGCTGCCTTTAACAGAGCCAGTAAAATGAGTATATTCGGCTTTACTAAATTATTTTCTCTTTCAAAATTGTTCTCCCGTCTCCACTCTGAGTGGAAGAATACACAAGGAGCACATAGTACAAGGAAGCAGATCTGGCTGTCTGTTTGCAGATGCATGTGGGTTTATGCAACATATTCATTTATATGAGCGTGCATTTAAGTGTGTGCATTTGTTCCTACAATAATTTGTATGCATATGTGTGTGAAACAGAGATACAGCCTGCATCATGGGCCAGTCCCTTCTATCTAGTAGCTGCATCGTTCCACCTCAGGCGCAGGACTCCACTCTGTCACTCAGGGTGACACATGGAGAGGCAGCCCCCTGCCCGTGGCGTACAGAAGGGATCACCGCCCTGTCACTGTCTGTTACTCTGGCTTTGTCCCCTGTCATGCCCCCACGCTGGCAGGTTGGGGGGGGGGGGGACTGACTGACAGGTGACAGGTGAAGCAAGCCAGACAGCGAGTGCCACAGACAGTCAAACCTTCATACATATCCCAGTGCGGTTCACTATGTGTGAATGTGTGCTTGCATACAAACACATACAGCTGCTTTGTTTAACACCACTGGGATGGGATTACAAGGTCATTTTGGGGTTGATATGACTCCCTCTGAGACCTGTTGTATAACTTCTTAAACTGCAGGGGTATCAATCTAAATGTCAGAAATGGTAAAAAGTAGACATTTGGGGGAAATCTTAATAGTTTTGAATGCAACATGGCCACAGCTCTGCCCAGTCTTCTCCCTCCTATTGTCCCAGTGCTGTAATGATCTTCCCACCTCAGTCAGAACTGCACAGTTTCCCCTCCAAACTGAAAATCCACCTCCTGTGACTGCACTTCACCTCCAGCACTTCATCCAACAAAACCTGCATTTACAGACACATGCTGGTGGGACATTTAGTTCTTTCTTTATTTTCTTTGATTATTATTGTTTTCATAGAACTATATGGGATACTTGCTTTAAAGTATGTATATATATGTATATATGTATATTATATATATATACACAAACATATATAATATACATATATATGTATATGTGTGTGTGTGTGTGTGTGTTTATATATTGGTTTATATATATTTTTTACACTCACATACACACACATTTATATACATATATACTGTAAATACACACACATATACATACACATATACAGTATACATGTCTATATACAGTATATATACACTGATGCTACCACTGTATGTAAAAACATCTGCACACACACACACACACACACACACACACACATACACACACACACACACACACATACACACACACACACACACACACACACACACACACACACACACACACAAAGCAGAATATCATCTTTTGATTGCAGTCTACCCTGCTGGGGTTAAAACACACCCACTACAGTGATGCTGCTGATGCTGTCAGATCTAAGCAAGGACTGAAAGTGTGTGTATACCTTTGATGCTGGAATAAGTTTGGGCTTATGTTCCATTTTTCATGAAAAGGCAAACACAAGCACTACAAGGGGCAGAGCTAAATATGTAGTTTAAATTCAGGTATTTATTAGCACAGCTATAGATAAATCTTTTGTTCCCTTTTAAAATCAGTTTTCTCAGACAAGTGATGATGTTGAATAATTGCTGAGAAAATACAAAGAGACATCAAGATATTTAGGTATAACCGAATTACAGCCAACATATGTGCACGGCCCAATATGGGATTAGATTTACAGCTCTCTTTGTGGCTCGATGGACTTTTAATGGCCATTATTGCTGTTGCCTGTGGTCCCAAATCGAGCATTAGACCTTCACTGTGGCTTGAATCTAACCCGGTGCCAGAGGTTGCACCCAAATCATTCCATTTGACCTGAATCTCCCATTCCATTACCCAACATTCCCTGTGGGGACAGTAGTGGTCCCTCAGCACTTGAACTCTGACCCGGGGCCCCATCAGGAGTGGAGCCAATAACAGTGAGGGAGGTTTTATAGGCACCCAGGCTATCTGAATTGTCTCGCCTTGTGTCTCAGAGGGGACATACAGTCATAATGATGCCCTATGAGGTTCTGCTCTGAAATGTGATTTAGTTCTTATTACGTACATATTGTATGAGGCAGCAATTTGTCAGGGCGACGCATGGAATCTGTGTCCAGGAGAACATCATTCTGCACCATCTCCATGAAAAGGAAAACAAAAATGAAAGAAATGCAAAATTGCATCTTAGAATATTTACAGTAAACTGATACTCATGTGGGGTGTTCATACCCCATTTGTGGGGTTTGCATCACAACTGTTCAAATGCAGGTCAAGCCAGGTCAGTGTGTCACAGACCAGTATAATAATGTGAAATTTAGTGTGCTATCACTCAGCATGCTCCTGTCTCTGCTCAAGGAATATGACTTGTTGGGGTTTAGATGCAAGTTTCTCCTTGTTTCAGTGACAGTCTTGGTTCAGTAGTTGCATTTTATAAATCATAAGTGAGTAATGAATTATTGTTACAAAGACAACAAAGCAGGTGGACCCAAAAGCAGGACGCGGAAATCAGACTGGCTTTTCAGAAGTTTTAATAAAAGTTGCAAAGCTCTTACGATCAGGTTCATCCAAAAAACAAGGAGCATGACATGAAGACATAAAGGGTAGAAGACGATCTGGCAACAAGACAAGGGAAATGCCGACAATATATACACAAGAGGTAATGGGGAACAGGTGGAAACAATTAGGGCGGGGCAGACAATCACAAAGGCGGGAAACACACAAAGGCAGGAAGTAAAGGGACCTGAAACGAGAGGGAAGGTTAGACTTTTCAAAATAAAACAGACAAGCCAGAACAGGAAACAGAAACATGACAGACATGGAACTTAACATAACTGACGAGACATGACATAATTTTTTTGCGACTGTATTGTATCTGCAATCTAAAGCTATTCAAATATATTTGCTTCACTACTGATAATTTCAGGAAATCATTTGATCAGATATTTGCACAATACTTGGTTGTGATACTTGATACCGAATAATAAAACAACAACAACAACAACAACCTCATATTATAGTGCAGCCATACAGTATGATAGTCAACAAAAACAGGCTTAAACATACTACAGACAGCACGTACACAAGCGTTGTTCCCGGGGGGGTTTTAAGAGAAGAAGCACTTGTAAACTCACTCAGAGCGAGCTGGCACAGTTTCATAGCAGCTGCAAAGAAGAGCTTGGTTGGTATGGTAAATAGCAGGTTATATATAAATTACTAAAATAAAGTACAACAAGACTGATGGCAGCCTGGGCGGCTTGTGTCAACGTACGTCTTTGTGCAGAGAAACAGAGAGAGACAAAGAGAACGAGGTACAGAGTGGGCTTATGCAGGGTGATAAATACTATTTAACTTCATTAGTCAAAACTACTTTTCTGAAACTGTGTACGCATCACTGTGTGATTTAATTGTGGAGTTTGAAAAGCTGCAAGTGTGCCATGAATGACCTTCCCTATCATCAACTGTAGGTTAACACAGCCATGCATCTTTCAATGTATTCTATGCTGGTGATATTGCTACAGAGAAGGGTTACTGTGACACTGGTAATTCTCGGCTGCTCGACAGATGATTCGGTCCCTGGTCATGTCCGCAGAAAAGACGTCGGGGAAACGTTTTCGACTCATTTTCACTCATCAGAAATTTAACAAAAAACGTAACACGAGCCATCAGAAACTCCTGTAGATTAAACTGGGCTAATGAAACACTTTTAGTGCTGACTAACTCTAAAAGACACTCTATAAATAGACTTGAATTAACTCACTAGGTTAGCAACATTAAGGCTACAAACAACTGATAATGTATGGAGTGAAAGTAGTCTCAATATTATTTGTAAATGTGTATTCCATGATTTGTAACTGAAAAACAAGATTTGTAACTGAAATAAAACGATTTGAAAATATTTTACTTACAGACTTAACTTCAGCTTCTCAGATCTGATCCTTTTCGCTTTCAAAAAGCTTCCTGCGCATACAAATGTCTCGTGTTACGCACGGATCAGTTAACTTTCGCTTTCGGGATTTTGAGACTATTTTAACGCTGGTCCCAGCTTCACAGATTCTAAATGCATGATGCGTTTAAGTGCTGGTGGAAAACTGGGACATCTGGGCTTTCGGCGTATTCGTGTTTAATTTCAAAGTGGGAAAGACGTTTTTCTAAATACACAGAATAGCTCGTCGCCCCTCGATAAGAGCACATGCATTTACCAACCACAGACTCTATACAGTAACCTATAAATGTAAATATATGGTTTAAATAAGCTACTGCTAGGTGGTAGAGTTGTTTTGCTGGGAAAACAGCCAGTCCAGGCAAAAAGCGGATGCCGGCTGAACCTACCCCTAACCACCGAGGGGTGACGCTACGGGAAACACAATTCTAACAGGAGGGAAACACATTTCGATGGGGGAACGGGCTTCCACACAACACCATTGTAGCGTCGCCCCTCGTGGTTAGGGGTAGGTTCAGCCGGCATCCGCTTTTTGCCTAGGTTACTGTATAGAGTCTGTGGTGTATGCGCAGGAAGCTTTTTGAAAGCGAAAAGGATCAGATCTGAGAAGCTGAAATCTGTAAGTAAAATATTTTCAAATCGTTTTTTTTCAGTTACAAATCTTGTTTTTCAGTTACAAATCATGTAATACACATTTACAAATCTTGTTTTTCAGTTACAAATCTTGTTTTTCAGTTACAAATTCTTTTTTCAGTTACAAATCTTGTTTTTCAGTTACAAATCATGGAATACACATTTACAAATAATATTGAGACTATTTTCACTCCATAATAATACAACACTCTATATGAGCCGGTTTTACGTTACTTGTAAAAAATGCAACGAGAGAACAACAACTGTATGGGGCGTGGCTACACAGGGGAGACTGACACTGATTAGAGTCTTTTTTTATATAAACTTCATGACGTAGACAGGTCCCAACCAGTTGAGTCTTTGTCAGCATTGGCCTTGCGAGGTTCAGGGCTGATTTAAAACAGTAGATGTGTTGAGCCATTTTCAACCTATGAAATTTGGTAAGAAATGTCAATATTAACACCAGCATTGATGTGTTTCATCACAGTACAGTCATATAATTTAGTTTACAGCAAAAAAAAAAAAAAAACCTACCTCTTTAACACCATGGTACTGGGGCAACATGTCTACATTTACTCTATTTTGTGCCTGTATGTCTAAAGTGTGGATGTCAGTGTGAATTTTATTAACAGAAACTTATCCAGGACTAGGGGAGGAGAGCCAAGAAATGTCTCATGTAGTGGTGGCTCAGGCAGATTGAAAGAATGAATACCTCCGCTGATCCTCTGTTTGGGACCCTCCCGCCTCATGCTCATACTCTGACATAAATATCTGGCAACCAGAAGTAATCCTCTTCAAAGTCTAGTTTCCTGAAAATTAGTTCAGGAAAGGGGAGATGGAAAATGAGAATGCAAGTGACTGACACAAGCACATTCAGACTCACACAGCACATAACACGCTCGAAAAGTACATTCAAGCACAATCACACACACTAACTGATACACACACTCACATTCCACCTTTTAATGAGGCATGAGTAAAGACAGTTTGAGTACAATAGCTGGCTAGTGTAAAGACGGAATAGAGGCAAGGTATAAAGGAATGGAGCAAGTTTAAAAGAAGAGAGAGAAGAGGGAAAAGATGTATGTTTTCACTGTTCACTGAGTCCATGGCAGGCCTATGGGATTGGGAGAGATTGGTGGGGATATGAGAGGAGCAGCACTTGAAAGCCCAGCCAAGAGTTTAAGATGTTCAGAGGGAGTTATTGGTCGCCTGCTCTTCCTCTGCCCTCCCCTCCTCTGCTTCCCTGAGTCTTTTCAAGCTCCGGGCCTACAGACACTTTCTTCTTCTCTTATCCCTTCAAGAGCCCTAACATGCATGACAGGTACAAGAGAAGAGAGAGACTGCAGAGGTGTAAAGAGAGGAGGAGGAAGGGAGGAATACAGGTGAAGGACTGCAGACAACGGAGGGAGAAAGAGAAAGTTAGAAAAAAGGTGATAGCTGGATGACTCCCAGATAGGAAGTTTTAGCTCACAGAACTGCCTCATACGAAAAGGATACATGAGAAGCTTTAATGGTACTCATTGCCAAAGGTATGAGGACACCTGAATAAAGTATGGGGTGACTGCTGAACATTCTAAAACCATGGGCATCAACACGCTGCTATAACAGCCTCCACTCTTCTGGGAAGGCTTTCCACAAGATTTTGGAACCTGGCTGCAGGGATTTGCTCCCATTCAGCCACAAGAGCATTAATGGGGTCGGGCATTGATGTTGGGCGATAAGGCCTATACTTCACAGTCAGTGTTCCAGTTAATTCCAAAGGTGTTGGATGGGGTTAAGGTCAGGGCTCTGTGTAGGCCAGTCAAACACCAAACTCAGAAACTAATTTCTTTATGGACCTAACCTTGTGCACGGGAGCATTGTCATGTTGAAATAGGGAAGGGCCTTCCCCAAACTGTTGCCACAAAGTTGGACACTATTGTCTAAAACATCATTGTTTGCTGTATGTCCCTTAACTCCAACTAAGCGTCCTAGCACAGCCACAGAGTGCACCTTTTATGATTGCAACTAAGCAGAAAAAGGGTAAAACTTCTTTAGCATCTGCTAAATTAATAGCGAACTAAAGTCCCTTCTTTGAGAAAGAAATTCTAAAAACAAGCTTAAAGATCCCCTCGAGACATGTATTAAAACATATCTACAAATAGTCTGCTTGGAACAATAGTGTGTGTCTGATGTGGTTTTTCTGCAAAAAGGGATAATTTCCACATTAAAATCCTTAAAAAGGCATCTACTCCTTCTAGCTCATTAAAAATTTCAGAATCTATGAATATGCAAATTGTGTTAATTTCTAAAGTTTTCCTGTTGGACACAAGAAGTCTCCTACTTCACTGCAAAGTCCATTCTCAGTGTATGTGCACTGTAGGCTTCAAGTTTCTACATCACACTTGATTAAGTTTAATATTGGACCAGGATTGGCTTCCAAACTACTTGTGATGTCACAAATCATGCTCATAGACCCGCCCCTTAAAATCAGATTTTCAATGAGCACATAGAAACTTTCCATTTTTAGCAGATGAACATTAAAACATCCTTCTAGTGTCAAACTCTGCACATACATCATTCTGTACAGTGAAGCTCAGACATTCAACTGTAGGAACAAGAAGACAAACATATTTTCGAGTGGAGGGGAACATTAAAACTGCCATATATGTAAACCAGGCATCCAAGTGTCCCCGAAAACATATTATGCTAATGCAAATTAGTTGTGTATTAATGTAATACTTGGAAGATGAGGTTTAATATTATGAAAGGCACTGTTAAATTGAAAATATGAATCCATATATATCAAGTAGAGCAAGTATGTGGAGAAGTACAGGTGAAAAGTATTCCTTTTCAGAGAAAGTAACTGGTCAGACTTTTGATTCTTTCATCCTTAAAGGCATCCTCCTGTGACCCCATTCAAATTTATTAGCTCCTTTGAAAGGGGTTTATCTCAAACAGTGATGTAATATTTATCTCCACCGGGCCCAATCCCAGTATCAATGAAGTTCAGGTGTGCAGTGGAAGGGAAGACACAAGAGTGCTGTTTTAAGTTTGTAAGGATGAGTTATTGCTCCCATTTTTGCACCGTATAACAATGATTTGCATGACAGGTCTGTAACAGTCGATGGGGTCACTGGCAGGGGGTTTAAAGCAAGGGTGCTCATGGGTAAAGATAATAAATATCGCCATGACAAGATGAGAGTAGAAATGGCAGATGGTGAGAGGTATTTTTTTCCCTTCTCAATGCCATGTGTGTCTTCTATCAAATCCCTCCTTCTTTGAAAGGGTGACCGAAGAAAGTATAGAGGTTCAACTCTGGCTGAGAGAGGAAGAAGGAAGAAAAAGTTTAGTTCTTGCTCTCACAGGGCTCTTTCATAACCATTAACTGTGTGATGACACCAGCGGATATTCAGATTGATTTACCATCGTCTGGGGATTACTTGGCCTGTGCAGAAGTCTCCCATACCAAAGATTCATTTGTGTCCTTAATGAAAGGCTTCCTGCCCCAGCGTTTCTTCAAACCAAAATCCACCTATTTTATACTTCACTTTGATTGCTGTAATGGCCTTATTTATGAGGTCACTGTTGAAACTTGTATCTTATTGGTAGTTCTTTAGCCACAAAATGGAAAGGGGATTAATCTAAAATTTCCAGATCCGACCCCTCATTTTTCAAAAAATGCAGCAGTGCCCCCAAAATCAATAAAAGAGTTAAAGCCAAACTGTGAGATAAAGGACAATTTGTCTGGAAAGTCTTGGCGAAACCCCAGTGTGATCTAGTAGAAGAATACCTAAGGCAACAGATCAGAAGGTAAGACTAAAATAAAAAAATATAAAAACAATGCTATGCAGTTATACCACTTATACCATCAGGACCCTGTGTTAAGCAATTACTGTCCAATAATACCATTATTGATGCTGACATATTCACCCCGTGGAGTAGCCTGTGAGGTA
The DNA here is from genome assembly GCA_005408345.1 of Macquaria australasica. NCBI lineage: Eukaryota > Metazoa > Chordata > Actinopteri > Centrarchiformes > Percichthyidae > Macquaria > Macquaria australasica. The sequence goes on from SEMN01000081.1 coordinate 1,072,930, forward strand.
ACATCAAAGAAGTCATGAGCGGTGACCCTGACCAGCCCTGGAGTGGAGGAGGCATCAAAGCCGCAGAATCTCTCTGTGTCAAAAGTAAGTCCACAACACCGGCCTGATTAACATGTCACAGGAAGATGGGGGCCTCTATAATCAGCCTGCAAAGGTGATTAGACCCCAAAGCCCCCACTCTCCCAGAGCTGAGGGTTATGTGGGGTAGCCAACGTCTCAGTCTGGCAAACGGGTCATTTAGCTCTCCTCGCAAAATGGATGTAGACACGGTGTGACAGTGAAGCATGAGGTTATGGTTTCTAATCATAGCTAGAGAGGAAGCTGACGGGCACAGGCTGAGTGGTTGAGAGAGAGAATGGAGAATGGGGGTCGTTTTACAAGGGATCAGTGGGTTCCCCAGTCTCTGTTCCCCTTTGACCCTGCAGGGACGATGACCTTTATTTTCCCATGGTGATTAATTTTCTCTTTCCCCAAAACACCTTCCACTCCCCGAGCACCGTATGTACACAAAACACATGCCTGTTGCTATGGAGATAGCTGTGGATAGTAGTAGATGGAATGGGGAGGATGAATTTGGACCAGCGGCTGGACTGGGATCTAGAGGAGGCCTCTGAGGATGTGTCATTAACCCTCAGGGCAAGAGGTGATATTTAACGCTTAGAGTCAAGCTAATCGAGGGAATTGACATCTATATGGATCGGGGGTGAGGCAGGAGAAAGGGATATTCATGCGCATTGTGGCCAATGGTAACAGAGAATGGCCTTGAGGTGCAACTAAACGTAGCACCGCGTCCACTAAGGCATGAAAGGAGACAGTCAAGGGGTAAAGACCAGATTAAAAAGAAATCTTTTGTCAGTAGTGCTCATCAGTGCTGATCATGGATGTGATTAAACATAATTACTATTAAAACATTTAAGTACGACCCACAGAGGGACTATCAGAGCTGTAGATGTGAGACTTGGAGACTTCACTTACTTGAAACGTGACCCCCTAAAGGCTTGGTTTGAGACTTGACAGCAAAACTTCTCAAGGAAACATTCAAATCAAGTTTTGACAGTGACAGGCTGGCCTTCCATAGCTGCTCACTGAATTAATCCTCTGCATTGAAAGAACTTGGGCTCAGCTAGGTGACAAGAGTTTGAGACATGACTTGGACTTGCCCCAAAAACCTACAGCATAAACGGCTGATTTAGTGTTCTTGAACAAATTAAGCATTTTTGACGGTCACATTCGTGAGTTGATGTTAGTCCATTCTTTCTGAATGCTCCATGTGAGGCCAAACTCCAAACAATGAGTCATCCATTAATGGAGCTTCCATTCCAGCTACAATCAGGACCTGAGAATCCCAAGGCCATGCAGTGGGAGTCAGCGTGAGGAAGGGCTGCCTGGCCTAAGCCCCCAGAGTTACAAGAAACAGACAAATGAATCCCCTCACTCTCATTCTAGACATGCATTATCCTCCACTGTCATAAACTTGGCTGTGGTGAAGATTTACAGCTGCCTCATGCTCTCTTCCACATGGCTTTCCTTCCTAATTGTCTGTATGGCCAAGACCTTGACCAGCGCTTTCCTCATTTTGAAGAGTCTGAGATCTACAGATTGATTGCCAACTAATAATAACACAAACTCTTCACCCTTGGTTTACTGAGGGAAGACACAACTGTTCTCCTGATGGTGGATTTGCATGAAAGCCAAAGTAATTAAATGATTTTCCACTGAATTAAGATCTCTGCCTAAGAGCATATGCCAAACTGAAGTACAGCAACCCGGGATTAAAATGGAATTTACTGCCAATTGGCTGCCAAAGTTATACAAAGAAATTCCTTAAGTAGTCATAAGGATTACTTTACATGCACATTGTTTAACTAATAATCTGTTTTCAGTCAGAAATGAAATACCAGAAAGCTTTGCAGAATGAGCTCTTAGAGTATATCATGTATGCTTAGGCTAAACAATATGCCCCCAGTTGAAAGATAGATAATGCTAGATAGTGTATTAGAATAATTTCAATGTTTGTTTTCCCCACTGATGGTAATGTTGTTGCTACTCTGCTTCTGGCCAATTCAGTTAGTGGGAAGCAGCAGCGGATATGAGCCAAGGTTATGAACCGGAGGACATCAGTCCTTTTGATAACATCCTGCTGTTGTGTGTCCTTGCCAAACAAAGGCTGCGATACAGTACAATGACCGACGCTAACATTGTCATGGCTGAAACACTATGTCCATAACAAGAGCATTCATAACCAAAGAACAGAGTGAACAAGAAAAGTAATCAAAGAAAAAGCTTAGGACCTTTTTTTCATACAGATAGTCCCATTTTGCGAAGAGTCATTAGGTAGAAAGACTGCAGACACTGCCATTGCTTCTCAGAATAGATTTTATTTTCTCCTTTTTATTCTGAATGATTCACTGAAATTTAATTTTGGCTCACAAATAATGGGAAGCGGGTGAGACTTGAAACTGTAGAGGGAGAGGAGGGAGATTGGCTTCTCGAGCGGAAGGTGATTTAAGTCTCAAGCTCACCTCTCATGCGCACTGTAGCGTAGATAAGGTGCTATGTATGGTTTAGTCTGTGGAGGATTTACAGAATAATAATATTAAGAGTTCATACAAGTTACAGATCATGGAAACAAGCAGTGAACAAACTTCAGAAATGTGTAATGTGGTATGGTTTGTTTTTTACCCTCATTAGGTCATCTATTATGTTTCAGAATTTCATTGAATTTAATTTCTGAATATTCTGATTAAATGATTGATTACAGCAGATAATTAACAGTCTACCTTGTTCACAAAACCTGTCAATTCCTTTATTCAACCCAAACTTTGCTGGAAGGCATACGTCAGCTCAGGTGTCGTAAACTGGGGGCAAAAAATAAATAAAAAAGACACCCATTTTTTAACAATGAGACAGCGGCATGCTCTCAATGGCTGATTTGATGCCATTAAGTAATGTTTCCCAGCAAAGAAAAACGTTCCCCTCAGGCAATGCGTTCTGCTGCAATTTGGCTGATTAGATGAACTAGGCTGGTATTTATGGGAGGATTTTGTTTGATCTGTTGGCTTCAGTAGATGAGGATGGTGGGGAAAGGGCGGGTGGAGGTGGAGGTGGAGGTGGAGGGACGGGGACGAGTGGGCAGAGGGTGGACGAAGGGACAGACGTCCAAGTCTACAAGAAAAATGCATGAAACGAAAACCCTTTATGAGCGAGAGAGAACCAAGTAGAAAAAGAGGTTACTGGAGATAATAGGGATAAAAAAGATGAAGTAGGGGAGATGGTGAGAGAATGAAAAAAAGTCAAGAGACAAAGTGGGAAGGGAAGAAAGGGTGACAGAGTGGGAGAGGAAATAGGGTGAGGTAGGTAGGAGAGCACAGGCTTCATTCTCATTACAAGTCACTGAGGCACAGGACAGCTGTGGCTCCTGTTACTGCTGTACCATGTGTCTGATTGCACGTTATTACAGAGACGCCACACCCCCATCAACATCATTCACTGCTTCTCCAAGTCTGTTTGCCGTTTTCCTAGTTCCTAGTCCTTGTCCCTCCATGACCCTGCTTTAACTTCCTCCCTCTGCCTATTCTTTTTTCCCCTCTGTCTCACATCACTTTCTTCCTTCTCCACTTTTCTCTCGTTTCTATTCTGTTATAGTAGGACAGGATCCAGGATATCGATATGATGTTATGATTCATTACTCATCGGACATCTTTGCTTTTTCCCCATGTCTCCTTTCCTGCGGATGGGACATGTTTCCATACCTCCTGCTCTCTCAGACCACTACCTCTGGTGGTCTCATCAGTGTGTGTCAACCCTGCACGACCGCCTCCCTGCTTAAGACGAATCCAAGTAAAACCACAACCTTTTTTTTTATTTTATTTTTTATTACAGACCCATACTGCGCTTTGCACCCCTAACCCCTCTAGACAACATTTTTTTCCAACTTCACAGCAGCAAAGTCCTTGCATAAAACAGCATGCTGTTAAAAAGCCAGACATACGATAAACAACATGCTTCTAATATGGCCCCCCAAGCCATTTATGATGTATAAATAAGTTGAAAAACATCATTAATTAAACACAGGAGTTTACAGCAGCAGCCTATCTCTGCTGCTGGGTAAGCGTTTAAGGGAAGGAAGCTGTTAAAACAGTGCCACCAACAGAGAAGACCCAAGACACAAAGGGAGCCCACACAGGCTGCAGGTTGTCTCTCTGTCTGCCCCAAGGACAGTGAAGCCCATCACTAAGCAGGAGTGTTTACATGCATTCCAGACTGGGATGCATCTATTTCACTGTTGGAGCAACTAAAACCCCAGCAGTCGGAATAAACACTTGACCAAGTAGGCTGCCTGACTGCAAAGTCATGCCAAGTACAACATAGGGTGGAATAATGGATGTTCACTACAATGAGCCATAAGACACGTACCAAGATTCAAATTTCATTCCTTTGTGTTCCACACGGTCCTTCACCATCTTCACTCCCTTCCTTCAGTCAGCAGTCCTAAACCATCAGTGTTGGGCAAGTTTCTTGAAAAATACAATCACTCACTAATTGCATATTACTCACTGAAAAAGTAAATATGTTACATTACTTTGCGTTACTAGGCCCGGCTCCTTAAAAGGTGCCCTTAAACATCTCCACAGCCCCCGACACCCACGCGTGATGAAATAGAAAAGGTGACATTGAGGTTCAACAAGCAGCCATCCTAACGTCACACTTTCAAGGTATTTAGTGACCATCAACAACTAGTTTAGCTGAGTCCCAACCTTGGTAAATCCGCGAGGCTCACACACCCAGGGGATTCCCAAATGTAGGTTTACCAGTGGCTAGTTAGTCAGCTATGAATTAGGGCAGTACATTTTTATTCAAAATTGAAATTGTAATGATTTGTCCGAATTCAAAATTGACAGTGTGTAAGCACAACAGGCCATGCCTTGTACTCCAACAAGGGGCATTTATAAAATGCACTCAGTCAAGTTAATTTTATTTATATAGTCCATTATCACAAATCAATAATTTGCCTGAAGAGATCTGTGCAGTATTGGAGTTAATTGATGCAAAATGATAGAAACAAGCTAACTGTGAACAGTCAATCATGATAGCAAATAATCTGGGAAGTAATGTGTGAAAGCAGTTTGGATTTGATTTTCCGAAGATAAAAAAGAAATCATGGATAAAGGTAAGGCAACTGCCGTAACATTACCACAACAACAGATCTAAAGTCACCTCTTAGTAGCCCGGTAAGCTGACTGAATTGTCATTTTGTTTCACTTCAAATCACTGAACAAATCCATGAAGTGATTCAGAGGTCTAGAAACAGGATTGCCTTTTGGCTTGTCACTGAAGGGAGACGGTAGTCACCACAATATAGTTTAAGAATAAGCTGAGTGGGTTGTGTTCAAATGAAATCAAACAACATACGCATCAGTTCTTATTTGTTCGAACTTGATTTTTTTGGAAAAAGTGACAGTCTGACTAAGAATACACAACGTGAATAAGACAACTTTTGAGTTTCTGAAAGGCCATTTCTTGATCTTTTTGTATAGGCTTGCCACCTCCCCACACTTCCAGCCCCAAAGCTGAGAGACAAAATTCACATCCACCCCCCCAATCAAATCCTTTAAGAGTGCAAACAAGCTGACTTCACAACATGTGGAAGTGATAGAGCATTACTGGGATTAGTACTGTAACTGTAATCTAATTACTGAATTTTGAATTATAATCCCTTCCACATTGCATCCACCAACACCACTACCACATCTCTCCCTGCCTCTTTTTCTCTCTCTCTCTCACATACACACACAATCACACATGAACACAAGCGCGCGCACACACACACGCACACACACACACCAGTGAAACCAAATCTGCAGCACAGCTCATATGGTTTGCAGGTTTGTCAGATTGTTAAGTCTCTTCTTATCTCTTCTCCACATCTGAAGCCTGGTTAGCGGCGAGTGCCTGTTCATCTCCAAAATAGCCTCCAACAGAGCCAGGGTTAGAGGAGAAAGGATACCAGCCTGGCCACAACCAATCATCATGTGATGAATCATTTGAGCCGAAGCCCTTAGCTGTGGCTAAAGGATCACAAATTGCCGCTCTTGTCTCTTAGGGCCCCTGAATCTTCTTGATTTACTGTATATGGACTGCGAGCACAGGCTGTGCTTTCTGATCTATTGTACTGTCTTTCCAAATCCATTTGTGCAACAGAAGGTGGAGTAGAGATGGATGAGTAAAAAATGCAACTCTTCAGAAGCAAAAATAGGGAAATATAAAACGGGAAATATAAAATGTGACAACGAGCTTTTAAGTGGTCACAGCATCATCAGCCCAAAGATGTCTTTCAGCAAGACTTTGAAGCAGATACACAAACAGTAACAGTATATCATGAATTAAACAGGAAGTGGGAAGTTTCAGCATGCAGGAATGTTCCTGGAATTTGTCTTCTTAATTTTTCTCTTGCCATACACATCTAGCCTAAATTTCTGGTAACCCTGGAGTTAAGTGCACTTTATGTGGCCTTATGTACCACATTAGAGGGATTACTTTGAGAGATTTCCTAAAAGACTACAGATTCATATAGGATAGTTCCTCTAATCTAATTCAAGCAGCTATTACTGCATGTGGAGTTATTCTCTAAATATTGGGGTAAGCATTTCTGTTCTACGACACTCTCTCTCACAAAATAAATGCTTGTAGCTAGCTTTACCAGGAGAAGACAGAAAGCAGAAAGCAAACAGAATCCATGTAATTTGCAATTTACTTTTCTCTGTTAATGATTCAGGGACACTGTGTATTCTGCCTTCCAGCCTTCTTAGCACTACTAGTGGTCAATGTGGTACTGCAACTATTGACATAATCAGGAAGTAAAAGCACATGTTTAGTTGTAACAGAAATGGCAGCAGATGAACAACCTGTTATAGTATCTTCTGCCATCCTTTGATTTAGCCCATCGAAAGCATTGCTTGTAAGTTATTTTTCATTGCTTAGAAGGTAATTGATGGACGTTTTATGTTTATTTCACATTAATCCGGCACGTGGCAATTAATGCTATTCTATGCAAGCCTATGCAGTGTGTTATGTAGGGATATGTTATGCTATGTTTGATGCAGCATCACCCAGTCATGTTTGCTATGCATTTAGCTATATTAAATAATACTGTATACAAAGCCATATTGATATTAGTTTCTTTATGTCCATTACTTGTGTCGACAAATGTTACGTCATACATCATCTTCAAACGTGTAATAGAAAACATTTTGAATCTTTTCATTTTCACTCTATTCATGTCTACATGCCCGCAAGAGTCTTCATTAAACCTGGAGCTAGAAGGCTATGTCCTGACTCTTGTGTTGTTCATGAAGGGAGTTTGGCTGGCTGTCTAATTCTGGTTAAGAACGCCATTAGGAGGACAGTACACTGTGATACATGTACCCCCAGCCATTAATTCATAAATGAGGTAATGTAGTGAGACAAGGTAAATAGTGGCTGGAGACGTGCTTACGCAAAGCCAGTGTCATAAGAAGCTCTGGCAACAGACGGGCCTTTGCTGCCGTACCTCCAGTCCACGCCAGCTGCGAGACGGTAGCGTTGACAGAACTGAAACCTACGAACCACTAAGTGGTAAGGTAATGCTGGGCCGCTGGCTGAAATGGAAACTGTGTGCAGGGTAAACATTTACACAGGCTTGATGAGACTTCTAGCATCCGCCACACCGCCTGAGCCATATATTCCAATCACATACTCCACGCCTGCATGCTCCCCCATGCTGCGCGCTGACATCCACTTTGGCTCAGTGTACCCCATTTATTTAACTGCAAATGGAGCAAAACAGTCCAATTGTAGCTTTGGTCACACTTTGGCTGAGACAGGCCCCACGGTAAAACAAAATCTCGACTCTGTTGATTGCCTGAAGAGAAAAATTAAATGGGCAGGAGTTAGAGGGATGGAAGAATACTCTCCAAATTCTACATTTGAGTGTCTATGCACATGAGAGAAGGTTAAATTGTGGTAATTGTTTAGTTGCATGAAGGAGGGAAGCTGGAGGCTACCTGGCAGCCACTGACAGACAGATGTTGTAATGGCAGGTGGGAGATTGACTAAAACAGAATTTGCAGCAACATGCAGGCCTATTTATTTCCCACCCTTAAGCTTTTTGAAAGATTAATTAGATAGATTGGCTTCTCATAATCCAGGTCAGATATGTCAGGTTTTTTTGAGGTTGTGTGTTAACTCTTTGTGGTGAGGGAAGGGTAGCAAAGTGAGAATGAGAAACAGAGAAAAAAGAGAAGCAGCCATTCTGATTGTGAGGCCTCCTGAAGATTGTGCTCTTGTCTCTCAAACCTCCCCCCCCTCGTTCCCAGCTGCTGAATTGAAAGATTGTTTATGCTCTGATTAAAAAGGTTTAATTTCCATTTATAGCTTCATTTCCTCAGAATGAAAGGAAGCGACTTGATGCGAAGGTTGTCTCATTTGTTACGTTTCAACATGCAACGTTGACCGTGCCCTTCATGTGGATTCCCGGCATCATGTTCTGAGCTCCCAAATACAGAGACCAAACCACATTAGTAGATTTAATCAGGGACACAGAAAATTGGACGGCCACTTAACATCTTCCTTCCCTGAAGTAAGACTGCTAAACACATAATCTTTGTGTTTTAAAAAAAGCAATGAACTCATCAAACTGAATATGGCAGTCAGATTAGCCTGTTCTTAAAAGAGAGAAGAAAAGTCTTTCAGAGTCTTGCAATGTCTCGGAAACTCAAAATATTACGCCATTTTTTAGAGCTTTAGAAATCTCAATCCCCTTGTGACGAAAATGTAACTTATCTGCAAGTCTCAAGTGGGTTGGTACAGCAACCTTTTTCTTTTGGGACACACACTGCAGCAGCCCATGAAAGCAGACATTAAATCATATCCTGATATTCCTACTGGCTAAAAAAAAGACTCCAGTTGAAAATATACCATACATCAGTGGGGAGAGCATGGGCGACACCTTTGTTCTGCACAATGAGCTCTCTCAGTATTACTCACTATCTGATGGCTGGATACTGGCTCCGGTTTTTGTTGGCAGGAAAGACACTGACAAGCACGTGAATGGAAGCAGACTGAAAAAAAAGGGGAGTCTGGCAGAGCTAATCTATCATAGAGCTATGGTATACTGTAAAGCAGAATCTTATAAGGAACTGATCACTGAGGTGTTGCAGTAGAGCCACGTGAGGTTTTACCATAAATGTCGTGCAAAGCTTGAGTGGATGAGTGTATCAGGGGAAATGAGTTAAGTGTATTTGTGCTGCAGTGTGCACGTGTATGCATGTTCAAGTACATGCAAAAGGTGTGTTTACTTGTGGATGAAAAGTCCACACAGTTCTTTAAAAAGTACCTTAAGATCGTGCTATCTATTTTTAGTGGAAAAAAAATCTAATATTCTCCCTGGATTTTTCTATCTGACCTCTAACATTTATGTGTTTGCTGTCAGCTCAAGCTTCCTTCAGTAAGTCTTGGCGGACAGGGGCCAGATTTACAGCACAGGTCTGATGAAGAGGCCGAGGTATAAAAAAGGTATTAAACCTGGGCAGCAGCACAGAAAGAAGGGGGTTGGGAGCAATCTGATATGGGGCTTCCTCTAATCAGCCAGAGGCTCCACACTCGCTCAGGCAAACAGGATGCAGAAAGTCCTAGAAATCACTCTCTATACACTCAGGAAAAGAAGAGAGAAAGACAGAAAGAGCAAGAGAGAGAGAGAGAGACGGAAAGGGGGTGAGGTGGTGGTGATGGTGTGTGTGTGTGGGGGGGGTTAGACAGCCAGAGGCATCTAAATAAACACAAACCAGATGCAGAACATGTAGAACACGTGTGTGAACATGAAACAGGAGTGTGTGGATAAGTGCTTTTAGTAATACGTTTACTGCACATGGGGCTGACAGATCTGATGATATGGGCTGCGTGTGTGTGTGTGTGTTCTTGTACTTTCATCTTTGTGAGGACCAATTTGACTTTGAGATGCAGTGAGTTCCAAAGTGAGGACATTTTATTTGGTCCTATTTGAGGATTAAGTGCTGGTTTTATGGTTAAGATTAGAGTTCTGTCTAGGCTTAGGTTAGGGTAATTCAAACTCTTCTCCTGTATGGTCCCTCAGTAGCAGACACTCTCTGTCTTCGCTGTGTTAAGTCAAAGCATTGCTTAAAGACCTACCTCTTCTGAGAGTACTCACCTAATATGCTCTTTCTCTCTCTCCATTTCTAATTCCTTCTCTAGCTCTTTCTCAAATAAATGTCATTTGCTAGGCACTTATATGTTACTTCATGCATCTGAAAGCCTTGAGGCACTTGTGTCAAGTGGAACGTGGAAATGAGTGTTGAGGCACTTATTCTCAAAGGCTTCTCCCTGATGTCATTTTGGACAAAAACATCCGCCAAATGAATAAATGTAAATGTTTGTGGCATGCAGTTATGATGGTTAAGGTCTAGGGAATGCATAATGTCAATGAGGATCCTCACAAGTATAGAAGTACAAACGTGTATCTGTGTGTTTTAAGTAGCACAGAAGAATACTAAACTGAAAAGACCAAACAAGTACCAAAGCATAAAAGGGAATAAAGTGAAACCAAGTCTTTGTGCATTAGAGAATTCTTTTAAAAATATTTTCCAAGTCTTGTAAAGAGAAAATGAATAAGACGCAGCTACCATCTTCATAGATAACTATTTTCACCCTGAGTAAGTTGTTTAGTGGACCATACAAATGTGTTTTATGTTTTAGTCCATTTTGAAAAAATCCCATATTCTTTACATCACAGCCAACCATCCTGTAAACCATGCTGCTCTGTTTCAGAAAGCCTTGTCTTTTTTTTTCCTTTTTTTTTTTGATTCCAGACTTAAATTCATTTTCATACAACTTGAAAATCTATTAGCACACTTTTGAAACTTGATTGAGTTTTTTAATTAATCACAGTACTGAACATCAGGTGTGCACTTTATTGTTATGAAGTAATGCAGTGCAGACCTTTTAAATTAGCATTGTTAAGGTAGACGGGTGGGTCAATAAAACGTAGGACTTTAACACCTGAGACCGCTGTTCACTTCCTGTTTCCTACTGACAGTCAACTTTTGTTTCTCCATTAATTGCAGTATCTATCTATCTATATATCTATCTATCTATCTATCTATATATCTATCTATCTATCTGTCTGTCTGTCTGTCTGTCTGTCTATCTGTAACAGAACAATACAACAGATATAGTATGGATAGCCTATAAATGCAAATGAATGGCCAAGGGCGTTAGAAAAACTACATCCAAAAATCCAAAACTGTATAGCAATAGAAAATTACCAGCCTAACTTTAAATTATGTATGACTCAGTTTAAAACAGAAACTTGCATACACACTTGTATGTTCATTTAATGTTGTAAGCTGCTAATGTTAAGTCAAAGTAAATGTGAAACCTCTCTATGTCTCTGTCATCTGTATCCACATTGCAGTATATGTCTACTTCCTCTATATCTCCTTAACCTTTAGAGACTGTAAAGTCGTGAAGAGGTTTCAGAGTTTTCCTAAAATCTCAAGTCCCCCAAGACTGTTTGAGTGGCACGAGGGCTAGCGTGGAGCAAAAGAGTCAGTTTATTCTAATGTGAAGTTTAAGCCTAATCCTGTCTGGTCTTTGATATGTGATTAGAAAAAAATGTCTGCTGAGTGATCTCCTGCAGAAATAGAGGCCACCAGGGCAACTGCTCTTCGCTGCTGCTGCTCCAGTCCTTGTTGTGGTCCCTGACACTGGACCAGAGAAGATCTGAGCCTGGCTGACAGAGCAAAAGAGACAGACAGATAGGCGGAGACCAAAGACGTCTTCTTTCTGGAGCTGTTTCTGTTTCCTCATTTTCCTCAGAGGCTAGATAGAGAGCTAATAATGATGTCACTGGTAAAGTAATAGCAGTTAAAGACAAATCTCCTGATGAGTGCTGTGACGACTGAACTGCCACTACAGAGGTACTTGCAGTACTTTGAGCGGAGGGTGTGGTGTGTATGTTTCGAGGCACATGTTTTCTACCAACCAGCGAGCCAAACAACCAGCCGGGCCCCACCCTTCACCCCTCCTGAGAGGCCCGTGGTAATGGCCCTCAAAAGTGTTTGAAATAGTTGGAAGGATGACACACGCAAGGAAAAGAATGGCAGAGCCAAAGTAGCATGAAATAAACTGGCCTCGAGGAGAGACAGAGACCAGAGAGCAATTTGTTTCCCCTTCTGCGAATTACAGGCCGGAGCCAGCCACTGTCTCTAAATGGGAACCAGCTCGGTTCTGCCCAGACACCACTATTCGGGCACAGTAAGTGATTTGAGTAGAGAAAAACACCAGCCAAAACCCCACGTCTCCTCTGGGCTATGAAGCCTGCCTGAAAATTCTTGGGTGTTCCTTGTAAAACAATCTTTGAAAAGACTTATATAAGTGTACAGTGGAAATGTCTAATATGATGTCAGACCTCTCAGGCGTCTGCTTTGTTTTATCAGTATCATATTTGTATAACCAGCCACATGTCATACTTTTGCACTGAGACAAGAGATTCAGCTATATACACATACAGACATACTATACATGTGCACACACAAAAGATTGTGTGTGAAACTAAAGATTTTCCTTTAGTTTCCTTTAATTCTTTTCTTAATAATATTTAGAAAAAAATTACTGAGAAACTCCTTGCTGTTTTGTATAAAACTGGATAGATAAATTACTTCTGTCTCTGGATGATTATTTGTCCACAACAACCCACTAATTTCTCCAGACATGACCTAACAAACTGGACTGGGATAAGAATACAAAAATGATCTTATCCTAAACCTCTCGTGCACGTGTTCAAAGTCGGATTCGCCAAACTCTCTGGACCACTCGAACTAGTTGTAAATTGGTTTTTTCAAATTGATGAAGGCCACCTGTGCACGGGGAGGTGCGTGATCATGAGATTTGATCATTAGCGTAATTGACGCTCCTAAATTGCTATATAAGGACACCTGTTTCTTTGTGGGCAAGTTGCATTCCAAAAAAAGTCACCAAAGAGTAAAAGCTTCAAGTTCTGCTTGCGGATATCAGCAGGCAAAAACACAGCAGGCGTATTAGGGGACCCAAAACAATTAGAAAATATGAATACAGCTGCCAACTATGTGCCATCAGAGCAGCACTGCACTGTAAAATAAAATAAAGAGAGAATGGTTTGACATAAAGTGACATGCTGAAAAACATCTAGCTAAAGGTGGTCGAGGGGGGCGTGACAATCTGAGATGTCAAAGAGGGATAAGATTGTAGCATTCCACTGTTTACCGAGCAACTGTGAAGATGGAGGAGAGACTGATCGATCGCCGCTGTGATGACTGTACATCAGCTGTTCAACACTGCCACGAGGGAGCACAAAGACGTCAATCGCCGTGCAGTCGCTTGGTGTTGTATCGCTCTTCAAGCTGGGATTGCTGGTTAGTATGTGACAGTCCCATACCGCCGTGCAACCTAGCGCTAATCGCCGCAACACCTGATTCTGTGTGAAAGCAGCCTTAGATGATACAACAGAGGATGTTCCCCTGGACAGCGAGTTGCATTAAGACTACTGAACTGCATAAGCTGCCATGCCACAATTTGCATATAAAATCATGAAAAAAAAGTTGTAGAACCTCTCAGTAAATTGGGAAGTGATGATGATGATGAACAGAATATTAATTTTGCATGAAGTTTATTTTAGTTAATTATTTTCATTTGACTTGATATCAGTAAGGTTAAGGCGTTCTCATTCTTAAGGGAAACAAGTGTTTTTCTCCCAGTGAAGAAAGGCAGACTATGAAGAAAAATGGTGACTGTGACAAGATTTCTTAAATCACTCATAAGAACAAATCTGTTCGCACTAGTGGATCTAACATGAGGCCCATTGTTCTAACCCAGTATTTGAAAAGCAACTCTTTATGGCGTCTGTGATGACACTGGGTAAACTGGAAAACCCCCAAAGAATCTTCAGAACATGGCCCAAACTCTTTCCCCATGTAGTATGGCCCTCAGGTCATCATCCATTTTTATCATGCAAAGTTGGTTCAGCTGTTCTGACCCCAAAAACCATTAATCTCATTTTAAAGTTGCAAAGTCAAGTTCATTTTGTTTTTAATTCCCTGCCCCCGTGGCATGGACTTCCAGTCTGTCTCGAAGCCATTTCCATGAAATTTTAATTCATGCAGGGATGGCAAATGTGATGATGGCCTGCATCTTTTCTTTGAGGTTAAAAACCTCATTGCATAAAAGGAACATTAATGTTGTGCCCTATGAGGTTATTATATGTTAGACACTGTTTTCTATCATTTCCCACACGCATGACGAAACGTGTTTGCTGCGGCTATTGGCATATGGGTATTAGATGAGTCATTGGCTGGACAGACCAACACAACTCCATTTCTGCTGAGTGAGCATATCATTCCACACATTTATTACAGTGTACATATTTAAATAAAGCATGTGAAAACACACATACACACATAATGAAGTTTCTGCCTGATCAAACACACACCAGTCCGCCATGGGTGCTGATGTCTATACCATCATGACAGTTGTGCAGTGTCTGGTCACTGATGTCAATAAGCACAAACTACAGCATCAAATCAAAGATATTAAAATAGTTCCCTTGAGTCTTTTCTTTCAATTCTATGGGTGTTTTTCTGCATGTGGATATGAGAGGCACGGCCAGTACTTCTACTTTAGGCTGCGCCATATATGATTTCAACCAATCACAGCCAGTTGGTTCGGTTTTCCACTCACATCTTGTGCCCCTGTGGCCACTTAGCTCATCTTGTCCTCTGGAAAGAGATACTTATTCAAATGGATTAATCACCAGAGGGGTCCACTTTGAAGAAGCGCACAGAGACGAAATGAAGGAGTAGAAAGACGGCTGGAGGAAAATGGATGGGAGGGGATAAGATGCTATGTTGTAGCCAAGGCAGCAGGGAGGATTTCAATAGCAAGCTGTTGGCACGACTACGTGGCTTAAGATTCCTGGCATTGCCTGCATGTCTTCAGGGGGCCATCTTTGCGTGCCCACCATATTAAGGTGGCCCAAGACCCCTCAGAATTCAGCCCATATGCTCCCCCTCTCCCTACCCAGCAGCACCCTGTGCCTCAGCCAAAGCACACAATCTGTCCCGATTACCGGCCTCCCCCCTCATCTTTGATACTGGCCTCATCTAAAATATGCATGTGTCTGGTTGTCTCTGCACCATAATAACTCAGCTGCACTACAAACCGCACAGACCCCACCTGTCTGTACCTCTGCCTTCCTTGATCTCAGACAAACTACGTGTCCAGCAGCTTTGACGCAGCTCTGATGTTAGAATACACAGCAACAAAGTCACCTTGTGGTGCTGCATTTTAAGGATCAGATGTACAAGAAAGGAGAATTTCATCATGGAGCTTTTATAGGGTGGTGCCACAGTCCAAACTATCTCTCCATGACCTTGCTTTTCAAATCAGACTTCCATGTTGGCTAGTCTTCCATCCATCATTCAGCAGGGGTGTGACATCAGAGCCCTTCACCACACACGGTTGTGCTGTTCCATGCCAGGCCAAAGTCAGGGCCAGGCAGAGAGTAGCTGCAGTTTTCATGTTGCCTACTAGCTATATCGAACATTCTTGGCTTGGTGTGGGGACGAGTGCAGCTGCAGACGACCCAGTCCGCAGCGTGCTTCTGGTGGCTGTTTATTCAGTCAGAGTGCCCCACTAATGGCCTGCCACATGTAACCAGGACGAGCCAGACTCGCTCTGCGGTGGCCACATGTCTATGAAAATACTGATACACACATGTACAGCCGAATGTGCACTCACGTACAAACTTGCACACACTTTGGCTGCAACTAATTATTATTTCATCGTCAAATAATCTGTCTATTATATTTTCAGTCAATCTTTGAGTCTATAAAATGTCAAATAATAATGAAAAAGCTCCTTAGAGGCCATGTTGACATCTTCAGATCACTTGTTTCGTCCATCCAACTGTCCACAGCGTAAAGATATTTAATTTACAACGATAAAAACTGACAAAAGCAAACATTTGAGAAGCTGGAACAAGCAAATGTTTTTTGCATTTTTGCTCGATAACTGATTTCCAAAATGTTCAAAACGGCCAATCATTTTCACATTCAACAACCACACACATTCAAACAACCACATACATTTGCCCTTGCATTCAGGCACCAAAGTACACACAAGCGCACACACACCTACACGCGCACACACACACACACACACACACACAGACAGATGTACATAAAAAATAAAGTATTTCCATACTTCTTCATATTAGGCAATGAATGGGTTTATTGATTACGTTTCAAAGCAATACAGAAGAAAACTCACTAGCTAAGAAACTCTGGTGACATGTTTACTCATAATTAAATTCTATTACAGTGCAAACAGCCAAACTAATACAAAAGAAAAGTAAGACAAATATAGCTTGTCCAACAAACCTAATACCAGTTCTCTGTTCCTGTCAGGATTGTTGTTTACCTCTGCTGAACACAGCAACGCAAGACGTGTTTGTCTTGCTTTGGAGATGATGATGGTGGCATAATAGACTCCAAGGACAACAAACAGCCTGACAAAAGTGACTTGAAAAGGGCTAATGAGTAACTGCAGGTCAAACATTGGCGAAATACAGGCCCGGGGAGGGCGGCGTTTCATTTTTTTTAAGCTTAAACGCAGCCACCCAGTCCTGGTTCTTGCCTTGTCCTTTGCCATGTTGAAATACTTCCTTTGCTTTTACATGCTTTCATTAGACCCTGAGTGGTCATTAATCACTGCAACCCTGTTAGACAAGCCTCAGTGAAACAGAGGGAGAGACTTAATGATGGTTTATAGCAAGAAGAACTGCATGTACACGTACATCACAAAAAGGGCAGGCTCATAGACAGGCACGCAGGTGTGCAGACAGATAAATACACAGAAAAAACACACGTGCACAGTAAAATCTTTGTGTATGCTTCACAGTGCAAAGACTTATCAGTGAGGAAAAAATATGTGTCAGAGGGTAGATCGTACTATCTGTGACAGACATCTAACCACCATATGTGATGTGACAGGTTAAGGTTCCATTCTCCTAGGGAAACTCCTACAAAACTCAAACAATACAACAAAGTCAAACCCGTTCAATGAGACATAATACGTCATGACGCAAGACAACATCTAGTTTCCTTTGCCAACTGGAGAAATGACTAGACTTTACAGAGCCTGATGGTGAAGCTCATTTTGAAAGCTCAGAGATGACTTCTCCGCACGTTCAAGCTGTTTTGGGAAAGAATACAAAATGAGTTTGTCTGTGCATAACCAAAGAAGTCTGCGCTCATGCTGACACACCATGCTATTTCAGTTTCAAATAGAGTGTTGTTCAGACTGATGTCAGCAGCAGCCAAACTTTTTATGTGCCAAACCGGAAGCTGGGTTTTTTTTTTTTTTTTTGGGGGTGTTTTTTTTATACTACACCCTCATCCAACGCATTATTTAATGTTAAATTGTCAATATAACTTTTATGCTCCGACGGAAGAGAAAGCCACAAATCTTCAGCTCCATCTTTTATTCATCTGGCCTAGTTTGTGAGATACATAAAGACTTGTGGTACACAGCACGTCTAAGCTGTCCGCTCATCACTCCAGCCATATTCCTTAACAGTCTGCAGTAAGATCTTAATGTCCACTGATTGGATGACCTCTTTTAAGGTGAGGCACTACATCTAGGTCACCTTGCATGCATGCGTGTGTGTGTGTGTGTGTGTGTGTGAGAATGTCTTTGTATGAAGACTGCTCCGCTGAAATGGAACCGAACCAGTTAAAGACTCCAGAGACAAAAGGTGGGAGAGAATCCAAAAAAATAAAAATAAAGCCCACAGTGGGTTCAGGAGTCACACCACATCAATTCAGAGCAGAATCTGCTTCAAAGCTGATACCTCACAGCTCATTTACCTCCACAGTAATTTTTCATTCAAGGAATCCATGACAGCCAGTGAGCAACATGCACGATACACACTCACAGATGGACACCCTTTGGCATTAAAGTAATCTAAATGTATTCTTACAGTATTCATTTGAGCTTTTCCAAACATTTAATAGCAGCCAGCTGTCAAATACCAATATGAAATGATTCTATTCAGATTCAGCCAACCCTAACACTGATAATGAAAAATGCACAAGGTGTACATAACCATATAAGAAACTTGGGGGCCTTCTATGAGCATTCGTGTGGAAAGCTTTTCAGTCTGTTAAACCTCTCGAAAATGAAAACACATTCACAACTGTCGAGGGTAGAATCTCTTTTTTTAAAAAGAGAGAAGTTTGTTCATACTTATTGGCACAGTAAGCCACAGGAAACAGAAACAGAGAAGTTCACATTCCCCATTTGGAATCCACCCGAAAGCCCATATTCATCCTTTGTATTCTCCAGCCATTAAAATCAGACTGGGAAATAAAATCCAGAAGCATTTTTGGAGAGGAATTTGAGAGCTGGGCTGAACCCCCACCCCCAAATGTTCCGTTTTCCTCGTTCTTTTTTTCCCTTCTGAAACAGGGAAATAAAATCTTTATCACACTTTAAAAATAAAGACACACATGCACAACATCATAGGTTCATACCTCAGGGAGCTTCTGTCACCTTTCAACCTGTATAGGAAGACAAAAAAAATCTGTTGTTAGCATATAGAACATTGGTCAAAAAAAGTATGTGGAAAATATATAGGTTTTCTCCATCAGGACGATTCAGATAATATCAGATTAAGTTTTCGATCACAAAACAATAAAATAAATTGGTTTTCCAGGGCAAAAAGTACAAAAAAAAGGTACTACTTTCTGGCACTGTCCTTTGTGGTAAGCCCCATACTGCAAACAGGTTAAACCAAAATCCATGAATTGTCTGCAAATACCATTTGCCTCAGCTCAAACTCATGGCTATATAGCACATTAGTGAAAAGTCTCCAGTGGGAGAGATCAAAAAGAAACCCTGAAACATAACAGCTCATGTTAAGTGCAAGGTGCATTACATTTTTTTTCCTTTGTCCATCCATGGTCAGTTTTACTTAGCTTATGCGTCACACTTTTAGTGTATTGTATGTGTGTGTTTTCATGGGTGATCGAGTGTGTGTGTGTGTGTGTGTGTGTCAGGAGGAGAAAGGGCTCCTTGGACACTCTTCATGGCCATGACATTTCTTCCTCTAAAACTGTAGGCTATATATTACTGGCACCATTAAAACCTGCACTGTAACTCAGGAGATGATCCAACAGCATTACATGCAGGCCACCCAGCAGAAATACCCCCTTTAACGATGGAAATGGAAGAAAAGAAAAGAATGATCAAACTGCCATTGGGTTTTAGAGCATGCAGCGCCTTTGATACAGGCCAGTCGACTGTAGCGCAGACTGAAAGATCCCATTTTGCTCTAAGGAGAAAATAATGCAAACCAGCCACGGGAAGGAAGGAGGGAGGGATGGAAGTTCACATACGTAAATGGAGATCTGCCACAGCGGAGAGAGTTAGATAGATAGAGTCCATGCTTCAGTGTGATGAAGACATGGGAGATGTGGTACAGAATCTGGGAAGCGTCAGTGATGATGAGCAGCCGCAGGAGCGGACGCCACACAATTCATCTCTATTAACTCCTATTCACCTCTCCTTTGAACTGTCAATTGACTGGATGGAGTCTGTGCATGTGTTGCCTCCTAAGCCCCATGGGTTTGTGTATATAGTATCTACTTTGTGTGTGTGTGTGTGTGTGTGTGTGTGTGTGTGTACCCTGTGACTGTTACCAGCCATCTGAATTTAATTTGATAATGACTGCATCTTCCTTAGAAAAAATGCTGTTATAGATTTTTTTTCTGTTATTAACTATCAAATGCCTGGATATTTTTTCTTCATATTGTTATAGTAATATATTAAATAATCACAATATAATATATATTACTATACATATTTTTAAAATAATATTTAATACGTATTTATAAGATTTTAAGAGGACTTATGGATGTTTATTCACGATGGACGTTGAGATAATGATATCCTCAGAAAGTGTAAGTCACACTGAATCAAAAAATGTGTATTGGAGACGATGACGTGCCAGTTGCAGGCTATCAACCGGATCCAAGTGGCGTTAACACTGGAGACAAATCTTCATCGAGCACTGGGCCACTTGGAGGTGGTGATTCAATCTCAAATGCAAATGAAGCAACTAGTTACAACACATCACTAATTAACAGTTACCAGCCTGAAGCTGACTCACAGGAACCAAACTACCAATCTGTGCCAGACGACCAGTTTTCACTCAGTTACCTTCAATTGGCTAACATGCTAAATGCTAAAATGCTCACGGTGGATCCTCCAGCGGTGACTTCTGCGTCCACTGAGGAACTTCTAGCTTCAGTGAGGTGTGTGAGGCCTCTCTACTGTATTGTCAGACGACCATTCACCTAGACACACAGAAGGGAAACTACTGAAACACTGAAAGGTCTTAACATCTCTGCCTCTATACGTTTGTGCTGCTAAAGCTAGCTCCGTGCTAGCGCCCCTCCACCGGATCATGCCACCGCTACACTCCAGGTCAGACCTCCACTCCCTCAATAACCACCTGCCTCCGGACTGTATGGACATCCTCACAGAGACTGGTTCACTCCGCAAACACCATCCCCCACACAGGGGCACTGGCCGTAAGTTTCTCTTCCATTCCACGTCTCCACACTCCATCCCGTCCATGTGGTCCCATCGCACTTCTGCACTACGTCATCACAACAAACAACACGTGAATCTGGCTAATCTCCGTCCACTTCCCCGGTCCACACAGCCAATCACAATGCAATGCCATCTCAAACTGGCCCTACTTAACACGTGCTCCATAAACAATAAATTCCACATTCTGAACGAATACATAACGGATAATAACCTGGATTTCCTATGTCTCACTGAAACGTGGCAAAAACCTCTTGACTACTTCTCATTAAACCAAGTCACTCCATCAGGATTCACTTACATCGACAAACCCCGTCCAGAAGGCCGGGGAGGTGGCATTGCTGCTATCTATAGAGCGGACATTAAAACAACCACCATCTCCACCCCTACTGTTCCCTCTTTCGAACACCTGGTTTTCAAACTCTCTGGTCCCACTCCCCTGGTCGTAGCTATCATCTACCGCCCTCCCAAACCAAACCCCTCCTTCCTTTGCGATTTCTCTGACCTTCTGACCCAGCTCTGTGCCATATCACCATCTGTACTCCTCCTAGGAGATCTTAATATTCATATCAACGATCCAACCTGTAAATATGCCACAGAATTTCTGGAAATGCTACACTGCTTCAACTTCTCTCAACACATCAACTTCCCCACTCACAACCGTGGCCACACCCTGGACTTGGTTTGCTCCACCGGTCTCACCATTCCTCATCTATCCAGTCTCAATCCTCACATCTCTGACCATTTGGCCATCGCAATAGACTTTGATATTCCCATCTCCACCCCAAAGCACAAACGCACCATAATTTTCAGAAACCTCAAATCCATCTCTCCCTCAGCTCTCTCAGCTTCCATCACCTGCAAGATGTCTGCCTCCCCTCCACCGTCGTCCGATAACCTATCTGCAATAGTGGACTACTACAACGACACTCTCTCCTCCTGTCTCAACCAACTGGCTCCCATAAAAGCCAAAAAAGTCTCATTCACACACTCAGCTCCCTGGTACACCCCTGAACTCCACCAAATGAAATCACGAAGACGGCAATTGGAACGACTATACAAGAAAACTACATTAACAGTTCATCTCCAAGCCTACAAAGACCATCTCCAACAATACAATGAAGCCCTCAAAACAGCTCGTTCCACCTACTACTCACAACTCATAAACTCTGGATCCAGCAACCCCAAGACTCTTTTCTCCACCATCAGTACCCTCCTCAAACCCTGTGACAACACCTCCTCATCCTTCACAGCCACACAGTGTAACTCCTTCCTCTCATTTTTCCAAACAAAAATCGACACCATTTACAGCAACCTGATCACCTCCAATGCACCTCCCACCTCCCCACCTGACTACCCCCCTTCACTTCTCAGTCTCTATCTCAGTTCTCCCCTGTGACCCCAATACAACTGTCCACCCTCATGGCCGGAATGAACAACTCCACCTGCACTCTGGACCCTATACCATCCAAACTTGTCAAGGACTGTCTCCCTGCCATCTCCACACTTATCACTGCAATCATTAACTCCTCCCTCAGCTCTGCAGCAGTCCCCCCCTCACTCAAACTGGCTGCTGTCACACCCATTCTCAAAAAACCTGGATTCAACCCTGACATCATGTCCAACTTCCGGCCCATCTCCAATCTCCCCTTTCTATCAAAAATCCTTGAACGTGTTGTCGCCACTCAGCTAAAATCTCACCTCATCTCCAATAACCTCTTTGAACCATTTCAATTTGGCTTCCGTTCTAAATACAGCACTGAAACAGCCCTCCTCAAAATCACCAACAACCTCCTCCTCTCCTCAGACTCTGGTAACCTCAGCATCCTCATCCTTTTCGACCTCTCTGCAGCCTTTGACACCATTAGCCACACCATCCTGCTCTCCCGCCTGGAATCATTTCTCAACATCACAGACACTGCACTCTCCTGGCTCAAATCCTACCTCACCAACAGACACCAGTTCATCCACATCAATAACTGCACTTCCTCCACTGCTCCTCTGTCCCAAGGCGTCCCCCAGGGTTCGGTGCTTGGTCCCCTCCTCTTCATCCTCTACATGCTCCCCCTTGGCAAAATCATTCGTCGTTACGGCCTCCAGTTCCACTGCTATGCTGACGACATCCTACTATACATTTCCACAAAAGCCATCACCACCACGACTCACTCTACACTCACCAACTGTCTCACTGAAATTAAATCATGGATGCGAACAAACTATCTCCAACTGAACAGCGATAAATTGGATATATTTATCATTGGCCCCACATCCCGCACCAAAACCACCCACAACTTCAGCCTCACTTTTGGCAACAGCACACTGTATCCCTCCCCACACATTTGCAACCTTGGAGTAATGTTTGACAGCCAGCTAAAATTTGATCATCACATAAACCACATCACAAGGACTGCCTTCTTTCACCTCAAGAACATTGCTCGTCTCCGCCCCTCACTCTGCTTCTCTGCTGCCGAAACCCTCATCCACACATTTGTCACATCCAGACTAGACTACTGTAACAGCATCCTCTACGGCTCATCATCCAAAGTCCTCAATAAACTTCAATATATCCAGAACTCCGCTGCCCGCCTGCTCACCCACACCCACTCCCGAGACCACATTACCCCTGTTTCAAAATCCTCCTCCTCACACACAAAGCTCTTAATAACCAGGCCCCCTCCTATCTCACGGACCTGCTCCACCATCACACCCCTTCCCGCAGCCTCCGCTCATCTGAAGCCAACCTCCTCTCCTTGCTTGCGTGGACCAAGCACCGAACCTGGGGCGACAGAGCCTTTTCCGTCGTTGCCCCCCCTCTCTGGAACTCACTCCCCAAACCCATCAGAGACTGCACTGATCTCCCCACCTTCAAATCCCTGTTAAAAACTCACCTTTTTAAACTGGCTTTTAATGTGTGATCATGTTGTGTCTAGAACCTGATTATATGTTGTGTCTTAGTGTTTAATGTTGTTTCATCATGTCAGTGTTTAATGTGTCTAATGCTGTTTTATTGTGTTTTAGTGCTTAATGTAGTTTTTAGAGCTTGATTTTATATTGACATCTATTTTATCTTGTACAGCGACTTTGAGCACTTGTAAAAGCGCTTGATAAATAAAATGTATTATTATTATTATTATTATTATTATTATTGTGTGTTCAGAGTTGACCGAGTTGAGCAATTTTGATGCAAAATGCGGCAATTGGTGGCAAGAGGATTAAAAAAAGAATTGATTACTGGGGAAAATAATCTATAGATTAATTGATAATGAAGCTAATTGTTAGCTGCAGCAGTTTCATCCTATTATGGGTTACTTGAAATGTTAAATGGTAAAATTCTGCATATGGACTATTTCTCTGTCTTCATTGCTTGAAATACTAATAAAACTCTAGGGTTTTTTGCTCATTAAAGTCCCTCTAGAGTAGAATTCAACTAAACTACCTAAATGCACTCTAATGCAGTGGCTCTGTGTGTCTGAACAACAGTGTCTGTGGCCAGAAAGATGACGATGTGTTAGTTGCATCAGTAGTTAGGGAGAGTGATGATCCCTGTGAACCATAACGGCCTCTTTCTCCCCCTGGACCCACTGAACAGGAGCCTAATGATCTCCGAGGCCAGATGAGACGCATCGCGCTCAGGCCTCCTGCGTCGGATCATACAAACACACACACACATCAGCAAACACACAAGCACAATTAGAAACATATGTACGTGAGAGCACAACTGAAAGCTCAGATCATAAGGGTAGTGAGTTCTAGGAAGCTGATATTTTGCACCTGGGTTATGGACTACAACAGTTCCAGTTACATAACTCAAATACCTACTTATGCCTGACTATCTGACAACCACTGGTCCCACCTTATGTAGCTGAAATCATCAGCATCAGTTGTGAGAAGAGGTCTGCAGTGCAAGTAAAAAAAAAAAGAGGATAGATTTTTAGGGGTCCAGTGGGTAGACAAGTGCCCCAACTCCAGACATCCACTGTCTGTTCATCCGCTCCCCAGGCTGTCACTCCATTCATCATCCCACTGCACGCCACACAGCTCCGCTTAGCCGCATTCTTCAGTTACAATCAGGCTTTCATACTCATCCTCTGATGACTAAGCCAGACACTGGAACAGACAGTAGCTCCTCAGTTGGCTCTCAGTGGCAGGAGATTCGAGGAGGCTGATACTCTGTCCTGTGAGCATCTGCCAATCCAGGCATGCAAAACTATATCTACAGAGATTGTGTGAAGCAGTTATCTGGCGTAATCTGGTGTGATCTATGAATTACTGTGAAGAAGTTTTAATGATACAATATCCTGAGCAAGAGAGTTAAGATCCTTTGATAAATGCACATGTTTTGCAAAGAAAGGGGAAAAAGGTATCCTATAGGTCTGGAAAGCAGGTGTATGACTCAACGTTAATGGAAGTTGGATTGATTTCCTGCTGAGAAAAGCTCATAGCATCAAATGGACAAAAACACTTTTGAATTCTATAAAGGAAGATGGACGTCTAGTCGGTCCAGGAGGTGTATTTAGTCAATTTAACTATATGATTCTCAGCAGTGAACCCACAAGGCCTGAACAGCTTGAGGTGGGGTGTGGCTGCTAGCACAAGCTTCTTATCATCACATCCGCTGAAAGTAAGTATTTGTATTTGACAAACGTACACAGAATAGGTCATTTAATGTACTAAAAGAAAATTTGCTTTGCTTTCTGTCTGAACACACCTTAACAGGATTTGTGGCAGGATAACTACGTCATGCTACCGCCGCCTTTGCCTCTGAGAGACAACAGTCATTATTCATATGGTCTGAAGAGGTCGCTTGTCAGAAAAAAATGTAAACATACTGTAGGTCATTTTAAGAGTTTTGCCAAATCACCAATGTTGTCGCTTATCTGGTAAAGGCAGTCTCCAATCATTATCACAGAAAATACACACAATATTCATTGCAGTGCAACGCACAGATTGCAGATAGATTTTCTCAGTTTTACTCAGGAATAATCACTTTCTTTCCTGTTGCCATTGGTTGTTTCACTTTGGTTTATCTTTTAAAAACTTTTTTTTTTTTTTGGCTGTAAATACTTTCAGTACAGATTAGTTTCTGGCTTTATCGATTAATCGTTCAGTCTATAAAATGTCAGAAAATCCAAAACCCATTTATTTACTATCCTAGAGGACTGAGAATGCCAGTGAAGATTCACATTTAAGAGCTTGAGCTTGAAGCTTTTTGGAAATTTAGCACAAAAAAAAAAAAGACAAACAATTAATTGATAATCAAAAAGGTTGCTAATTTATTATCTGTCGGCCGACTAGCCAGTGGCTCAGTCTTCATCATCTCGCTCAGTAGTGCTGCTGTCTGATGGTTCAGTCCTTATTGTTCTCACTTACGGTGCTGTTAGTCACTGATTCAAACTTGAGCTTCTACTTTGCTTGGTTGCACGTTCTTAGTGGTTGACTGTGGTTGTCACATGTACAACACGACATACTGTGCAATGTAGAGTAATTGATACAGTCCCTTATGGATATAGACTGGGAGGTCATTTTGGCAGAGCAAACATCTGATGTCCGATTGTTGACTGAGCTACAGAGTGCTCCCCAAGGAGCAGAGAAGAAAACCAGACAAATTCTCCTTGTGGTTCCATCCATCCATTGACGGGAAAGCTGACATCAGTTGATGGCGGAAGTGCAGAAAACATACAGGCGGGTGACACAGAGAACACTGAGTCAAATTCACAGAGTCAAAACATAAAACCTTCCTCCCCTGTCATTAATATAAGTTGTCAAGATGAAAATCAGCAGTGTTCCTTTAATAAGTACCACTGATCTGAAACACACTCAACCCTAGTAGCTATAAAATGGAAAACCTAAGTAGTGAAAATCCTTCTCTGGATAAATCATTTTAAAAATATGTCATCTGAAATTAATGTAAAAGCATTTTAATGATAGCCTATGTAAGAAAATCCTTTGATGAAATACCTTCTGTGGTTCTTGCTCTTTTGCACAGTAAATGGAGAAGGGAGCTGAATCCCCTACCTGTCATATTAAGAGCCCTCAAAGCTCTTAGGGTGTGTTTCTCAGAGGGTGATTCAAAGTTACAGAGCCAGCGAGCCTCCCGCAGACAAACCCAAACAAGAAGAAGATTTACAGATACCCCCGTAGCTTGGGTGAAGTTTCACATGAGGGAGAGAATAAAGAGGCTGAAGAGGAGATTATTTCGCCCAACACTGATCGAAAGATTAGAGGGAGAGGTCTGGTTTTAAAGTCATATGCTCTTATGCTGCTTTTCTCAGCAGCAGCTTCACATGACTGCATTTGGAGAAATATCTGCGTTGGATCACCAAAAAGCAAACCAATATTAGCTCTTTCCTATCAAAAGGTTTAATTGATTGATTCTTTTGGAAAACAGGCCTTCAGTTTCACAAAAGGTGCACATGTTGAATTTATTCTACGTAGCAGCACGCCATTCATATGACAAGAGTGCTGCCATGATAAAAGACATTGGAACACGTGCTGAATGTTAAAAAGTCCAGAGTAGGTCAACAGCTCCACGGCATCATCTAAGGAATTCCTTTTATATAGTAAGATTTTTCTTCCAAGTCTCATTTACCTATGATTATTCATATATAGGACCTCAGTAGTCAGGAGGGGGTGTGCAGGGAGTTGGGTATGAGGCGAAAAACAAGAGTTGAAATGGCCAAGGGAAATCATTACCAGCTTTGGCTTTAGAGGAAAAAAGGGGAACCCACAGTAGAATTCCTAGACTGGAAACTTTGCTAAAGGGGCTGTTCTGTAATTAAGGAATTTGCAGGAAAGAACGTGTCTCCAAGAACATGAAAATACCTTCATATTGGTGGGTCTCCCCTAGCCTTACTTCTACTACTGCTTATTCTAATACGACTTCCACTATAACTACTATACTTACTTAAAACATTTGATTTCAAATCAGAACAATACTAAACTATTCTGAACTATAATAAACATTAAATGAAGCAATGTGTGGTATGCGCAAGCCTATATCATAGGAAAAAGGGCTGTCACCACTGACTAATTCATCTTTACGTATTAATGTATTGTTCATTTACAGTAATTGTGTGTTTCTGTCTATGTGATTCAAGCTACAGGAAAGATTTTTCTAACCATTATTTATGTCAGCAGATTAAACTCCAATCAGAAACATCTCTAGAGCGATTAGAGGGGGAAAAAATTAAAAAGAGGTACCATACATGAGACTGCAAGCCAGTGCTTGGAAAGGATTCACCAAGCGAGTCTGTGGCAGGTGGAAACAGTGGAAAGCACTTAGCCTCCATTGTCATAGTGATGTGCCGCTGCAGTAGCTGTTGACATCCCAGCTCAAACAGAATAGCAGTAATAGAACAGACTTCCAGATGCCGCCTTATCCTGTTTTTGAGGCACATTATAGGATTAAATACAGACTGCTATTTCTGCTCATTTCCTTGGCCAGTTTCTCTTTCTTTGTCCTATACAATGTATACAAAGTTTTATTTTCTTTACCTCTCTTCACCATTATCATCTTTCTCTTTGCTTCCTCTTGTCTGGCACTGAGACAAAAGTATCTGGCTCTAATTCCAAATGTCAAAAAAAGTGGATAAATGCTTTGTGAAAGTGATGTTAACCCCATGACAACTTCTAATATGATGATTTATCGCAGCCAACCATGTGTATATGGGTGTATGGGCATGTGCTGTTGGCCTGGCTCGGAGTCCATGTCAGCTCTACTTACCGTATCCTTTCCATGATGAAAAAAAGATCTCATACCTTATCGACTTCACCGCTTTTAATGGCGTGCATGTGCACAGAGGAAAGTATCCACAACAACTGTAGACAAAATCAGTATCAATCACTTAAAGGAAAATCCCCAAGATATCTGTGGGTTTGGCCATTCCCAGCCACAGGAACCCCAAAAATCACAAGAGACACATTTATTCTTGCTCTGGCTGACACACTAGCCAATGTTGGGATCTCCATTCATTCTCTCTAAGAATCCTCACCATTTTTTTTGCTGAGAAGCAAATCCAAAATGGCAAGGGGAATTTGGAATTTAGCTACTGTAGATCTATTAGGTATGAATGGTATTATATTTGGTTTCTACGGTGAAGTCCAGGCTTTATTGAGTGTATATGCAATGGAGGAAACACAACGCGATTTTGACTCGTCAAAACAAAATATGAAAATCTTGTGTGTGACGTTGCTATACCAACCGCCGGCTGGCTTACATCACTTCTGCGTTCCTATTGGTGGTGTGAATACAAACATTAAAAAAGCCCTTGAAGGTATGTAGTTCTCGGGGGAGCTCCCCAGTAGGCAGTTCCTCTCAGGGAGTCCCCAGAACTGTTTGGTCCCAAAACACCCTTTTGTGTCCATATTGTCCTTGGATTTATCCAGATCCAGATATGACAGTGTCCTCGTTGTTTGCGTTGAAGGTGATCCCAATTTGTATATGCTCTTGTATATACTGTATATATCCCTTACTCTGTCCATCCGTGTTTTAAACTGGGAGGTTCCTTTTTATACCAGTTTTTGGTTATCACTTTTTTGCAGGAAACCAGTAGAAATTTACAGATACAGGTTGCTTCTTAATATGACTTCTGTGATCAATCCGAAATACAACATCTTACTATCCTAAGGAATTTCATAACCTAAAATTTCTTAGGGTTAAAGATATGTTCTCCCAACATATGGTAAATTATGGTATTTTCATCATGACCAGAAAATGTGGGAATGATTAGCATTTATGTGCCCACACAATCTCCAACACTACTGCACTATTGTTGAGTACAAAGCTCTTTATCGCTAACGTGAGGTGTGATGAAAAAGCATTTCCTGGAGTTTGTAGATGCGTGTTGTGTTATGGACATAGAATGCCAATCCTCCTCTGATATTTCTACCTGTCAAAGCTCTTTTGCACTGTATGACGAACTAGGTCAGACCCTTACTCCTCCAGTCCGGCTGACCTTCTGTCTTCCTGTTCAGTCGGGTCCTGGAGCCACCGGTTCCTGCGTGGGCTTATCAGGCTGATAAGAACTTGTGCCTCCTTCCAAGGGAACTTTGGAGCTGTCAGGCCCTGAGGGCTCTGGAAAGGATAGAGGCTGCCTCTCAGGGCTTATCTCCCCTTTCCCCAGCAGCACAGAGCCAGAGCCAAGGCCAGCCAGGTGGGCATCCCTGTGAGGCATGTCAGCAGCATTCCAACCCCACACACACACACACACAAACACAAGCCCTGGGCCTCTTGCCTCCTTCCCTTCCATTACTATCTATACTTGGCAGCCAGGGTCAGAGCACAACATGAAGCGGATATTAGTCCTATGTGGGAGGCTACTGACAAGCCATGGCACAGAGCGTTTCTACCTCACCAATTGCTCTTTGTCGTCAGCACTGCTACTAACTCTTCTGTTGCTACAATTCTTCCAGGGTCGGTTTGCCCAAATTACAAAAAAACATATTTTCTCACTTACCACTAATGTACCAAGTCATGCACATAGTTATGGTTTTATTTTCTGAGATTTTAACCATCATCTCAATACAATATATGGTTCTCACAGCACTGAAAAAATGACTTTCAAACATGCTTTCAGCGGTTTTCATATGGGGACTATTTCTTTGGTAGAAAATAGTTCCAAGGGAAACTGAGACACTGTTTTGAATGTTATTTTTCAATCCTTTGAGCTCCATGAACAAAAATCCATTAATCTCTCCATTGTAGTGCTGTGACGGCAGAAACCTCAGATACTGTACTGATATCTGAGTGCATGGCTAGATATACCACATTTTTGTAATTTGGGTTAAGTTTGAACTCATTCTATGTTTCACCTATTTTACATGATGTTCTGTCATCTTGTCTTCACTATGAAAGTCCTGAATGGCCCTGTTTCAAGTGTGTGAATACTGTATTTGTGATGTGCATTCACAGCTGTCTGCACAATGATTCCTATTTAGAGTTTCCTCATAGCAACTAAATCAAACAAATGAATGTACTTTCAGTCGAAGCTTGAAAATCACAACAATGTGTGGCATAGAAATAACAAGTGGACAAGAAGTGTTCCTCTAAAGTAGAAAAAGGTGCAGCAATTTCACTGTCATTGCAGAGTCAGCAAACCTCACTTCTAGGCTGAAACTTCTCCTCTGCTACTTTTTGCTTGAGGGCTCCTCCTCGATCTTCTTTAATTCCATGGAAATTTCCCTGAAAGTCTAACCCTAATCAGATAATGTGCTGAATATTGGATTTTAGAGTATGGTGAATGTTTACACATGTGGTAACACTGATTGGCCCCCTGGAGTGACTATTTGTTATTAGGAATAAAGGAGGTTCATTAGTGATCATAGCCAATTGGTAGTCTTTAGGGCAAAAGATGTTTTTGCAGTGGTGTCGACTCAGCGGATCCCCAAAGGTAACCGTGGGGAACAGATTCATAAAATATGAAATGTTTATTTTTGGTTTCCTGAAAGAGATATAGAGAGAGACAGAGAGCTTCTTTTTTTTTTTTTTACCAAGGAAAGATTAATATAAAAACAATACAACCCAGAAAATAACACACTCCTAATGGCTCACAAAGTCCTGATAAATCCACCTTCACCACCCACAACCACAAAACCTAGAGAAATGGATCCATAAAATCTAAACATATTTCCCAACTTGACTGCATTTAATATCAACATTTTAAATTCAGACTTTTTTGATTAAGCTGCAAAGAGCATGTGTGTCCCCTGCTGGGTGAAAATACCTGCCATCACCTCACAGAGGAAACTGCTCTGTAATGTACAGTGTGTGGAGATATATTCATAGTGTCTACATATGAGTATATATTGTATGTAAATTGTACATGCATTTTTGTTTGCTATATTCTCCTTCTGAATCATGACTTGGGCTGCAGCTAAGGATTATTTTCATCTTCGATTAATCTGACGATGATTTTCTTGATTAAACAATGAATTGCTCTGCCTATCAAATCAAAAATCACAATTTCTTAACGTCCAGGATGACGTCTTCAGATTGCTTGTTTTTGATCAACAGTCCAAAACACAGAAGAATTCAGTTTGCAATCACAGAAGACCAAAACCAGGAAAGTCTTATATTTAAGAAGCTAGAACCAGTTCATTTGGGGAAATTTTGCAGAAACAATAAATCGATTACCAAAATAGTTGCCAATAAATGTTGTGCGATTGACTTATTTGTTAATGAACTGATCATTTCAGCTCTACTTATTACTGTAATTGATTCTTTTAAATAAGTGTTCTATGTACCAATTATTTGAATTTGAGATGGAGACAGGGATAGAGAGCTGTTGGGAGGGGGGGGGCTTCTGCGCACCAGTAGGAGGAATATCATTCATGCAGTTCACATCACATACCGAAAATACACACACACTGTCTCTCTTTCCTGTGATCTTACACATGAAGGATGCCATGCACATGAAATTGCACATGTGAGCGAGCGCGCACAAAGACCGTGACATTACTCCCCGTGCCTATGCAACTGTATAGTTGCCATGTGCCATTAAAACGTAAAATGAAGCCAGGCAGAAAGCATTCCGCTGCTGTTTCAACCTGTGTTTACTCTGCTGCCGATCACATTTCCACTCTGCGGTTGAACAGAAAGCACATAAACCTGAGAGAGAGCTCAGGAGACATAATAGATCATAATGAAGTGGCCTGCTGGTTTGCATATTTTAAGGTTGGCAACATGTGTATCAAGCAAACTTTCTGTATTCACTGTACATATGAGCTATTAAATTGATTTGATTTACTTCAAGTAAAACAAATATACATGTAGGAAAGTATGCATATCTAAGCTGGGAGTAACACATGAAAGTAATAAAAAATACTCATTTCCAGTATAAACTTTAAACACTGAACACATTACTCTCACTGCCAAGTTTAAAGGAGCTACTCAGAATATCGTGGTTATACTTATGCGAGAGTGAAGTTCAAAAAAGCGAATGTTTTGGCTGCTTGTCTCTGCATCTCTGTGACCATTCAGACTCTGTTGTTTGTTTATCATGAGTACTGCCAGACTCTTTACATGCATTTGACCAATGACCATTTTCTTACAAACAACCCGGAGGTAAATAGACATTTTTATGGTTTGTGTTTTTGTGCCACAACGCCAAAAAAAAGAAAAAAAAAACTGGGGAAACTGAAGATTTTTCCGTGGCATTCAATGGCATTTTTACGACATGCCCGCAGAGTAGCACCAAAACACAGTAACCGTTGGGGGAAAAAACTGCATTATTGTACTTGGACAGAGCCATGGGGAGGATCTGGATGTTTGCACACAGAGCATTTAATCACATAACAATCAAGCGCCTCATTTTCTTTGCCTTGTTTTCGGTGAACACCCTTTTTCCTTCTAAGAATGACATTTTCTTATTTATCTCTTGCCCAGAACTGATCAAAGCAAAGCTCAGAAAACCTTATGGGTCCTTGTTGGCTTGTTAAGATAGCTGCCCCAGCACCTGCCTGAGCATTTCTTCAGTGAGTCAGTCACTGAGGTGGTGTGAGGGCTCGCGCAGGAGGTGGACAACAGGGGCGTCAGAATGATGTAGAGGATGGTGGGAGCGGGCCGTGCTTTTAGGAAGGTGGGGGTGCACACTGTGATACCTCAGGCAGTTTGATTGACAGGTGCAGACAGGGATCGGGGCAACAAGTGGACTGCAGTTACTTCAGCTGCACTGTGGAGAGGGGGAGGACAGAGGGAGAAAACAACCTCATCTGTGACGAATCTGTGGGCCTTTGGAGTTCAAAGGCACCGACTCGTAAAGGGGAATCAGGAGGTTGTTTGTGTGTGTGTGTGTGTGTGTGTGTGCGCGCGCGCGCGCGCGCGCGTTGGGACAGAGGTGTTTTGAATTAAAGAATGGATATAAGGCCAATAGTGAGCTATAAGGGAAGTCTGAGTGTTTCTTAGAGGATTTATCCATGCAGACGTTACATGAAACAGCTTGTCTGCATTTAGACTGTGAGGCCAATTAAAAAAGGCAGATAATATGTGTTTGAGTTTCATGACGACTGCTCCATCCATTTCTTGTTTTTTGTATAATGCTTGCACTGTAGATTCAAGTAGGGCTGCGACTGATGATTATTTTCCATATTAATCTGATGATTTTTTTCTATTACTTGAGTATTCGTTCAGTCTCGAATGTCCATTACAAGTTCCCAGAGACCAAGGTGATGTCTTCAAATTGCTTGTTTTGTCTGACCAGCAGTCAAAAAACACAAAGCCATTACATCACAGCAAATCATCACATTTGAGAAGCTTTAGCCAATGAATGTTTGGCATTTTATTGTTCAAAAAATACGATAAATCGATTATCAAGTTTTCTGTCAATCAACTAATCAACTAGATTCGATTAATTTATCATTCTGCTTTTAAAGTTTTAATCCTCAAGATTTCAGGCCTGGTTGATTTGGTGACACCTGTGGTTACCTTGGTAACAGCAACCGCGGTTTAATACTACAGCGAGCAGTCACTGCAGCTAACACAGCAGAAGGAAAACTGATGTATCTGTTTACAGTGCAGCCAAACAAAATGATTTTTGATTTTTGATCACAGTCATTTCTAACTGCGGTGACAAATACATTGCGTCACCTGTGGCTTTTTCACAATAAACACAACACTTTTAATGTGAAGCATCAGCAGTAGGATACTCCATTTGCATTAGCTCTGATACGGCGTAAAGAGAGCGAACAGTAAACAGTGAGGCTCTCATCAATTACATAAAATTATGCTGGATGCAATCTGTACCTGTCAATCCCTTGTGTGTGTGTGTGTGTGTGTGTGTGTGTGTGTGTGTGTGTGTGTGTGTGTGTGTGTGTGTGTGAAGTCAATTTTAATACAGCGCTGGAATGGCAGACTCTGCCACTAACACAGAAAACTACAATATAGAGAGGTAATTACTGAGTAAATACACTGAATTGAATGGCTATTGATTAAAAAATGGCAACCTTAACTAGTGTCAAAAATGGGGTTTGATTTCATAATAATCTTAAGGATTTATATATATATATAAAGGATTTATATATATACAGATGTCTCCCATTTGCTTTACATTTGCAAACTTGGGTTTTAATAAAGACTGATGTTTTCTTGCCATTTTTCTTACAAAGGGGGAAATCAATTTAATTTCATTAAAGAATCTCACGTTTCTCACCAGACATACTCACTTTCCTCTGATATGATCAAAGAATAGCATACCAACTCCTGCCCTCTGAAAATCCCACCGCATAGTTTTCTGACACAGTAGTCCACTCTGATTGGAAAAAACACCAAATAACGCTTGAAAGAAATGAGAATTTGAATTATCTGTTCAGACAGTAAATTTGAATTAGGGTTCTCCCCATTGTTTTCGTTGGCTGGAGTGTCTCGAATCCTGTTACAAAACCGCACATGCCTCTCTGTGCGCCAGGACAGGGAGAACCAGCAGTGGGGGGAAGCCAAAGCCCCCAGAGGAGAGACACCTGAGCAGGGGAGGTGGGCACCCCTGAGATCTCTCCCGTTCCAGCTAAAACACAGACTATTTAAGAAGGAATAATAAAAATGCCTAACCTTGTTAAGCATAAGGGCAAGTATTCTCATAACATAACATTCACACACAGAGGCATGGGGGAATTCAGTCATTGAATTGGCTAGGGCTGAGCTCGCATCACAGAGCGTTTTTACTCCCCACAGCGCCTGCAGCAAGACTAGATTGCCTTTCCTAAGCCGTCCAAATAATATAGGCTAGGCGGTGTGAAATGGCAAGAATGTTCCAATCTGATTTGACAGAAGGAGAGGATTGTTTCATTTCAATCTCTCTTTCTTGCTCCTCCCCTTTCTGTCACACACACATGCAGACAGACATGGAGCCTGTCCTCTGAGACACGCAGTAAAAATGGCCGGCAGTTATTTCTTTTTTTTTTTTCATTGGTTTGGAGAGTTGTGTGGCGTGTAATTGGCAACTCTGGCTTCAGGATCTCTGAGCAGATATTAACTGTCTGTCTGAGAGGGGTGTCTCAGACCAAATGTGCTAAATTCATTACCTGGGACCATTATTCAATTACTCTACTCTATTAGGACATCAGTTATTTGCCGTAGCACTGCACTGGAGCCAAGATAAAAATGAGCACCCGGCTCACAGGGAGAAGCTGTCTTCCATAAGGATGAAAGACAGATTAGGGTACGTAAAAGACTAATAGGGTATGACACAGTGAAAAGGTTAAAAATGCAAGATTTTCCAAGTTCAAGTCACATGTTTGCAAAAGTGATTGTGAAATGGCTACAGCAGCGCCACATAATGTTGTTTGAGGAAATCACAAATGAGACCCAACCACAACTTGTCACACCATAACGATCAAATAAAGTAAGCCTAACAACACAAAAGGGTGAGTGAATGCTTCCTGGGAAAGAAAAACAAAAAAAAACACTAAACAGCAGAAACCCAGATGACAAAGGAATGTGTGCTAACAATAAGAAAACTCCAAATGTTTTCTGTATAAGAATGGAAAAAAATCAAAGGCCTTTCTTAAGTATATACACAGATTTTTTTTTTAACTTTAACGCTAGTATTTTCAAGTAAAATACTCGTGACTAGATAATTTGGGTTTGAAAAGAATAATAGTTCACTTAATTGAAATGACACTTTTATTCTGATGCTTTCATCGTATGAAGCAAATTGTCCTTTAAAGTGTCGCTGCCTTCTAACCTTTACATTTTTATAGAGACGAAATGATCGTTAGTGTAACTAGTAATTCTTTGAACTTAAAGAATTTAAAGGCATTGCTTGACATATTGGGAAATACACTCATTCACTTTTTGACCAAGAGTAAGGTATGACGATCAATACCATCCCATGTCAGTGCATCAAGTATGGAGCTAGAGCCGGGAGTCGATTATCTTAGTCTAGCATAAATACTGGAAGCAGGGGGACATAGCTAGCCTGAGTCACTCCAAATCCAAATCCAAACTGAAATGTGAAAACAGACACTAGGCATATTTTTGAACTTTTGAGTGAAAGATGCTAGCTACCCCCTTCTTCCAGTCCTTTTACTAACCTAAGCTAATCGATTCCCGGCTCTAGATCCAGAATGATAAATTAATGCACAGACATGAAAGTGGTCTCGATCTTCTCAACTAACTCTGGGCAAGAAAGCCAATAAGTGTGTTTCCCAAATTGTGGAACTGTTCCTTTAATACAAAAAGTAGCAAAAAATAACACATTCTCCCTCTTACAAATAAAACAATGAATTCATGAGCAATAAAACCCACCCCTGCTCAATGTCATACACTCACAGGTCTTATCGCAACAGCCTTACTTGGTCTGGTATGACCAGTAAATTATGGTGGCAAATGTTAGCTAACTTTAGCAAGCTTTAGAGATTTTGCTGTGTAACTGACATTACTGAGTCAATTCACTGACATTATGACTCTTACCTACTT
Organism: Macquaria australasica; assembly: GCA_005408345.1. Classification (NCBI taxonomy): domain Eukaryota; kingdom Metazoa; phylum Chordata; class Actinopteri; order Centrarchiformes; family Percichthyidae; genus Macquaria; species Macquaria australasica. Next base: position 1,110,038 of record SEMN01000081.1, read on the forward strand.
GTGCTAATGTTTTAGCATTTACCATTTGCCCGTTTTGATTTAAGTTAAAAATAATCCATGGAAAATATGTGAAACAAAGCCTGAAACAAAAATTGAGAGATAATTGGAGGCTTAACACTAAAGTTAAGTCCTTATTTAAAAAATACCCCTGAAAAATTGTGTCCGTGTCTTTTTGAGACTCACAGTCATGGACTGCTGTGCCCAGGTGCCAGGTCTGAATAGCTGGCATACATATGAAAAACTAGCTAATGGAAGCGAGAGGCAGGCTACTGGGTAAAGCTGTCCCACTGACATGGAGCCCCAGTGGACTTCAGGAGGGAAGGCTACGAAGGTGGGAGGGGGGGCAGATGGCCCCGATGGTGCAGGAGCCACACAATTTCATGGCGTATTTTCTGCAGATGTGTCTGTGGTAACTCATGCGAGGGTGCAGTTTGGCCACTGACAGGGGTGATGGATAGACCCCGAGTCCCACTGTGACAAAAAAGAATACTTTGTCTGCTCTTCATGCTCACTTTCAGGCCGCAGCACAGAAATACTTTTTATGAAAACAAAACAAAAAACTGTAAGCCTGTCTTTTAATGTTCTGTCATCAGAAAGTGACGCTGAAGTCAAAAGGCACATTTGGGAGAACAAACAAGAGACTCTGAGCATTAAAGGATCAGACAGTGTGTTGAGGATGAGTTGACCATAACAATGCAGGCACAGCTGCCCGGGGAAATGTTTCACTCGCCCTCAGCTGGGAGCTTCATGGACACTCAGAATTGCCTAATCGATCACTTTTTAAACCAAACCTAAATTAGATTCAGTGAGTTCTCTAAATAATGCATAAACGCTGATGTAATCCAGGGAAATTTGACAGATCTAGAGTAGACTCCTTGTAACATTTACAGCCGTAAAGTTTGTCCTCTGAACATACAAATATAAAGCAGTCATGGAGACATTTCTCAACCAAAATGATAGTTTTATCTTTTCCTACATGTGAATTTCATAAAGGGGGGGGCAGTGGAATAAAAGCACACGTGAATGATTTCCCCATTCACCTGAAAGCACTATGCAATTTCCCCAGAAAGGTGGGAATTTCCCTCAGGATGAGCCAATAACGTGCTTGTGATGCATGATCGATGTGATTCAGTGGCTGATGAAAATGAAGCAGATGTTTCGAAACTGAAACATTTATCTTGTGTTGAGCTTTCACGACATGCCAGCTTTCATCCAGCTCACTTGGAAAGGGGGAAAAAAATAAGTGTTTTTAAAGGCTGATGAAATTACATCATATAACATGTGAAGGTAATTGCTCCCCAGAATAGGATGAATACATTTGATCCAACTTGCTAATTAGATTAATGGTCACAGTATGAGGCTATTAACATGTCTGCAGGGAGTCACTCATGCAGTGCATTTTCTAATTAACTAGTGGAAATTTCTGTCTTACCCATCTTGCCAGGTGTGGTGCTTTATAGTGCCACCTGTAGAACCCCTGGGGAGGCCTCCCCTGCCTGCTAAAAACAAAGTCTTGGGATTCCCCACATTCCCTACATTCTTTACTTTCGATCATGATTTCCTCAGGCAAAAGTGGGACGATCCTCTTGTGTGTTTGCTTCCAAACTCCATTCATGATCACCTCTCCACAGGTAAAATCTCCAGGACCACATAATACACAGTGCACAGTACACCTCACACAATAACTGTTTGAATGTCTGAAGGATACACAATAAAATAAGCAGTACATTTAATCAGGGACTGCATATTTTTTATATACTTATACTTGAGTGTTTCCATTTGATGCTACTTTATACTTCTGCTCAGATACATTTAAGAGGGAAATATTATACTTTTTCCTCCACTATTTGACAGCTTTCTAGTTACTTTGAAGATCAAAAACATATGAGCGACTTATAAAATATCCTGCAATGTTATAGATTAAAATACCCAATAGATAAATGAGTTAAAATTAATTAACCCAAAATTAACCGTATAATATAGGAGCCATCCTGCTGCCTAATGAGTACTTTAAGTGTATTTTGCTGTTAATACTACTGTTTTACAACTTAAAAGTATCTGTACTTTTAAGTAAAATTTTGAATGCAGGACTTTTATTTGTAGTGGGGTATGTTTACATTGTTATTGCCACTTTTAGGTAAGTAAAAGATTGTCATTCTTGTTCTACCACTGCAAAGAGATGCAAGATACAAAAATAACATTTAAACTGACAGCCACCTTCAAAATGCTGATCACTGCTTGGTTATTGTAGTGCATTTGTCTCAACTGTTCTTCTGTTTCTCAACTTTAAATAACTTTAAAAGTAACTTGCAAAGTTCCAGACTAATTCTCTGCGCTTTGCTGATTTTACAGCACCGTGGCAGCTCTGGCTTACTAATGCAGTTTAGGATTTGTTTGATTCATCTCCTTCAATATCATAAGGCCCTGCATGGGTGAACTCCACCCTATATTTCTCTGACAATATACTCCAGAGACACCCCTCTGTTCCTCGGACCAAGGCTTATTGATTATTTCTAAAACCAGGCAGAAATCCAAAGGACACTGTACAACTGCAATAGTTGCACCAAGTGTCTGCAATACTCTTACCCCTACCATCAAATCTGCTGGGTCCATCCACACTCTATTACAGCTTAATGGTAAATTCTCCAAACCTTCTTCTACTTTTGGCAGAGATCAGACCAGCATTCTCTGCTGTTTATAGATCTGTCCACAGTGATAGATTACAGATATTCTGCTGCTGCACTTCACCTGACTGATGTGACTGTCTCCTCGAGAAGCACAGATCAATATGAAGTCTCCCTGCTCTTTAAATCAGACACATCCTGATGTTTTATTGAATAAGCATATTACGACATCAGTGACTCAACATCTGATAAATGCCAGCAAGATCAGATTTACTAATAAAGTTTGATGTACAAGTGCTTTCTTTCATAAATCGGATACTTTTTCTCTTTTATCTCAGTCTCAGATGACCCAGATTGAATTGCGGTTGCTTGTGCACTCTCCAACACAGGCAGGTCAGACAAAAATATCTTTGACAAATGACAGATCGCAATTTCATACAGTGTACAGTGAAGTAAAGTACAAAACAAAAAGAGCACAGTAGTGTAGCATTGCATTTGCTGGACTTGACACCATGCAGTCAGCTCGCATGCATCCTGCAGGGCACCTACGCGACCAAAAGCCATCTGCCCCCATCAACCAATACCCACTAAGGCCCATGCAATCTGTTGCCTGCCAGTCAGAGGACTGGTCAGTAATCTCCATGAACCTACTGGTCCAGAAACCCTCAGCTTTCCACAGTATGGCTTCTCTGTGATGATAAGGCTGAATAGTCCCCCATAAACTGCCCTCATAAACCCAAGCCCCTGCTCCCTTCAGCAGGGGGCTAATCAGCCCGACCAGGGGAGCTGAGGTAAGAGTCTGGGGCTGGAAGGGTAAGGAGACAGGGGTCGACTGGGGAGGGGAAGCAGCCAGACAGGAGACAGAGACCCGCTGTAATCACCAAGAGAAGGAGATGACGACTGTACCACAGATTAAGTTTGAAATGACACAAGAGAGACGGATAGAGAGAGAGAGGGGAGAAGAGAGGGGAATAAGATGGAAGTACAACAAAGTTCGCTGATGACCTGGGTTGACACAAGAGAATGAGTGACTGCGTAGGATAGGAAAGGAGGGGAAATGCGCAGAAAAGGTAGAGCCTTACAGGAAAAGAGGATATAATGCCAATCAGCGGGCCAAAGGGCCTGCGCAAGGAAGCCGAATTTCCTCCAGTGTTTATCTTAATGCCTGGATTTAAGGTTCAGGGGGCTGGGAAGAGTAAAGACTTTGAGGGGTTCATAAAAGGACAGTCTGGGAGGATTAGAAAGATCAAAAAGGGCCCTGTTGCTACCTTACGTAAGTCACAGAATGCAAAGTAAATTCAGATTATATTGGATTTGTGCTTCTTTCTCAAATCAAACTGTATAAAAAAAAAAAAAATAAAATAAAAACCTTCAACCAAGCATATCCATCACCACCGATCCAACAGCAGAAGAGGAAGCGTGAGAGGAACACTGATTCATATTTACCATAATAACAACCAGCAGTTTGCTGCTTAATTCAGTAGCTGCTGGTCCACGTATTGCAGTACATGGGCTAAATGTGAGGGAGGAAAGGATTAGCATTCATCCCTCTGCTTGTCCATCTGTACATCCATCTCATCCCTCCTACATGTGCTGGCAGGTTGGCATTTCAACCTGTTCGTCCTCACCGAGATAGCATGGTGAACATGCACATGCAGTGTTACCATGAAATGATTACGCAACAATTGTGATTATTGATTAATCATTGAGGTCATTTATTGAGCAACAATGTTGCTATGGCTTCTTCAATGAGAATTTGCTGCTTTTCTCAGTTTTATATTACTGGAAATTAACTCTTTAAAACCCTCCCTTTATTTACAGGCTTATGACATAGTCACTACATGTCTTAGGCCATATATTATTATTTTAAACGTTACGCTACTTTGAAATTATTTTTTGCCACTGGTTCTAGGAGATGTTTTATGAAAATAAAGTTTTGTATATGAATACATAAGAGTGTTGGTGTTCCAGGGATATAAGAACCATGTTGATGGGACATTTTGAGCCTTAGTAATGACAAAAAAAGTGTCAAATTAAAAAACATAAAAAAACAAATTTTCATGGATTTTGTCACTGCTGCTGTTGTTCTTTTTCTTATATTTTCCATTAAGGTTCCAATGATGCTTTGGCTTATGAGATAAGGACGTACACTGTTGCCATGGTGTCAGTGAGTCAACTGTGGGCTAAACATATGCCCAGTTTATTGGGTTGTTTCTTTTTAGCCTATATTTGTTTACATTTTGGTGGATCTGCACCATATGCTGAATAAGCTAGCAGTTCCTGTTTGCACTGTAACCATGGATGTAAAGGAAACAATCAACTGGATTATTCTTGACTCCGACGTCTAAAGTGATTGATTATTCTGATGGAAGATCTGGAGTTATAAGAAGCACCCATGATCTGATTTGACTGAGTTATGGTGCACAATTTATGATGCATATTGCACCAATCAGGTACAAAGTATTAAAAAGATCTGGATTTTGGAGTGTTGGTAGGACAAATCAAGTATGAGGAGTAAGTCCCTTGTGCTCTGGGAACTTAAGAGGAAGCAAGCGAGTATATTCTGTTTAATTTGGTCCAGTAAACCCATGGGTGCCTGCAGGCCTGGCCAGATGGCTGTCCAGCTCCCAGCACTTCCAGCTTGTGACAGGAAGTCTTTGCCTGTGGCCAGGATGTGTTCAGTGTCAGCACCCGGGCCTCACCAGCCCGCTCATCAGGCCGGCCGCCTGCCAGGAAACGGCTGACCGACGGGGCTGCATGCGCTCCGCTTTACCGCACCAGCTCTGTTTGTCTGTTTGGATGTTTCTCCCTCTGTTTGTTCTCATGGTTACTCTTAATGACTAAGCCGTCGCCAAAAGGGATAAATGTTTCCTGCAGAAAGTTAAGAGCTGGAAAAACAAAACAATTAATTTTGAATAAAGACACTGGAAAGTCAGGAGAGCTGTAAAATATCTGATTTCTGTTAACTAATGTGTGACAGTGTACATGAGGGCCAGAAATGACTGTATGCTTACTCACTGTTTATTATCTTTTTTATGAAGAATACTGAGTGGGTGCAAGAAACTGAAGATACTGTAAGTTAAAGTTTCCACGACAGTGTAGACTGTGCAGGACTGTGTCACAGGGCAGATGGGATAAGCTGAATGTTGCTGTTGGCCCTGCTAGAGATGGATTCAATTAAAAGTCCAGTTCAGTGTGGAAGCCACCTGCTCTGATTTATGCATGCTTGTTTGTGTTTGTGTGTGTGTGTGTGTGTGTCTTGGTCCGTGCCTTCCTGACTGTAATATGTTACATGTGTTGTATTTATTGTACGTCTCAATGTCTGTGTCAGTGGAGGTGAGTGTGCTCAGCTGTACTGTACTTGCTGCAACTGTTTTCTTCTTCTTCTGCTGCCACATCACGCACATGAACTGCGCGCTGAAAGCATTTTCACCAGAACATCTGCTCTGTTCAGATTGGGTAATCTGCACCATACACAAGCGTGTGACAATCTACAAATGAATACGGAATCAAATCAATAAATACACATCATAAAAAAGGCAAGAAAAGCCATCTTGGTTACACTTTCTTTGCATTCTTCAAATACTACACATTAAAATCAGTTGATGAAGATTAAATGTGAATAGTATTTTATCATTAAGGCTCTCTCTTTTTATTTATTTATTTATTTAATGATTTTTTTACCACAAAATACCCAGAATTTTTAAAAGGGAGCAGATTGGTTTCAACTGATTTTCACCCAGATGTTATATCCACACACACTCAAAAGTAAGTCTAAAAAAAGATCAAAGTTATAAAATTAAACTAGAGAGTGTTTGCCCTAAAAAAAATGTATTTTAATGTTATTTTATAAATGTTTTTAATCATTGTTTACATATTCACCATAAATACCTATAAAGTGACTGATTTGTATAAAATCCCAAGCTCTATACTTCTACTTATTTAAATGTTTTAATACATTGAATTCTATTTGTACATATAATATAATATGTGTAATATATATGAGATTAGGTTTGCTAAATCTATCTTTTTAAAACATTATCTGTAACATATCTGTGTGAATATTATTTTATTTCATTTTATCTATTTATATTTTATTATTATTGTTTTATTGTATTTCATCTTTTTGTGAAGCACTTTGTAACATTGTTAAGAAAAGCGCTATATAAATAAAGTTTATTATTATTATTTATTATTATAAATATGTATATTATAAATATTAATAATAGTTATAATAATCGTTTATTATTATTACAATATGTACCAATCTCACATACTGTACATATTACACGTTATGTTTTTGAAGATTTCATGGGATACATGAACATAATAGAGAACAGGATGGAAGAAAGCTCTACATGCCAACTTGTTTATTTACCTCAAACCACTTCATCATCGACACTTTCTCAATGACTATGAGATAATGATCTGTACTGTCATTTCTTGGCATTTATTTCATGTATTTTTAAATAGAATTCATGTTCAGCACACAGGACGTGTGAGCCAAAGTGCTTGTAAGAATCAACACAACACTTATTAAATGAAACCAGTCCTGCCTCCAGTAAACAGTAACATATAATAAGGCTTTATCTAACAGGAACTGGAAACATGTTAATGGGAAATGCTTTAACTGGCCCTGAAATCAAGAGGATTAGGAGCCATATGTGAGGTTCTCTAATCTCATTTGGGTGGGAGGGCCCCAGGCTCACTCTGCTGGTATGTTTTACATTAGCTGAATCAATCATGCTTTATGCCAGTGAGATGGCATACAGGTCTGGGGTTAGTAAATAGGAAGCACAGAGAGCATCTCCAAGTGTCAAAGCAGTTCAGATGAGGAAGTGGTTACACAGATACAAGGGAGAGAGCTTCCTTTACTCCTAGTGTAAATATTCCATCATTCCTGTTAGGCTTACATCACATGTCCCCAGTGTCAGACACAACTGAGAGAAGCATTTAAATATTCATAGTATACACATATTAATAGAGTACGTATTTTCTGCCTAAATCAACCGCATCTCATCTTGAAGGGTTCGCTCAGGCAGAAGTAACAGTGTGTGGTATATAAATATTGCAGTAAGCCTCACTCCCTCTGCAAGTTCTGAAGCATTGAAACTTTGCATGGAAATTTACTGAGAAGCTAACAGTTTGCATTGACGGGTCTGAATGCAGATAAGCTCAATTAAAATGTTAAGATACATTAAAGTTAATGGTATGTATGTATACATACCCCCCACGCAGTTTTGCAATGGCCCCCTCCTTAGAAAACTGCACGCAGTTGAAAACAGCACTCACAATGAACTTTAATTTTAAACTGAACTTGTGCTGAACTTTAATAAGTTGTATGCAGTATTGCTGAACCACTACCTACGAGAACATTTATGTATTCCAGCAGCTACCAGACCAGTTACACTTGAATACGTATATTTAGCCCAGCGACTGCGCTTCAGTTCCCTCATGCAGATGCATTTTGCAGCTGTGTATGAGCAGACTGGTCTATGGATGGATTGTGGGAACGTTGTATCACTCTCTTCTACTGATGGGAAAGAATGCAATTGTAAAACTCTAGGATTAAACCTTGGCATCTTTAATGCAATCAACTTAGAGGGGAACAAGTCAAGGGTCAGAGTTTTGACCTCATAACTAAAACACCATTTCTCCACTTCTTTCAAACGAGCTCACGAATGTTCGTAACACAGCCCGTGATGAGGTCTGGAGGCAACTTGAAAGCCACGAAGCAGTGAGATCTTCAGCAAGGAACAGATTAGAGTTAAGGTCTGTCTATCAACACACTAATAAATCTGAAAATGTATTCCTCTTGAAGATGGACTGCCAACTCTATTAGCTCCAAGTCGTGAAATGAGGTGGAAAATCAGAACCACGTTAAAGTTCAAAAACTATTCTGCTATGTTTTTTTGCTTTTATTGGTTGGGAATAATTAGCTGAAGAGATGACCAGAAGATTCCAGTGTCTGTTATGGCAAACTGGTTTGTGTATGGAAAAACAGTCACAGCGTAGCAGATTCCCATTGCCATAAAATAACTCTTTGTGTAACTCTCTGTGATCACCCACGCGGCCAGCTGTTCAAGTGCGACGTAAAAACCCTCACCCTCTGATTTTAGCTGCTGAAAACACTGTAAAGACTTTAGAGGCACATTGTCTGTTTCCCATCTCTACCTTCATCTTGCTGTAATAGATGATATTAGATTTCAGTAGTTCACATCAAACTGTAATGATGCCCGTGGGGAAATTGGACAGCAGAAAAGAATTGGATACAGATAAAAATAGAGCAGATACAGCCACTGAAGATGAAACAACTGATAACTGCAACAACACACAATGCTGAAGATAATGCAATAATAAGCCAGCTATCCGCACATTAGCAGGTGTTTGCAAATGAAAAGAATCTTTGAAAATCAAGGGACTAAAAAGAGGCAGAATATAAATTGAAATGTCTGAGGACCTTATTTTGCATGTTCAAATCACTCACTTCATATATCTAGCATTCAACAGATCTACTGTATATTTATACTAAATGCGCTGTGACGTATATTTTACAGCAGTAAGAACTATATGATCGTACTGTGAAGACGTATAAGAATCAAGATTAAAATCTCGATCTAAATGGGGAAGGCACTGGTAACAGAGATCAACAAAACAAGGCTCAAAATAAGGCCATAAGGAAAAGTATTTTATTAGAGAATATAAAGCGCTGTCTGGACGACATAGAGGATGTTAAATTTGATTGGACAGAACAGGAAACACGGATTTAAGGAATAAAAAGAACACAAAGGGGGTACAGAGAAAGATCGAGCTGTGACCAAAACGTCTGGGCCCCAGAGAGCGAGGACGGGAAGGGGGGTTCTCAGGTGTTTTATCCATTATGAGGGCTGGAAGACTGGAAAGGTGAAATGACTGGAATTATAGCATGACTTGCAAATCGGTTGGTATTCCCATCAGGAGTGACCGACACAGTGTGTGGAAGAGAGTCAAGTGAAGCTGACAGTATTTTGGCTTCCACAGTTGAGTGATTTGAATACACAATCACAAAGCACCAAAGTTACTTGTTATTACTGTTTATAGTTTATACTGCTAACCATGCAGGCGCTTATTTGATAGTATTGCAAAATACACCAGATTTAAATGATTAATCCATCTGTGACAAGTTTAGAATAGTTTTCACCGAATGTGCACAACCCTATATGGCATGAAAGAGGCAAACATGTCATAAATGATTCATTAGGCATGGTGTTTTCTAAAGGCTACTCTTTGGTTCTCCATGAAATGTTTACTCAACCCCTGGAGGAAGAGGTTCGGTGAGTTTGAAGGTGGTTCTCCACATAGAGCAGAGATGTATAGGTGAGGAAAGGATTAAGAAAAGATGGTTCAGGAAATGATGGCTCGTTTGAAACATCCCCTTTACAGCCACTATCATTTGCATTTCTGATCTCAAATGTTGTGTCCTGTTGTGATTGACTGCCTGATTATTGGATTTGGGAAGTGTGGTTTGAAAGGTAAATGCTCAGTTAACACAGACCACATTCTACATATGTTTTACATCTGTGTTTATTCTGCAAGATATTTTTAGAATGTGTACAGTAGTAAAAACTGAGAAGTGACGGGTATGTTATGAGCAACGGGGAAAAAAGAACCAATAATGGCATTAAAGGTGAATTCAACTGCTTCGTCAAAAAAGAATTTGCCCACAAAATAAATGACAGAAGATCTTTCCCTTCTCCGGTTTCAACAAACCGGCGTGACCATGATCACCTCTACTACTAAATCTGTTCCCACAACCCCCCCCACATCACTGACCACTGTCCATTATTCTGCATACCAATAAAGAGTGGGTCACTGCTGGCCACTGTCCATTTAGGACACTCTGACCCCATCCACCCCCTCCTATAGGACAACGGAGGCTGACCACAGCCTATTGTAGACCCATTGTAATGGTCTCCAGAGAGGGACCAGATTTGTGTGGCCACCCTTCAGTGATTGATGCTGGCCTGACCCCAGCAGTGGCCTGTCCCAAAGATGCTGGTAGACATGCAGCTGCAATTAGCCTGAAGTTGTCACTTTAAGTGTCCTCGTCTGCCACAAAAGGTAGACACATCATGGAACATAGATTCCATGAGAGGCTCTTCTGTCTGTCTTTCTTTATTCCTTCGTCTTCTCCTGTCTCAAGTCCTTCTTCTGCCTTTCACCTTTCTTCTGCCTCCTTCTCCCCATCTCTTATCCTTCTTCTTTTTCCTGACCCTCTTCCTTCTTCTGGTAGAGACACACAGAAAGTGGCGAGGCCACCAGGAACCTCCAACACCGTATGCACTCGGCCGTTGGTGGGCAAACCTACCGAGCTGTCAATCCAAATGCACTTTACTGCTGAGTCTATTGTTGCTGTTGTTTCAATGCACAATCATACAGATTGGTGCAGGAAATCCATGATCAGTGTTGATATAATACATTATTGTACAAGAATATCTGAAGGACGTCAGTTGTGATTGGTTACTGCACCATGATTTCCCACCCCTTCTAGGTCTCATTTCATTTATGTATGTGTTTTGACCCTCCTTCCTGTCATTTCTCCACCCTTCTTACTGTATTTTGTATTTATTCCTGTATTTCATTCTTCCTTTCTCGTCCTTCATGTCTTTCATCCTTCTTTTTCTTCTTCACCTTTCGACCATTCTCCTGCTTCTGCCTGTCTTTCATCTTTCTACCTTCTTTCTCTCTCTCTTTCATTCTTCATCTCCTTTATTCATCTTCCTTATGTCCTTCTTTATTCTGTTCTTATTGCTGTTTTTCATTCTTCTTCTAACGTCATGTCCACACATACTGGACTCAGATTAGTACATACTCAGCTCTGATTGGAAAGCTATTTTATGCTGTTGCCACAATGCTGGCGCACAATCTACTTTTTCTACATAGCTGAGTTGGAGCTAACAGCTCTAACAGCTATGCTTGTTTCTAGAGGGAATCAAAACCAGCGCGACTGGTTGTCTCTTTCTAGATCTCTTTTTTCGTTCATCACACAACTACTGTATTTCTGACACTATTTGTGAAAACAACCGAGTGCAATACTATGAATGCCTTACAGGAGAGACTGTCTGAAAATGTGTGCCATTATCCCCATATTTAACAATTATTGCATCTTTCCTCCTTCTCTATGATGGCTTGCTATTCTCTCCACCTTTGAGTGTGGCCTTTCAAACAGCTAAAAACACTTTTGTTTTCCGATGTGTTTGGACACTAGTTCTTTTATAGCATAATCCAGCCCTTACTCTCCTTATTTACATTCTCTCTCTCGCGACTCATATTCCTCCTCTTCTTCAAAGTCACAAATTCCCACCTTCCCTTCACAATTCCCGCTGATCTGTAAATATACTTAATTCACATCGTCAACCACTTCCCAACCTCTAATCCCCCTGCACCCCCACCTGAGGAAGTCCTAAAGGAAGAGCTCCCATCACTTCCTATCTGCTCCTGTCTCCTGTCCTGGAGAGAACTGTCACCACTCCTGCCCTCAGCCACTAATGCCTCTTCTCTCTGTGTTTAAAGGGGTGATAACACCTCTCCCAGTGCCTGTCGTCGGGCAGCTCCACAGGGTGCATCACGGCTCCCTGAGCTAACTCCATACATGGCTGTAAAGTGATGGAGAAGCCCTGGGACTGTCAACCATCTTGTAGTTTACTTCTCCCCCATTTCTCTCCTCATCCTCGCCCTCTCCCTCCATCTCTCTCTCGCACCCTGTCATACGTTCTGGCACCTTCATCAGGGGACACTTCAAAAAATAAACACCAGCTCTTCCTCCTGCCCTCATTCTGTTTCTCGGCAAGGGAAAAAAAGTATCTTACTAAAGCCACCAAGGGGATAGCGAATAAGTTGTGTAAAGGTTTGACTGGGAAAATAACATGTTCTATAAAAAGACAGCATTAAACTTTGCTTAATGAAATGAATCTGCTGGGAAACAGGTACATCTTTTGCCTTGTGCAAAAAGTGTATGTCCCATTACAAGATCCATCCAACAGCTCTGATAAGTCCTTAAACTGATGAGAATTGCCTAACTAAGGAGCTAAAAAAGGATGTTTTATTAATTTTAAGCATTGCTTAGATTTCTGACCACTAGGAGCACTGTAGAGCAATGCTTTTGATGTGCTGATCCCTGTGTTGTTTGTATCACATGTTCTATCAACACGAGGATGCACATGCATGGCAGTACCGGGGGTAATGACACATTACACCACCGGGTTGATGTGATACACACGTCTGCCAACTGCAAAGGGCGTTAATGCACACTGACAGCCGGTTTGCGATAATGTGCCTTGAAAGGTAGCGATGAAAAAGAGAAGGAGTCTGCAAGCTGATGTCAACAATACAGCATTCAAAACAAAGTCTGCACATTTTTTCATATTGTTGGAAATGCATTCAACATGTTTTCAAAGCCTTAAGGATGCACAGATTGTGTTTTGGTGAGAAACGCTGAATGTAAACAGAACTGTTTGTTTACACTGTAAACTCCTCAGGGTACATTTAAGTTTGCAAATTTAAATATTTTTACGTAATTGGTTTTTACAAACATTTTTGCTGTTTTTTGCCATGATCAGATTGATTGATGTGTAGCTCTGTTGTGTTGTTGCTACTCCTTATGTTCTCCCGATGGATGGGGCTAGAGATCCCTCGTGTTGGGCCTGTATAACATCCATATCCATCAGGGATCAAGAAGGACCTCAGCTTTGACGTGATATTGAACCACCGACACATGGAGCGTGGACTATGTGCTCTCACTTGACCTTCTATTGTCCAACAGGTCCGAGCAACGCCACTCAAATAGCTCTCTGAGGGCCAGCCAGGATCATCGATGTCACAGATGGCACAACAAGCTGAGACCAAATATTGAACGCCCAGGTAGCTTTCTTATTTGTAGCCAATGTATCAACAAATATAATGCATTTAGAGTCCTGGCAAAATCTGGATTTAAAGGGAAATTCTGGTATTTTTAAACCTGGGACCTATGATGGGGTTTTTTTTTTTTTTTTTTTTTACAAAATTTGGGGTCAAAATGATTAATACTTACCATGAGTTTTGGAATTGGTCCAGTAGATCTCCTCCACCAGCATCCGCGAAAGGGCTGCAATGGATGCAACATAATCCTGTGGGGCAAATTACCTTTTTGTTAAAGAGTAAGATCCTTTCGTCTTCCTGCAACAACTCAACCTCTCGCGAGACTTTCTGTTTCTGGTTAAACAAAAAGGATCTTACTCTTTAACAAAATGGTCTGTCTCTGTTGGGATCCTTTCCATAATGTTGTCAGACACTTCGAATAACAATCTGAGCCTGTTAGAGGCAAAAACAAGCACTTTTAGTGGACAGACTTTTCACGGGCGCAATTGCCCCAAAGGATTACGTCCAGGATTACAGTCAATGCAGATCGTTTGCGGATGCCGGCGGAGGCGATCTAATGGACCAATTCCAAAACTTAGTCATTTTGACCCCAAAATTTGTAAAATACCAGTGATTCCCTTTAAACATCTCCAAAGCCTCCACACCTACACGTGAAGAAATAGATGACATTGAGGTTCAACAAACAGCCAACATGACGTCACAGTTTGGAGGTATTTAGTGACCATCAACAACTAGCTTAGCTGAGTATTGCTTATTTGAGTCCAAATGCTCAATGATCAACGTACTTGTTTCTATAGCTGTCTGGGCTTGTGCTATGCAAATGCAGTTGTATATTGATTAGATATTTATCTTCCAAGCTGTTGGGGGTCCTGGCTAGGGTCTGCAGGGGCATGAAGAACAAAGGCCCCATGAGGCAGGGGAGAGGGTCCCCATCCCTCAGGTCACAGATTGAATCCCTCTTATCTGAACTTGCAACCACACACATGCACACAAGCCTGTTGATCACCAGGATACTGGTTAAAACTTATCAGCAAATAAATCACAGTCTAAGTCTAAGTAACATGTCTCATTTACATTATGTCAATTATACAATATGTGTCATAATATTTCTGCATTTTTTTTTAACACACTCTTACCAGAGCCTGTTACATGATGCACACCATGTGAGATGTACATGTCCTGGTGTTATGGCTCTGTAAGAAGGTGGGTAGGCTCATGGCTTGACTGTGCCATGGAGATGCAAATAACCCAAGAGACAAAAGTACGCTCCAAAAAGTGTAAATGCAAATAAATATGCAAGTGTGTTGTGTGTGCGACCACAAACACAAGGGCGGGCATCATCTCACCTTTCATGCCAAGCCACAAGGGACTAGGCCCCGTGGTTTTGTGACACGACCTCAGCATCTTATGGGGATTCCGTTGCTGAGTAAAAACAAACAACTCCCCCACAAATCCAATCTCATACTTGCCCCGAAATTAATCTTGAAGACAACAAAGGGATAACTGAGTGGGAAAGGCATACAAAAAGGGGCGCATGCATCTATGAGGGTCCCGACTCAGTGTGACATCCTTTCTAATGATCGGCATAGCAGATGGCGAGAGACAGACACGCGTGTGCCCAGTGCATCTCAGGCTTGTGTCGCTGTCACCCGCCGCACCGGCGCTCTGTGGGTTGGCTTCTGAATTTATCTGCAGGATTACACCCTGTTAGGCCTGCACAATAGGAGAGCACTTTTACAATGCTATCCTATCATATCCTACTATCCAGCCTAGACTTTAAACTCCTCCAGTGACCTCCATCTAGGCCTTGAATGACAATTGGCATAGCTATACTTTGTAAAACGTCATCCCCCTCTTTTTGGGGGATAGAAAACTGAAGACCCTATAGATGTCAATACAATTTGATGTGTGTTTGGATTACAATTTTGACAAGTTTGTAAGGATTCATTTCGTGTTAAACAAACCTTTGTTTTTTTAGACATGTCTAATAGTTATTTTGCTACCTTGCCTGAACCTGAGTGTTAGCTATACCTTAATAAATCAAGGTTGATCAGCCGTCGTGCCCCTTCCTTCTTCCCCCGTCCAAGTGGATCAATGACCCAACACAGTGGCCAGACATTGCTTATCTGGACATCTATACATATTTAATTGAATCACCAGCTATCGTTTGGCTAAGTGTTGTTTGTAAATGACCAACCTGTTAATAGCCAACTGTTTGAGCTAGGCTAGCCTGAGATTTAGCTGGAAACGACCGTCTGATGCTGCTATACTGTATGACTGTACTCCAGCAGCCTCCCACTCAAGCAAGCTATCTATCAGTAGTAACTGTCACCTGCATCATTTAGCCATTTACCTCCTGATTTAGCTCCTGATAATCGACTAATCCTTAAAGTCATCCATCAGACAAAAATGCCAAATGTTTGCTGGCTCCAGCTTCCCTTTTGCTGCTTTTGTCTGTTTATGTCATTGTAAATTAAATGTCCTTGTGTTTTTGACTGTTTTTGGACAAAACAAGCAATTGTAATTGTAATGGGCATTTTTCACTATTTTTTATTTTATAGACTAAATTAATAACTGGTTAATTGTAACATAAATTGACAAATTAATTGTTGATGGAAATAATCATTAGTTGCAGCCCTTATAATGAACATGCTGAAATACTGACCAACAAATAACAAATTGCATTCCTCAGAATCTACAGATAATCTATTTTTTGTGTCGTTCACAGTATTTGATCTCTTAGGAGAATCCTTGATATTAAGTGTAAGGGTTAAAGGTCAAGAGTTGGACATGTTTTAATTGAGTCCACAACTTGAAATGTTTGTTCTCAGTGTTTACTCTGGCTCTCAGGATGCACACACACACCAACACACTCACACAAAAACCAGACAGCTAGCACACAGAGCAAGGGACTGATTTGTTTTGGAGACATGATTAATTTCTTTTTCTCTCCCAGGAGAATCCCTGCAGTACATACGGTGAGGAGGAGGAGGAGGGCGTGAAAAGAGATCATTCCTGCTGAAGAGGAGTTGGGGTAAAAGTGGGGAGAATGAGAGGAATGTCTTTGAATGGGGAGGGCGAGAAAGACGACGACGCAGCAGGGACAGTGGAAACCAGAATCTAGACCCTGCATCTGTCCCCTCTCTGCTGGCGTCTCTCTGCCACCAAGGGAACAGCAGACGGGGCCTGGGTAGCACGGGGGGAAAGCCTGCCAAACCCCCCTATACCACACACACACACACACACACACACACACACACACACATCTCTCTCTCTCTCACACACACACACTGAGTGGCAGCTCCGTCTGGGTCAACAGTGCACCCTTTGACATTCCAACAGTGAGAGAGATATGGGGGTTTCAGCTCACCTGGTTTTGGCTGTGTGGCATAGCAAAGGACAGTAGGGGAGTAGCGCGGCTGTCCACTATTTGTTTAGCTGTCCATGGTATCAGTGACGTCCTAATTTACCCTCCTGTTTGTCGAGCCACGGCCAACACTGAGGCAGTTAAATATGAAAATATTTTTGTTTCGTTCCTCTTTGGCCTGGCGTTTTCAATAACTGACAACCTTTCCAAAAAAGCTATAAAAAAAAAAAGGTGGATTCATTTGAAAAAAAGTCGTGCGTAATTACCATTATCACTTAATTAGTCACTTTTTTTAATTCATTAATTCATTGTTTAGTCAATAATATGTCCGAATATAGTGAAAAAAGCCCACACCAGATCAAAAATTGTTTTAAAAACACACAGAAAAGCAGCAAATACTCACATCTGAGAAGCTTGAAGCAGCAAACATTTTTGCTCGATAAATGACTTTAACAACTAATCATGCTAGCTCTTAGCGTCTTAAGTTGTAGAATGGATGTGGACAGAACCAAAGTACTTCAAAAATCTTGATCTCAAGGTCTAACTTTCATGTGATCTGTTTTTGAGAATCCTGTTCTTCATGATTACGGTGCAAACAAAACAAAAACACTTGAGAAATGGAGGAAAGCCTCTTGTTGGGCATGACGTAAAGCAGCTGACTCATGCAGCCTGTACAAGAGGGAAAGAAGATATGCTATTCTGTGTGGACAGTGTTTTGGAAAGGAAAGTTAAAACCCTTATGTGCACAGAAAATCAACAACATGTCAACGGCATTTTTAATCTATATTAGTGTGGACATTACTTGGAGCCGTTTTAAGTACACACTCGTATGCACATCATGGCTACCCAGCGTATCCTGTGTTCCCTTGGAGCACTGGTTGTGCACGTCTGCAGAAATGAATGCTATGTTTACAGGATGGAATTAAGCTCATGAATGGTGGTGGTGGTGGTGGTGGGGGTGGGGGTGTCAACAGCTGACTCTGAAAAAACAAACCCACCAAAAAGTTTTAAAGAGAAACTAACAACACTTGTCTGCAAATACCCACATTTATACGGTGATATTTCTGCCATGATTAGTTGGGCATATTGGGGATATTTTGTTGTCAGGCAGGAATGACTCTGCCCTTATCTGCCGCCTAATATATACTTTTTAATCCTCCAGTTACACAATAAAGTACAATACATACAACACAATAAGTAGGCAAAATCGTGAATGATTAGAAAAACATACATGCATTCTTTGTGGAATCAAAAACATGTTGTATCACTGGAGGACTTGTATTTTGCATTCTGACATACAGACACTTAACCCCTTCCCAGTGCTTTTCCACTATTAACTTCACTTAGAGCTCGAGTTCAGATAACTGGGTGGTTGTCATGGCACCGCAGCGTGATCGTCTCCTCTAAAGCATAGGTTTTTGTATTAGACACGTCTCCCTGCCAGCCCCCTCCCCCAATTTATAGGCACAAGCACTCCCAAGTTCCTCATCTTGTCACAGTGAGCTTATAGTCTGAAAGCTGAGCAGATACAGACAGGCGCTGACATCCTCCAGAAGCCAGAGTTTATGCCAAACACTGTGCCCTTTACTAACACCCAACGAAGGTGAAACCAAGCTTAAAAGCCAACCGTGCCGACTTTATTTGCTTTCACGTGTATTGATCGATTTATTTATTTACTTCTAGCCTGATTCCTCCTCTCGCCTTCTCTGTTCTCTCTCCTCTCATCTGCTCCTCGTCCAAGCACCCAGGGATCTCTCTCCCGGTTTAATAATTCATGAATGTTCGGGCTGCTGCCGTAATCCTGACTGACACTAAAAGTCTGTCTAGATTTAGCGTCATGAAATTTTCATCCGTAAGTGTACAGTCGAGCCCCGTCTTTCGCCTCCTTCTCCTTTTCCTCTTTTAAGGGGCACTCTTGCTTTTACCGAGAGTCTCTCTCCCGCACAAGTTTGCATGGCTAGCCTCATTCTCTCACCCACATGCACACTTGTGTGAGCATAAATATACACAGGCATGCACACAGCGACAGGTAACGCACACTGACATACGCATACACAGGCATAAATAGAAAGCCAGACAGAAAGAGAGAGAGAGACAGGCACACGCATTTCAATCTGCTCCATCTTGATGGGGCCATTTACTGCATTGCATCTGGACTCATTTGTTCATCTTTGTAGCAGCTGAGGAGAGACGTGGACCCCATGAGTACAAAGTGACTTACGGCGCCATGAGTGGATATTTCAGTGTGGACGTTCCCACAGGAAATCAACATCCTAACTGAGTGTCGGTGTCACGTTTTAGCCAGTGAGCAACACAATCCTGTCATGCTTGACTCGTGAATTAGCAGTTCTGTCCTTCCACCTCCCTGCACTGTCAAACCTTGGATGTATTAAAGGACATTTTTAACATCACACACCCTGAGTTTTTATTATCTGCAATGGGAAAAACCACAATAGCAAGCTCCTAAAATTTGCATAATATTGGTGCATGTGTGGTGCCTGGTTAAACTTGCAGAAATTACCTATACTTAACTTTACTCCAACCCTATCACTAGACAGAATCTTGACATTGGATGAATTTGCAAACCCGCAGATTGTATTCAATGAGGACTGTTTGTTTGTTTGCTTTTGGGTTTTGGGGGTATTTTAGCCTACACTGATAGTGACAGTGGAACCCTACAAAAACACGCCATCCCTGCAGCACTCTATAAGCCATAGTTTTCCTTGTTGGACTGTGACAGGATTCAAACTCCAATATGGCCTCCTGCATTGGGAATCAATGTTGGCATTGGATGCAAATATTGCTGTTTTTGTTGATGAATTCATTGTGGTAAAAGCTATTGTGCACAAGCCAAATCCAAGAAAACCTGCTGTATCATCAGATTCATTCCCCTGTCAAAAGGATGTTAGTAAGTCTTTTTAGATTGATTTTGTTTAATTTGACCCCAAATGCACACAAAGACCTCAATCTACTTGAAAGTGCTTACATTAATACTGTAAATACAGACATAATTCTTGCTTGTTGAAGCAATAGTAGCTATGGTATACAACTGAGCATTTTAGTGGTTGTAATTTTTAACTTTCACTTCTGTTTTCACTTCCCACTAAGGGGTTTAGATAACTAGGGTACACTGGACTTGTCTGAGGTTTGTTTTAAAGCTAATTCCATACAGACAAGTTGCTGAGTAAAGTATCATAACCAACAGGCACAATGGCAAGAACCTGGAAACTGGACTCACACTGCAGCAGCAGCAAAACTATGTGTCTGAATGTATCTCCAGTCATCAGTCTGCATTCATCATGTGTGCTAAGCTCAGAGCTTGAGTCATGCTTTTTGCTGTTGAATGTTTCACTTGAACAAATAATTTGAGTTATATAACTGTCAAACTTTAATAAAAGCCTGTGCAATCAAAGAAGCTGAATAACACTTTTGGGCATTAAGGGACGCCATTATAGAAATCCCCCATCAAACACAATGTGAGCAGTATGCTTTGACGTGATTTCATTGTGCTGTTAGCATTTGGTTTCTCGTAGAGCTACACACCCTTGCTCCATGGCAAAGACCAAAGCAGAGAAAGACTAAGAAAAAGTCTTCAGGGAGACAGCTTGTTGAACAATCCTGTCCTTTCCTGGAGCGAGGGACAAACTTTCATCGAGTACATCGTCACACACATAGCGCCTCAAACCAACCATTTGTACGAGGGATGAGATTATAACTGCGCAACATGGTTGTTAGAATTTATGAAAGAGAGCACATTGTTCGCCCAGAGCTGTTTTTACAATTCGCTGTAAAAACAACTCATCCTTTTTTTCCATTAAAAATGCACTTGACGGTTTTAGTGAGTAATCAGTTGATAAGACGCCTGGAGCTTAGCCCCTTTTGGTATCAGTTAATTCTCTCTAGAAGAAAGAAAGAACTGAAGCCCGGGCAGGAGTTGATAAACTTTCAATGCTCATCGACAGGCATTCATTGCTGGTTAAGTGCCAGCCATTGCCACAGTATTAATAGCCCTCTTATCAGGGATAGAGAAAGGCCCTTTAATTGGCTGCCGGCGTAATTTCTCTCCGTAAAACTTGCCGGTATCAAAAAACAGACCAGCAGGAAAGATGGACAGCTAACCCTCTGATGACAGAAATGTTTCTAATTACCACCCACCTCTACCTCCATCACATCCATTTTCCTCTCCATCTTCTGCCTCCGCCCCACCCCACTCACGCGTGTTTCAAGAGGGATATGTCAACCTGAAGAGAGAGGTAACCACAGTGTGAAAAAGCACCACTCACTAATGGGCAGAATGTGGTAGCAAGGAGGGAAAAGGGTTTGCAGACTCTCTCCTCCAGACTCTCACCACCAATTTCCAATTCCTCTTTTTTTGCACTTTCTTTAATGTCCCTCTTTTTTTCTCTGGGCCTAAACACCTATCATACCATCTACTTCACTCTGGAAGAAAAACAAAAATCAGTAGGCACCTCTACCACGTCTTCTCACCACTTGCACCCTTGTAAACTCTATGCACTCTATAGCAGCTGTAAAACATGCATGGCAATATACTTTATCTTTGCTCATTGCTGATTTGTTTTTGTTTTTTGCAAGGGACACATTTTATGCAGGTTACAATACCACCCTCTGACACCTATAAAAACACACACACGCACAAAAAAAAGACCACCCACACTTTTTCTATCTGTCCTTCACCTCTTTAGCCCTGCTGGAGGACGATCAAATGGAAGCTGTTATATCAGCAGTCTGGCCGTTTGCTTTTATTGGTGCTTATTAAAAAGGACATGGACTTCAGCAGCATTGAGGTTAGTATGCTCTCTTTGCTGTCCTTTCCAAGTTCGCTGCTGGACTATCACAATTTTTACATCTTGTATACAGATACTATTTTATGCCAGTTTCTATTCTTTATTTACATGATCACAACCAGTATACATTTTATGCTATTTCTATGATCTTAAAACAGCACATTCAAATTTCAGCATGCTGCTAAATATGGGACTAGCACTGCTACGTTTACACCACGTGACTGGCTTTCCATTGGGAAAGTGAATGTTCCTCTTTGCTGGTTTACTAACATAAGTTACCACTGCACCGCAATGGGAAGGCATTGAAAGATTTGGTGGAAAAGCTGCCGAAATGTAACTAAATCCAACTCATGCATAGATTATTGGGCCTTCTTATTGTAAGTCTATTAGGCAATTATCGTTTTCATTACAAGAAATAAAGCTTTGTGTGTGTATTTAGGGTCAAAAACATAGGCCGCCTGAACAAGCTGCCAACTGCAAAGCACATTAGCTTGAGGATTCACCCATGACTGACAGCCAACGTGACTGTATATCAAGGCTGATAAAGGCTGGTGTATTCTATATTTTTCTTTTTGTTACCAAATCCCATGAGAAGAAAAAAACAACAACAGTGTGTTAGTCCATCTGTCAATACTTCCAACTTCCCTACTCTATCTGTGGCACCCAAGTCCATTCATTCTTACTTAGATTAGACCTCTGGTCAGGTCGGAAGTGGATGGATCTATACAGGGATTTATGTGAAGTCACAAAAGTCCATGTACTAATGGGTGTGCACCAAAACCCGAGCGTCACAGTGTTGGATTGCTCTGATTGGGTCTGGATGGGTTGGTCAACAAAACATTGGACTATAACACAGGAGGCTGCTCTTCATTTCCTGTTTCAAACAGACAGTCAGCGTTGTAACCATGACAATGAAGGTCCACTAACCTTAACAAGGTACCTGTTTAAACCCAAACCAAGATTCTTCCCTAAACCTAACCAAGTCAATTTTGTGCCCAAATCTAACCAAACCTTCACCATAGAATGATCACGTCATATAACAGATTAATTGTTCAACAGTGATTGAAAGGCACAGACAAATGATGTTGTCCTGCCGATAGGTGCATCAGATCAGAAAACTACCTGTGTCACCCCCACTACCTGTTTGATAATCAACAAGAGAGTGAGGAAGATGTCAGTGAAGTTGTCTGCACACACCCAGTTCTAGGAAGTAATATTTTGTAATTAGACAAAATAAGAGAAAACACTGGTTTGAATGGACCACAGATATGTTCTTTCTTTAAAAACAGGTCACAAATTCACACTTTCACTTAAAAAAAAAAAGGCTAGGTCATTGCAAAGGCTACACAAACAGGAATAAATAGTGCATTTGTTGTGGCTCACTGATGGTTTTTGACAGTTTTTGGACAACAATGGAGGTCTATGGCACAGAGGAATACGTTATATCAGGCTCCTGCTACACAGAACATGCTTGTTTATAGGATAAATTCTTTGTTGGTTTTGGTGGTTTTGGATATGTTGACAAAAATTCGCCAGCTTTATCCTTTAATCTCAGCTAAACGCACATTGGCTAACCTTCCTACACTTATGAAATCTTCAACATTATCCTACCAGTTTAATCTTAACTCAGTATATACTAACTGACATTTCTGAATGCAACACTATACCAGTATCTTTGTTTCCTTTGGCCAAGAAGCTACACTACATGTTCCATTTTCTGTTCCTTTTGAATATATCCTCAGCTGTCACACTCACATATGCACAGTGACATGATTCGATTCTCTGTGATGCAGATACTATCAAAAGCATTATAATCAAATGCATAATCCCCATTAGATTTTTTCTTGTCTTTTAACAAGTGTGAAGAAACCATTGGCCTGAAGAGAATATAAAAAATGAACGTTTGAACCAGGCTTCAAAACTGGAGTGAATAAATTTAGTCTGGTGAACGATCAATGACTCTCGTCGTTTGATCAGAATGGTAACTAATGATATAGAGGAAGGAAGTAGTGTCTTTTATCTGTGCAGTTCACATATAGCCTAGCCTACTAGCGCCAGCTCAGAAACACTGCCTCCAGTGTCTGTGCAATTATAATGGCAGAGGGGAACAGTGGAAAGATGGAGGATGGGAAGAAAAAGAGGAAATAAAATCTACCATGTAATAAAGTGATCGCATGTTTCAAATGACTTGTTGATGGCATGTAACATATGTGTCTGCTGGAGCAAAAAAAAAAGCCTATTAGTATTCAATATCATGAGTAGAATCAGCAGTCACACGGTGGACAAGACGCTAAATACAGGTATGACTCTGTATGGGTGGCAGGCTGCTCAATGACTTGAGCTAATGTGTTCATTTCATTCCTGTGTTCATGGTGTGTTGATGGCATGCAGCCAAATATTAGTGTGTGTGTGTGACTGTGTGTGTGCGTGTTGTTTGCAGAAACAATGACAAACACACACACACACTCAGGGTCTCTGGCCCCCATTTGCAGGAGATGATGCTCAGTGGGCAATCTCAGCAGACAGATGTCAGCGCCTTATTAAAGAAGATGCCCACCAGCCCCTGAGGCTGTGAGAAGGCTATGAATAAATTTATTACACTAATGTACTGGCCTTAAAACTGTAAGTGACGTTCAAAAGCTGAAGTGATGCAGGCAATTGATGTAACAGTCATTGAAGAGAGGGGAAACTATCTGCAGGAAAAACTGCCTCAGCCTGTGATATGTCTCCATTCTTCTCTCATTGACCATCTCACCACACATGCATCCGCACTGCCACCATGTCTACTTTGTCCACGCGTCTCCAGAGGAAAACCCCAAATGGGGCCCGGCATGGTGGTATAAGAAGTTTCCACCACCTCCATCACCAGCAAACCACCTCAAACAGCCCCTCAGCCACGTAGGAACGCAGGGCGGTAGGCCGGGCCGCTCCCATCAGGGCCTGATTAGGGCTGTGAGTGGGCCGTCGGTCATGGACCAGCAGGAGGAAGTGGCAGGGCAATGGTTTCCAGACTAAAGAGTGGTAGCGATTGACTGTGAGGCACTGGAAGCGTAACCATTAAAGTTTGAACGTGACATCACCTAAACAAAGATGAAATGTAGCTCTGTTCTCCCTGAGGCAGCAGCAGTGGTTTACTGTGATGCCAGGACAGCCGCATGTGGAAACGTTGCATGCACATGCGCCCACGCATACGCACTCACACACGGAGACATGTCCGCATTTTCCTCTTCTTTTTCCTCTTTTCTTTGATGCACAGATGCACATTAAAGAAAAAATACCTTTCAGAAAAAAAAAAATCAGCCACTCAAGTCTAGCTTAAAAGATAAGGAAAAGACATTCCTTTGTCTGTCTTCCAACTTCTCCTTTCGAATGATTTTTATTTTCTTTGACATAAACTCATAATTCCTGATGACATGATGATAACCATTAGATATAAACACCACTGAAGCTGAAATGATGTGCTAAAATGCAGAATCTTTCCAGATTTTCTTCGCTCTGATCACTAACAAATTGACACCCCACTTCCCTAACTCTCTCTCTCTCTCACACACACACACACACACACACACACACACACACACACACACAGCATCCTTCTCCCCCACACATCATCATGCCAACAGCTGGGCAAGGACCCCTGCTGACAAACTTTGAGATATTGCCTCATCTGTTAGTGAATGCTTTAACCATTAAAAAAGTTTTTTCCAGCGCAAACACCCAGGCTGTCTCATGCAGGGACCTAATGTTAATAATCACGCATTAGATGGGACGATGATACTCACTCATAGACTTGGGCCAGGCTAGTCTGGCAATGGTGGGTTTTTTTTCCTGCTTTTCTTCCTCATCAGATAGGAAATTGAAGCCATCCGTCTGTGGAGATGGGGGCTTCCAGCAGGGACAGACCAATTGTCCCTGATGATAACGCGGGTTGCCAGATCCTACCGCCATGTGCATTATTGATGGCCATCAGTCGGCGTGTGTCTGACCACATTTAAGTGTCTCAGCAGGGGGGGGGTGCAGTAATCAAAATACACATACACACAGCACTGTCTCCAGCTCACTCGCAACCTCTCACGTAGTCCATCATCAAGTGTGCATGGGCACATTGAACCTGGCACTCACAAGTGATGTTTTCATGCAAACAAATACACACAAGGATACAGGGATATGCTGCACATAGGAGTGATAAGCTCATTTTCCTTTCCTTTGCTTGTCTGCATGTTATGTCAAGTTGTGTTTCCATTAAAAAATGTTGCGTAAGTTTTAAGCTAAGAGACTTTAGCCAATCACAGGTTATTTCAGAGAGACGGTGTGTTCGTATTGGCTGTTCTACAAACGCAGACGCGGGTACACGTCCCTTCAGATTGAAAGCCTGATTCAGTGGTGGAAAATCCTGCAACTTGTGATAAATTTCCAATACCTCCCTCGCCTGCAGTGGCATATAGTATAAAACAACACGTCTCAGCTCCACATGGAGTTTCGGGCTCATTATGTTCGATGCCATGGCGCTCGTATCGACGTGGCAAAGAGGCATGATGACAAACAGTGGGGAATAACTCTCTTCCTCTCATCCCGCTGCTGGACGGCATTGCAGCTGCCTCTGAAGCCTGGGGTGCTCTGCTCTGCGGCCACAAAGCGCTGGAGGGACGTCTTTGAGAAGACAAGTCACAGCGCGAGGGACCGCAGTCTCGGTGAGGCTCACGGCGTGGAGAGCGAGCCCTACGAGGCATGAGGGGCTTAGCGGAGTGATACGAGGCAGCAGAGAGAGAGGCGGAAGGTTTTGCATAGGTTGCACAGATTCTGCCTACCCCAACTTTAATGCATAAATTGAGATTGAGAAGTGCATAAAAACAGGTGGACTGAAATGTATCTACAGTGTTGTTGTTGCCTATGGAGGCCTCAGTTGTGTCACAAATTAAGCAGTCATGTCTTCTGTCATCATGGAGTTCCAGTGTAGCTCAATTCTGACAAACAAATTCTCATAAAGTAGATTTATAATATATTATAATATTCACGGTGTAATGATCCGAAGGACTCTGTTGGACTTGTGTTAGCTGTGTTTCCTGTTCTTATTTTGAAATCCCTGTTCTTGTTTTCTTGTGTATTATTTACTTCCTGTCTTGTTCTTTCCCGCCTGTTTTGATTAGGTTCACCTGTGTCTCGTTACTCACCTGTGTCTGTTTCCCTCGTTGTCTCGTCCTCCATATATACCGGTCCTTTCCCTTTGTGCTTTGTCGCGTCATTGTTCGTGTGTGCATGAGTTCCTGTGTTCCTGAGTTCGGAAATAAACCTTTTGACATTTACCTGGCTGTCTGCATTTGGGTCCTCTCCCTGCTTCCTCGATGGCTTGTCGTGGCAAGGCTGCCTCGATGGCTTATCATAACACACGGTAGGTAACGCAGTATACTGACTTGTCCCAGGCCAGCTGTTTTCTTCTCCAAAGCAGCCTAACTTCTTTGACAAACATTAGGTCAAACTGGTTTTGGCTTTAGCTAACTAGCCAACATATTTTTGGGTAATTTATTCCCAATTTATTTATTTGGTTCCCACCTACTGACAGGCATACACACAGAATCAAATGCACATCCATTTGTTTGTGTGCCATGTGTAACATGCATAATGTTATATAACCACATTGTACAGACGCAGAGAGCAGCAGCATCTGCTGTGTATACTGCATACAGCATGTGTGAAGCATATATAAACCTGCGCAGTACAACAACATTGCTTATGGACTTGGGTAGCACACTTAAGCTGGCACGAACAAGGCAGCAGCTATAAAATGCTTTAAAAGGCAAGTAAAATCACACATCGGTAAAGCAATGCTTTCTTCTTGAGCAGGAGTTGAAATGGACTGCACACTGAAGCTAAACACAAACAGGGAACAGTAAAATCACTCAAACACAAATAGAAAAACCAGACACCATGAAAATCCCTAGCAGTGCTGATCACTCATACAGAGGCAGCTCTTGCACCCGTCAAAACATCTGTCTAACATAGTAATTTTATTCATTCTCTTTAATCAGTGGAGCCCACATGCCTTCTACGCTACCTTTACATTCCCTCATTTTAAACCCCCCCACCCCACCCCCAGTCACCATGAGACCGACAGGTGTGTGAGCCAGCTTGCTGCTTGCTGCGTCTGCTGGTAATAAAGACACATCTATAGAGCCAGCAGGGGCTTCATGTGACCAGAAGGGAGGGTTTACACTTGTGTAGCACGCACTATTACTGTCAGATAACCCTGTCATGAGATGGAACAGACATCAAGCAAACATTAATCTGCATTCATAAATAGGAGGATACGACAGACTGGGAGAAAATTAGTACGGTGTAACACGTGAACTGGGTTGTCAGTCAATGAGAAATTGTATGTATTTTATATAACATGATCCTGGAGTTTCCTGTGAGCAGGTATCCAAAGTCACTCCATCTTTCTATTTGAAAGGGCCGGGGCATAAGAAGGGACAAGCCAAAACCGGATCTTGGCTTGGATAAAGACGACAGAGGTGAGGTGTAGTTGACTGATCTGAGGGAAGCAAACCCGATAGGGCAGCTGTATAGGGCCCCAGTGCAACACCACCTTTGTTTAACCGGTCATTACCCCCGTGTAAACCAGCGCGAGCTTTTCCTCAGGTGTGTCGGCTAATCTCCTTTTATACCTGCGGTGATAAGATAGACTCCCTCTTGATCCCTGTGTTTCCTCTCGCCGCAACCTCTCTGGGGCTGAGCCTGTCGCAGCATGTCTGACATCTGTCAAGACGGAGGAAAGAGTGGAAGGGGAGGCGGAGGGGGCTGGGTGAGTGGAGGGGAGGGAAGCATGATCCAATGAGGCCCCAGATGTAGGGGCTTATATTTGGCATGTAGCGGACCTTACATCCACCTGAAACCAGTTTAGTCAACTCTTTAGTTTCTGAAAATGTTAATTCAATGCAGGATTAGAAGTCTTTATGATCTAAATTTGGATTTCAGTTCAGTATCCAGCAATCCTCTGAAAACTGACAGTATATTTCTCATTGAAGCACTTTTTGATCTCCTGCTGTGGGGAATTCCACTGAGACAACCCTGCCTTTTTAGATGTGTGCAGTCTCTTCTTTATCTTCCTTTCTCACCTAATTCCACTGACACATGTATATATGCAAGTCTAAATTTACTGTCTGCTATTTCTATTTTCTGCTGAATGTCATTTATTCTTGTGCCAATGTCTCTGACCCAATCTAATGGCTATATTTACTATAAAAGGATGATGTTGATTCACTTTGTTCTTGTGCATCACTAGCTGCGTTTACATGGACCCTAATATTCCAATATTAATGGGAATAATAGCCCAATCAGAATAAAAAGGCCCCATGAAACCACCTCACTTGGAAGAGCATGGCCCGATCCGGCCCAATCTGACAAAAAAAAAACTTCTGTTATATTTCCGGCAGATTTCATGCTTCACAGCCATTCACAGCGGGTGGAACCACTGTGCACATGTCAAAAGAGTTGCATTCTGATTAAATTAAATGCATCTGGCATATAAATGCACATCTTATCAGATCACTTTATTTAGCGTCCATGTAAACAGATAAGTTGGGATCTCTAATCAGAATGATTTCAGTCGGGTTGAAGTAATATTGTCTATATAACTGCAGCTATTGCAGTCAGTTATGACCAGGAAGCCAAACATTAAAAACAACAGAGAGGTAGCACACACAATACAGGAATACATCACTAGTTTAAAATGCAACAACACCAGAACAGGTCCGCCACAGCCCAGCAGCACTAGGTCCAGGTCCAGCATCCAGAGTCGGTCCTGCCAGGGTATGAAAAAACAAAGTGGAATTTTGTTACCGTGTCTCTGTTACGTTGGATAATCCACAGAACACACTGTCAGCAGTTTTCATAAGGACTATACAGTATTTTTGGTAGAAAGTAGATCAGATGAAAATTGCTCATTGCAAGGTCTATTGATTAGCTAGAGTACCCAGACCAAAAGGTCTTGAACCCGATCCGAAAGGGACGTGGACAATTACACCCGATCCATAGCGTGTTTGACCAGAACATACCCTGACAGACAGAGAACACGGACAATGGCAGCAGTATGACATGCCACCAATTAATGAGCAGCCACAACTGAATAGAGTAAGCAATACATGTGATTAGTCCACGGCTCACACTCTCCATCCCTGCCTCAAAAAACACTTTTTTGTGAGAAAATGGGTTTTTCATAATTTGGGGTGCAGACTTAACAAGGGGTACAGCAAAGGCCAAAGTGCAAGATTGCGTGTGAAGCCATCCACCAAGCTGCCTTTCCCTTTTTAAAGAGCTGCTCCATGTCGAGCTCTTAAGGGAGAGCAGGGCAGACAGCTACATTTTTAATACCACCCCCCCTGCAGCCCCTCTGTCATGTTTCCAGCCATTGTGACAAGCCTTTTTGGATATTGTGCAATTGCTTTGCAGCAGCTTGAAGCTAATATGATCAAACACACCACGTAGCAACCTGCTCTGGAGGTAGTGTCAAGGGATCAGGAGGTGTGGGGGAGAAGGGGTTTGGATGAGGGAGGGAGGGGACGGTGAATGGAAAGAGTCAATAGGGGGTTCGC
The DNA here is from genome assembly GCA_005408345.1 of Macquaria australasica. Lineage (NCBI taxonomy): Eukaryota > Metazoa > Chordata > Actinopteri > Centrarchiformes > Percichthyidae > Macquaria > Macquaria australasica. Next base: position 1,140,318 of record SEMN01000081.1, read on the forward strand.
GTGTCTAGTGCTGCCAGGTGTCTGTTCCCATCCCAAAGCCCAAAGCAGAAGCCGTCTGTACCCATAACAGCCCGGGAGGCACCCTCGATGACAATAAGACGACATATGCAAACGCTACAATTACCCCCTGTCATTCTGCTGAGCTTCTCTGTTAATTACACAAACCATTTCCTTCAAGATGGCTCACTTGGCTGCCAGCCCACAAATCTATCATTCCCTGTATCTGCAACTGACGGATCCATGAACAGGTTAATCAGGTTAGTCATAAGTTAATACAGGTGGCTTGGATTCAGCGGACAAGCTGGGTGCTCGCCAAGAGAACATGCTCCACTTCAACCTGCCAAGCTGGGCTTTTTATTTTTTCACTCTTTTTTTTTTTTTTTTTTTTTTTTCCATCATTCACACCACATCCTGTTTGTCTTCCTCTCCGGTGTGTCTTTCAATGCTCCAGCTGAGCAATTATCCAGCTCCAGACTTGTAAATATCAACGATGGTTCCTGATGAGAAGCAAGCCGCTACCTGCATGCGGACCGGGAAAGAGGCTGGGCTTGAAAACCGCACACTGCTTTGCTTCAATGGATACTGATAGCTCTGTTTGCACTGCACCATATTGTGCCGTAATATGGACTGCTGTTTACTTTGTGCGATACATTTTCCATTGAGGTTAAGTGGCTCTGTGGAGAAGCAGTGCCACTAGCATACACCTCCCCCACAGGGGTATTATCCGATATTTCCAACTGGCAGTGTCTCAGCCACATCTGTGTCCTTGTTTGGACATCGTCATTGTCTGTTGTGGCAGAGTCTCCTCTCCCTGTGGAAACTCAGTTGGCATGTTGGCATACATACAATGTTAATCTCAATTTACCCACTGCATGCTTTTAGCCTTACAATTAACTGTGTAAACAGTGATTTAAGTTATGAATACAGTTTGGTTTTCTGGAAATATTAACGAATTCTTGCGTTGAAATACCTCTGATACCTTTTTTACTGTATGTTAATGTTTTTATTCCCTTAGGATGATGTCTGTGACTGACAGGAAGGAAACAGTTTACCCACCCTTTTATTTGCCACTATATCACAGCGTGCATACTGTGGGGATTTCTGCTATGTTCCACTCATTACAGCCTACCTCTTCCTTGGGGGCTGGAAAGCATGAACAAGACTATTCGTTGAGCTCAGCCAATACAAATTGGGATGGGAAGTTTAATTGCATTAAAAATATATTTTATTCCATCCCAGTCTGCCCCAGTAAAGTGAATTTGGACCTCAAAGATACAGTATCCTGTTGCATGTTGGTTACATTACAAAAATATTTCAAATTATTAACTCTTCCTTATTTGTATAAGCCCCATTTTGAGTTGCGTGTTGCAGCAGGGATCTTTTGGTGGTTTTGTTGACGCAAAGCCTAAAAGGGGGCCCACACAAACAACCAGCAGGATGTGTCAGTCAGATTTAGAGCATCTACACCCCCGAGAACACAAAGAGAAAACAATGATTCAGAGCTAATTTTAACTTTAGAAATCTAGATCAGTCCAAGTAGTCAAAACTTAACTTGGTAGAAGTGAGAATACTGTAAAATATCTTATATACGGCTGCACAGTTGCAGGTTGCAGAAAATGTTAAAATGCCAATATTCTGACCACATTCTCCTTTTAATTAATTGGATTTCCACACTGCAAAAGGCTTTCTTTTTTTGTTGGGAAGACTTACTCTGATGAGCAAATTCTAAGCACTTTTGAACCACTGAATAAGACATTTTGTACAAAAACTGCAGCAAACAGGTCAAAAATGAAAGACGGCATTCTTCTCAATACTGTAGAGCCACAAGCTACAACTTGATCAGCTGTGTAAGTGTATAAAAGTATAAAACTGATAACAAAACAGAAGTCCACTGCATAAATTTGTGGTCTGTAAGTCGGTGTGATATTTGGGATACATACCAGCATATGAATTGCCAAAATCCCTGTGACCGAGAAAACTTTACCCACAATTTGCTGCGGTTGTCAACATCCCTGTCCGTGGACAGGTTTGTAAAATACTTCACCTCCGATATTGTGAATGAGAGCCCTGTTAATACACAGAGGTGTTTCAGAGCCTTGTAAATAAACAGCCCTGGAGGTGTATCTCATTATGAGCCACGAGGAAACATTGGCTGCTTTTATAGGGAGTGAGGGTGTGGGTAATGGGAGGGGGGCATTTCCGATAAGCAGGCAGACCCACCAGCAACCAAACCTCCCACACACACACACACAGCTACGGGTCACCTGAAACCACACAGACCCCCCACTTCCACAACCACAGTGCCAGGCTGAGCAGGAAACAGAAAAACAAAAAATTAGCCAGGACATTTTTTATTTTTTTTTGCAACCACTCCACAGAAAGCCAGTCGTACACATCACACACAGTCTGCCTTCTGCTCACTCAATCACAGATCAAATCAAAGTGTTTTAGTTTTTGCACGCTTTATATGGTTTATAAATATGGAATGGAGGTGTAAATATTGAACTGTCAAATGGTTCTCAAACATACTGTTCTCACCTAAGTGTGAACCGCAAGAGGCAGACACAAGCCTTACTGGACACATGCAAGCATTTTCAATTATAATAGTTTTAAAGCAAATTGTTGGAGGTAATCGAAGTTTCTCAAACATCTCTGTTTTGGGGGTCTACTCCTGTCTGAAGGCCAATTCAGTACGTTAAATTTAAATGTCCTATAAAACTTAAAAATAATCATTTGTAGCAAGTGTGTATTCTAAAACATCCAACATCAAGAGATGGCCTAAAAAAATAAAGTCTCACAATCACTGTTAAATTTAAATGAAGGATGTGTTGATGCACAAAAAAACATATCATGTATGTAGAAGCTACCTTGTATACTAAGGAAGGCCTACATTTCATAACAAATATCCTCATTGATACTTTGGCATGGTGTTTCGAGAACATAGTATCGTTTTTCCACTTTTGTAGATTATGTGTACAATTTAGTACATGACCACAGAGAATGTACAGTACAGAGCTGATACTGTAATCATCCCCAGCGAGCACACAGAAAACACACAGCAGAGAATGGGGACGATAATTAACCTCCCTGACAAACCGCATTAGACACACAACCTGATGACAGCATAAAGAGAATTTTGTATGGCATAAATGTTTTTTTCTGCTTTCTTATCCCACTAATTATTTTCATCTTACAACTCCCTGGGCTGGGAATGTACTATGAACTGAACTGAGATGGATAAACCTTAACCCAAGATACTTAAGCTGTGCAGCAGATAGTTATTATGTACATTAAAATCGCAAGAATGAATTGCTTGAAGAAGACAGATGTAGTGTTGATAAACCCATTGCTTTTGAGTTAAAACATCTCTGCAATGTTATGCTGAATACAAAATGTGCGAGGAAAATGTGAACGTTACTATCTAGCAGGTCCAATCAGAAGTTAGTATTACAGGGGAAAAGTGAAGCAAATGGGCTAAATCCCTGAAGCCAATATGCAGATCCATTACTAGCAACCTGGTTTGCAGGGAGCCAAAAGGAAAAACCCCAAAACAACAGCAAAAAATAAGTTTATCCGCTAAAGGAAACTAATTCACAGCTAATACCAATGCAAATACTGCACATAGCATGACACACAAGAGTAGAAATGATCAGCCAGCAGCTAATTTACCGTTAACATACAAACACCAACTACACAGAGCCAAGTCACCAACTCAAAACATGCATGTTAGCACAAGCAGGTAGCTCTTAGTTTACCTTGATTTAGTGGAGCAGAACAGAGGTTCCTGGTTTTCTGGCAGAGTAAGGCCTTTGGGAAGAGTGTCCTGGCACCAAGCTGCTGCATCATAGACAGTGACCTCCGGCCTAAAGTGCACCTGTCTGGCTCACAGGTGATGTGAATGAAGGGAGAAGAACCTTTCTGAATCCAAGCAGCAGCTACAACATGCCAAAAACAGGATTATCTCCTCCACAAAGTCAACTTGACACTACACCGTCAGGCCTCACTCAATTAAAGGGACAGTTCACCCAAATGACAAAACATATTTTCTCACTTGCTTCTACTGGTGTCCAGCCATGTGGATCGTTTTGGTTTCATTTACCCCAGGTTTTAGGATATCTGTCTGTCTTCCTCCATCACATACAGCTGAATGGAATTTCATTTGTGGTGCTCATAGCACTGAAAAAATCCATTAAAAAAAGATTCTACTGCAATGGAGAGGGAGCTGCAGAAACAGTGTGTCCCCATTACTCTAAATGATCCAGAGAACATGAATTGATTTGTGCTTTAGTAGAAAACAGTAATGAAAACTGAGAACCCGGGACATTTTCTCTGGAAATGGATGTTGCTGTTGAATTTGTTTACCCTAAATGTAATTTTTCAAAGCTTTGGGCACCACAAATGAAATTCCATTCATTCCACTTTCTTTTTTCTTTTTTTTAAAATATATATATATATAATTTGGGCAAACCAACCCTTTAATGTTGAACATCCCCAAGTAGTGTTTTGCCTGCATTCATACTCCTTGTAAGTGGAAATAAGAAAACGGACACACTTGAATCATGGGTTTCTCCTCGGTGAGGGATATAGATGCATTTGATGTGTCATAGAGCAGCTCGCTGTGCCAAAACTGAGAATGACTTCAAAGTTTTTCTCCTAAACCAACTAAAGTACAGTTAATACCTGGTCCTGCTAGTACACTTAATGTCACAGCTTTTATGGAATATTTTTCTTTCAATATAACCTTAGTCATGGCATTTAAAAGGTAATATTCCTAAAAGATGCTTAACTTTGAGTGTGTAATTTTTCATTTGAATAATAAAACTCTGGGAGAGAATCAAGGAAATAAAAGTTAGGCACAAGAGGTTTTGGTAAAATATATACTTTTTTTATTTATTTCTTCATACAAAGAAATATTATGAATGTTCAGTATTTAATCATCTAGAAACATCTGTTCCATTTTGCTTTTGCATTGTGTAAAATTAATTCCTTTGATGTACATACCACAAAATACTTGATTTACATGTCATTCATTTTTGTACATACAGATTTGCTAGTCTAAATACATATTATATGTGGGTAAGACAAACATTTTAACATTTTTAGATCTCAAAACAGGTTGAATAAAACTCAACCATAATCGATGCAGCAACATGGAGTAAACCCACGAGTGCCAGTTTAGTTTTCTTTTTAAAAATGTTTTATCCGATATTCCCTCAGTTACATGAACTTAACCAGAATTCAAATGCAGTACTCCATCAGTTACAGGGAACATGTCAGACTTTCCTTGCAGAATGTGACAGCTTGCCAAGAGAGGTCATCATAAATGCTTTTTTCTAAGTAATCAAACATTGCACTAAGGAGAGAAGAGGGGATGAAGGCTTTCTCCACATAAATTCTCACTATGAGTATCAGCGCTCAGGCAGAGTGAAAGTAAAGAATAGCACTACAGAAAATACAGTGTAAGAAGCTTCCATCTCCCCTGCTACCAACCATTGGTTTGAGGCTAAACCAGGCAGCTGGTTTCAACTGGAAAATAAGAGAAATAGCTGAATTAGGGTCATTATCTGTTTTAATGACAGGAGCAGGCTAACTGTGTTGGGTTGGATAGTTAAAGAGGCACAACTTTTTCTGAACTTCAAAAGAAGAGGGACAATCAAATGTAAGTTTTTACTAGAACTGAGTGACAATCTGACCTTTAAATTTGATTTGAGGGACTTTTTATATGAGCATATGTTGTGTACATTCAGTCTGGGCCCTGCTTAAACACATGAGGCCCTCCTCTGGACGCTAATAATCCCTTCCCATTATCCCTGCATTTTCATAATGGCCACCACATTGAGCATGCATAGCATAGCACAGCACAGCACAGCACAGCACTGCGCCCTTATAATAGCGTGCCACCCGCTGCAAAGAGATGGGGCAGCACATCAAAGAATGATAACTACGCGTTTTCTCCCTCTTGCATATCAAGAATTCAAGTAGAAAGACAAAAACAAAGAAGCAATGCAGGGGGAAAGCAGAGATGGCGACTCAAGCTGTGTGAAACATGAAACCAACCCAAAGGGTTGTTTTTTTTGGCAACAAGTAGAGAGTTGAGATCAGTTGTGGAGAGATGAGATGTGTGAGGATGACGAGAGTGAATAAGGCATAAAGTATATAGGCCATGGACGATGGCACATGAGGTTTTCTGACGACACTACAGAGGTTAGACACTGAACCCCGCCTGAGGCAATTCTTGCTGTGCTGAGAGTGCTTCACAAAAACCTTTCCTCTTTGTTTGATCTCTTTAGTCTGGGATCTAACATGGGGCCTGGTGGACTTCTGAGTGAAGAAGTGCAATTTCAGTGAAGCGAAGCCTAGTTGTTGTTTGTCTGTCATCTTTTCTATCTTTATGCTCGATTTCTGACAGATACGCCTCTGCCACCTCACGCAAAGATTTTCCATCTTACCGTGAAAGCAAGGCACTCCCCCTGACCCTGCGGTGCTCCAGCTCCGCTTCCCTCAACAAATCAAATGCCTCTCAAGGAAATTTGATTGAGACTTTGCATGACCTTTGAACTGAGTGGATAGGGCAAGAGCCTGGCTTTCAGCCAACACTGCTTCTAATGGGGAGTAAGAGAGCGGTGGCCCGATCGATCTGCCAGTTACCTTTACCCGATTAGCATAATGTTAACATGGGGCCTTATGTGGTCCGGGATAGGATTTAACATTTGATGGATGGGCCATTCATTAGAGCAGGCAGCAGGAGCACTGAGAATGAAAGGGCAGCTGTATACTTTAAGCAAGAGTGACACAATGAGGATCAATTAGGCCTATTGATCTACTTGTTATTGAGTGGAAAGGGACATGACATCTGCAATTTAGGCCGATGCCAGTGCAGGAAAACTGGATTGTAGAAAACTTAACTGTAAGGGCTGTGTTGCAGTGAAACACGTTACAGAAAGGAATCACACTCAGAATGACAGGGTTTGAAAGGGATGAGGGTAAAGTTATGATGCAAATATAAATGAGGATGCACATGGATGGGTGTTCTCCACTTCTCTGTGAGCACTCTGTACCCGTAATCTGGTGCTTTTACACTTTCCACCCTAATTTCTACTTCAGTCATCGCTGATTATCTGCATGATGAAGCACCAATGAATCCACTGAGTTTACAGGACCACGAGGGAGGAGCTCGAGAATTCAAAAATTAAAATGAGGAATGTTAAAAACAACACGTGGGCCAGATGTTATGTACAAATATGGTTAGGCAGCTTAGTGAATTAATTGCTTAGAAATTAAAAATAAATTATTATAAAATAGATTTCTGTACATTTTACATATATATAGCAATATCTGCACATCTTGCCATTGAAAAACAGAGGGAAAAAATAACTTCTTAACAAATGAACAAAAACAAAAATGTCTTTCATGATTTTCACATCAATCCCAACCAAAGTTATGTCCTGTCATCTGGTAGAACTTCATGTTGAAGGGCCGGTAGAAGTCCCGTAGCCTCTGCACCACCTCAGGGTCAATGTTCGGATGGGTCCTCCCTTTGGTTTTGCCCAGGCAGTGGGGTTTGCTGCTGCCCTCTGCCTTCTTGAGGCACGGGAAACCCTTGGTCTGGTTGAAGTAAAAGTGTTTGTCTGTGATGATCCTCTTGAGCCCCAGGAAGTCCTGCACACGGCCCAGCTCTCCGGCTGGGTCGCTGATCAGACGCTCGCCGCTCACAAACAGGATCTGGTCCATGGGGAAGTACTGCAGCCAGTTGTCCAGGTGCTTGGCGTAGATGCCGATCTGGATGGCGCTCCACGAGGTGTCGATGAGCCCCGTAGTCCTGTTTTTGAAGGTGAGGCTCTCGAAAGAGGGAATGTCAGGCTTCTTAGACAGTGTCTGCGTGTAGTCCGAGATAGCCCTGGTGACGGGGTCCCTCACTACCACGATCAGCTTGGTGTCCCGGGACATGGCGGAGATCCTGGCTGGAGCCTCTCTGGTCACAAAGTAGCTGGGGGTTTTCTCCATGGTGATCTGGCCCTCCAGGGTCTTGGGCATCAGCTCCCTGCAGAAAACAATGAACAAGGACACAAAAAGGAGGTTAGGAGAAGGGTAAGGTGGAGCAAGGACTTGCATAATGTAATCAAGTTGATGGAGTGTACTGTGCTCTGTAATCAATGACTCACTGAGCCTGTTTAGCCTTATTATAGGGTTTGAAAAACCTATTAGTGCAGGCAGCTCTCCAACAGCAACATGCTCACTCACTCATAAGATATCTCACTTCTGACAGAAAACAGAAAACCCTTATTTACTGCATAATCAAACACAGGGAAACATTTACAGGAATTTCTAAACATGACCGACCCTGAATTTAACCATATTAGGGATTAGGAGCTGGGTTTTCCTCCAAACACTTCAGACTCCTCAATCCTCCCCCCTTTTATTTGCAGCTAACCTGCTCTGTTACCCCTTAATATTATTTATGCTTATTTTATTTACTATCATCGTTATTATTTATTTTATTCTTTTTCTGTTTTATTAACATTTTTTGCTGAATGTTATTATTTCATTCTATTTTATTTTGTTAACATTTTACTATGTTACTGTTATATATTTATTTTGTGTTGTATTTCATGATTTTATTGCTTGTATTATCTTTTATGCTTTTTTGGTTGTTTTGGTGTGCATTAGTCTCTAAACTCATTTTTAACATCCTGTGTTTTATCAATCACTTGCAAAGCACTTTGAATTGCATTTGATTTGTTTCAACGGTGCTATATAAATACATTTTGATTGATTGATTAATTAATAATTTTCATTGTGAATACATTTGATTAGTGCATTTTATTATAAATTAGCTCACAACATGTGTAAATTTCATTATCCGACGTGTCTTCCCTGAGCTCGTCTTTCCTCAGACCTCACTGCTGGATGTACTGTTCCAAAGTGGTCAGAGTTAATCAAAATTCACCTTCCCTCTTTATACCATTGGAGCAAAAAAAACAAAAAAAAAAACACTCAATCTGCCTTGCTGACTCAGGCATAGCTGTGCCACGGTATATATATATATATATATATATATATATATGAGAGAGAGATAGATATATACACATACACATATATGCACATATATATGCTACAGTGCTGACAGATGATGAGGTTTGTTTCAGAAAGGGAATCTGTTTTTTGACAAGAGTGGGTTTGGTTTTGGGGGCTGGCTGATGGGCTTCACACAGATACGTTACATGCAGACATATATTCAAGAGGTATTTGAGAACAACTGGTTTTGAAGGAAAAGTGAATGCGCTCTGCTCTCTCGGCATTAGGTTTCAGAATTGGTGGCCAACCGCAGATTCTAGATTATGGTGGAGGCGATAAGAGCGGTTTGACTGACATTGGGACGTGGATCACCTTTCCCTCTTTGGCCCCCGCCCCAGGAAGAAAACTAGCCCTTGAGATGTACGTGGGATCAAATGTGTTTGTGGTGTTGGCTGTGATGGGAGGGCTTCGGATTATGGACTGGAAACTGCAACAGCTAGAACTGTTCGCCCTGCTTTGTCACAATCAAAGCAAAAATTCAATCACAGGCACTCAAGAGAAAAAAAAACTCAAGAGACACACCGACAACCAAACACAGCAAATAAGCAGTTTAAAGCACTCAAAGGAGGAAAAAACAAAAGAAGGGCGAGATAACCGAGGGCACTGGTCTATCAGGTTGAACACACTCTCACAGATAAGACTCTTGTTAGCTTGTTGTACCCTGAGCCTCGCCTTTGTTGTCAAGGCTAAGGCACTGATACACCATTGTGTAGACAGTACTATTGCAGTCGACCCCATTCAAATACTGTGTTAATCCTACACTGAGAAAAGTAAAAAGACGTCGAAACTACAATGTTAGACCCATTCTGTACACTCAGAAGTCTGTAATGCTCGATTCTTCCCCAGAGCTTCGGCTATTCCTCAGAAATATACTCTAAAAGCTGGAATCTAGTTCATGTCCATCTCGCTCATGGCTAATTCATAGAACATCGGCTCTCCATCTATGTACATATTTGTGTGCAAAAAAGAGGGAATGGTGAAGAAAAAGAGAAAATACCCAGGGTAACGTCAGGTAACCAATAAAATGCCTCGTGGAAATGGTGTTGGCAGATTTGTGTAATCCTAATGCAGTGCCAGTGATCTAATTATGATAATATCTTCTTGATTGCTGACACATCAGAGGGGTGAATGGAGTCCAGGCCTGAGCTCATTAACAGGGTATCGAAATCAAAACAGATACAGCATGTGGTTTTATGCAAGAGCATGACAGATCTTTCCGCCAGCAAACCATTTCTGGAGATATAAATGCAAACAACACGCTATCGGCACACGCACATTATTTTCTCCGCCACAACTTAAAACTGTTTATACAGCACCTCTTGAATGTCTTCAAGGAATATAAACCAAACACGCTCGACTAAACCGCACGCTATTCGTCATTCTCTCGATGTACAATGGTGATACTGCCTGCAAGCTTTTTGTCATTTCTTGTGCTAACATACAAAAAGAGTCCAGAGAAGAGGCAAATGGCTTCCCATCTAATCCGATTTCAAAATGACAATGCGGCATGGAGATAGGGAGGAGGCCTGAGTTACAATGTGCATAGTGATAGATTATGCTGATCCAAGCTGAGGGAATCCCTTTATTTTTAAATCAAGTGTTGGGGGTTGGAGGAGCGTAAAACAAGGAGATGGTTGGATAGCGAGGGAGAAAGAAAGTGGTGAGGAAACTCCTAAAAAGCGCCAAATCCGCAAGAAGAGACCCCCCTCCCCCCAATAAAAAATCTCCACCTCTGACTTTGCCCACTCTCTCTGCCAAAGAAGTAAACAAAAAAAAAGGCAGGAAGAGAGAAAAGGGAACAGAGGAGGGGAATTTTAGTGGGACAAGTAGCTCTTGGAGAAACAATGCCTATTATGCTCTTTTTTGATTTATGAGGTGCTGCTTTTAAAGATTCCGTCAGCAAACAGGCAATTCTGTGACACCGGGCTCCTCTTTTTTCCTGCTTTTCTTTGAAAGTGAGCCATTGTCCCTGGGCGGAGGGGTGAGCAGGGCAGTGGTCAGGGCAGAGGGGCGGGGATGGGGGCAGGGTAGAGAGGGGGCAGAGAGAGGAGAAGGAGGGAGGGGGAGGTCGGGGGTGCTTATCGAGGGCTGAGTGGAGCACTTCTCCGTCCTTCTCAACCTCGAGTGAGAGAAGCCTTTTGGAGAGCTCTTAAGTGGAACGTGTGCCAAAATTTCCCTGCAAACATCACCCGGTCCCCTTTAGATACCCACAGGACTCCACAGACTTCGGCTGTCTCATATGGGAAATAGTAAAAACTCTCAATAATTAACTCCTCAAATATCATAACTCAAAACTTTTTCCTTGCTTGCTTGTACTTTCACATGATATATATATATATATATATGTAGCCTTTTTTTCCCCCTCCATGCCTCTCTGCACCTTTGTCCATTGAGAATATTTCCAAGTTAAAAGACATGCCAAAAACAGCGATAAGACAGAAAGCAGAAGCCTTTGTCACATGACAGCATCAAACAGGGGCCGGCAGAGCGGCCCTTTGGCCTGTGTTTTAAAGAGCCCTCATCCCGGTGGAGATAAACGGCAGGCAGGAAAAGGGTTATTTCTGTCTGACGCTTCTGCCTCCCTCCTGTCATGTTTGATTTGATGATAACGGGCTGCCACTGAGCTGTCTGTGTCACAGCATCCCTGACAAAATGACTAGTTTGCTCACAGACAAAAGGAAAAAGCTATTTGGCGTTTGTCTGTCGATTTTCTACTCGATACAAAAGGTGTTCAATTGTCTCACATGTCTGGATGTTGAAAGCATTTGAATCTCAAATTAGGGTTTGTTTATTTGAATACAGACAAATCAGAGGGCATTTTGTATCCACCAGCAAAGGGAGGGTGTGGCTTTTTCTCTTATGGGCATTTAAAACAAAAGCTGTCTGGTTTCTATGGCTTGAAGACCCTGGAGCGAGTGTTATCTCCCTGTGGGAGGTAACGCCACGCAAAACAACAGCATACACTGAACAGCGCTCTAAGTAGCTCTAAGTACATGCTGAATTAACCAAGATAAGAAAATCAACAATTCACTTCTACGTACTGAAATCCTGAGTTTTCTTCACATTAAAACACTCCACAGTCTCCACTCTTCACCCCGATCTCTTTTCCATTGATCCCCAAGGTTCACTCGACCCCTGACAATCAGGCCTTGAGGTCCGATAGCAAAGTGACACTTCACAAGTGGGAAGACGGAGAGGGAGGAAATGAGGGAAGAAGTACTGAAAGGGTCCCTTTCTTTTCCAAGGGCCTCTTACCCGAGCCCTTCACATGAACCAATGCGGTGGACGTACATGCATTTTCAGAAAATACAAAAACATCTTTATTCCTCATTGGGTGATAAGGATCTGGAGCACCGCTTGTTTCGTTCACAGTTGAACGTGTTGAAAGTGTGATCTTTTCAACCCCCGGAGACAACAAGCATTTGAGTGTAACGTGCAAATTCTAACAAAATGCATATATTTCATGAGACAATGCGTGAAATCTGATACCGTAAAAAGGAAGACTATGGAAAGGACGGTAAATGATACATGCAGATATGAATTCAGAGGATGAGTCACTGGTAAATTAAAGCAGAGTTCATTACCAGCGTTCCCTTTTAAAGCTCTCAGCTCACAGTAGCAGAAGCCTACATGCTATGAAATAGAACTCAAGTTAGCAACATGCTTATGTAACGCACACTCACACACACATACACTATGGATACTACAAGGGAGGCAGGCATGCACGCCTCGGCTGGCTCACTAAATATTTTCAAAGTAGCATTTAAGCACATACAGAAGCCAGGCATTTTGAAATATACTCCACTGTGCCTGGAGTCTGACATTATATTTAACCACAGAGCATGGCTTTGGCTGTAAATTAAAAGAATGGAGAAGATGGTTTATGGCGCAGTCGGCCCGGGCCACTCCGATGCAGAGAGGGAGATGAGCTGCGGCTGCAGTCACAGAAGCTTCATCTGGTCTCCCTTTCAAGCACTTGGAGTGGAGTCCAGGTGTTAGTATGTGGCCACTTAGAGCTTTTTGACAGTTCATTTCCTGGCTGAGAAGAGCCAGAGATCCCTGCTTAAAACTGAGATCTTGCAGGTGCGTATGCTGAAGGGGGGTCTGTCTGTATCTGTATATCTTACATGTATCTCGTTATGTGTTTGGGTCTAACAAAGTATGCATATCTTCCCACCTGCTTGTAACCTAATACCCAAAAGTCGTCGCAGGATGAACCCTAAGTGATGCTATGTACAGCTTCATCAGCCTGATCAGAGTCAGTTGTCAGTGCTCCACCCGAGCCTGAGGTTTCAAATTAACAGGCTTCACTGAATAATGGTGTCACTGGAAACTCAGGAAGGTGGCTGAGTGGAAGCCCCTCCGAATCATCTGTCTGCTAAAAGGATTAATAATGCAGGCTGGCCTAGTATCACACACTCAGACCTGGATGATGGGGCCCTGCATGGGATGGTGCATATCATGCGGCTATAAGGAGGAGAGCTGTTTGAAAGCTACAGTCCTCTGCCAGATTGCTGGGAATGCTGTTGTCAGAGAGGCCTGTCAATGTGAAGTGAGCTACTGCAGACAATTTTCTACTATGTCTGTTGCTTGACTAGAGAAACTGTTTAGAAAGTCCCTACTGCCACACCAACAACAGTACACATGGGTAGTTATACACTAGTTAACTCTTCGGCCAGTCCCCAAGGAAGATGAATTTCTAGATGAAATGCTGCAGACCAGTTTAGTATTTTCAACACTGCTATGTGAGTGCCAGTCCTTGTAAATAAAACAGGTCAGCAAAGGGAGAAGTTCACAGCCAGTGTCCTTTGGAAGTAGCGTTAGGTGCTAATGCTAGTGTTCCTTACCTTGGGTTGACTTGTCTGGTGGTTCCACCATTATACTTTACAATACCGACTTATTTTTCACAAATTTCACAAAGAATTTGGTTTGGATCGTTGGGTGTGGATCAACGTAGCCATATCTCTGACGCTTGTGTTGGATTTCTGATACTTTGATAATTGCTGTAGAGCCTCCTATTCTAAAAAGATGAACAATTCCAAATATAACATGAAATCCCAATAAAAGTAGACTTCAAGCACAATTTGAAAAACAAAAACACATACAGGCTTTGGTGTCACAGTACAGAACATTTCTACTAACAAGAGGGAAAGAAGGGAGTTCAAGGCAAAAGGCCAATGACTGCAAAACAGGATCTAAGGTCAAAGTATAATGAAGCGGCTACCATTTTAAGCTTTTCCAGAGCAACATATACTGTGCAATGGCCAAACTGGTAGGAGACCTCGTCTTCTTGCTCAGTGTGACACTTTGACACCCAAACTGTGTGCTGGAGTCCTAATCTGGTTGATAAATGCAGCTCCCAGACCCTTAACTCCATCAAGAAGTTGCACTATGTCAGAGCAGCCTGGGAATCTACTGACCCTCCATGTAAACAAAGCAGTTAACCCGACCGGCGCAACCCGTCCATCCATCATTTTTCACTGGAATCAGGGAGTCATGCTTTGCCAGAGTGCAGCATTTTTTATCGTAGTGTCTCTTACAGCCTGAGTGTGTGAGTATGTGTGTGTAAAAGAGTGTGTAGGAGAGGGAGAGTGAATGACAGAGAGAATGTGAGTCAATGAGGGAGAAAAAGACGAGAAGGGGAGTCAGGCCTTGCGGTCGCAGACCATCCAGACTGGTTTCGGGCTCAGACCCAGCTGGGTTTTGGAGGCAACATCAGACACTAGTAAAGTAGAATAAATAAATAGAGAACTAACCACTGCATATAATGTCATGGACTACATGTCAGACACCCCAACAGCATATTACCCCCAGCCACAGCTTCACATACCCCCCTCTGCTATGTCCTGAAAATACTTAAGTGAGGCTGAGACATTCTACTCTTATACCATTGTGGTCGCCTTGTGATGGGCAGCATCGCAGAGGCGTGACAAGCACAAATTATTCAATTCAATAAGTAACTATCATTTTTCCTACTCGGAAAATCTGTTTTTAAGTATATTTGTTGCTATTTGGCACCTTCAGAAAACAATGCAGGAATGCGTGGAGCCATAAGGGTTTTTCAGGCCTGGAACCACATCGGCCTGTGGCCATAGACGGCTGCCTGGAATTACCGAGTGTTAATAACCCTGCAGTGAAGTGAAGGAGCCCACCATGTGGTATAAATAAAACAGAGGAGTTGGTGAAAGGGATGGTGGAGGGTCAAAAGTAGGAATATCTCCTCCCTTCCTCTCATGAATGTGCAACAGCATGCTTACAGAAGTGTCGTTTTCTTTTTTCTTCTTTTCAGGCTTTCAAAGATGTTGCCAAAAAAATTTTTTTTTGGCTTAAAAGAGGTGAAAGATCCCATCGATTTGGTAACACTTAACACAACATCTCACCGCTTTGTTTGACATGCGCTACAAGAGTATCACCTGACACCGCCGCAGCGATCAGGCTACTCATTGTATGAGCCTCAACGCCAAACACACCACAAACTCTCGCCGGCTGACACACACTCTCTGAAATCCGCCACTTGGCGATATTACCCAGAATTTGTTTAGAGCTCGTCATCCTCACTAATCAGCGTGTTTGCTCTGGGTGTTTGCTGAAGGTGTTACCCCGCAGCTAGCCACACATTCCACCGCTCCATCACTATCAGGGTGCGACTGACTGACAGCTAGGACGAAATAAACCGATGAACCATGAAAGGATAAAAACAACAATGAAGGGCTGCAGGTGAAGACTCGGCTTGTGTATGTGAGTGAGTGTGTGTGTGTGTGAGCATTTCTAGGTGTTTTTGTGTGGGTGTGCAGGCAGAATCAGCCATTCTGACTGATTTCCTGACACTTGACATGCACCAAGAGGCACATGACTCCTTGATCTAGCTACAGCAGAGATGAATAAAAGATGAAACAGACTCGAGAAGAACATACATGCCACCACCCCCACTCCCTAGATGCACACGCAGTCACACATACACACACGCGCAGAGAGAGAGGGAGACAGAGAGTGAGCTACTTTGCATCCTGTTTGAATTGGCTGTCATCCGTAACTGCCTGCACACCTTTTTGAAGACAGGTGAACTACAAAGTGCGTGTGCGAGAAAGAGGGGATTTCCTCTCTACTGTATGTCACTCAGTGAGCAGAAACCCATCCATCCTGTGTGGTTGGGTTGTTATTTAGCTTCCATTACTCACACTGCAGCTGTTGTTGCAGGTTAATAGTTTACAAATTCCTGAAGACAGCCTGCCTCCCGAGCTAACGTATAATTAGCTAAATTGAGTAACGATAGCACCAGTCGTGACAATTAACCTGCTCCTTTCAGAGATGGAAAGAGCGGCAGCAGAAATCTTCAGGCAATCTTACAGTTGTCTTTGGATTTGAGCCTAGATGTTGTCTCCAACAATATCTCTGAGTGCCCTAAAGACAAGATAATTAAGATGATTAAGAAGAACAACAGGCACCCTTTCAACCATTTCTGCTGCCAAAAGCAGACATCGGAGCTAGAAGTTCAGTTTCAGGGTTTCCTTATTTCATTCAGGGGGGCGTTTGTGGAGCACGATGACAAATGTTTTCACCCCTCCGCAGTATCTCTATCAGTAAGCCTCTTGGTTAGAAGTGAAACGGGATCTGCTCTAACTCTGTGCCAGGAAGACAAGAAAATGGAGAGCAGGCACAATAAAAAAAAAAAAGATATTTGAGAAATGCCAGCTTAATACTACATGTCAGCCCTTGGACGGGAGACTTCAGAGGATGTTTGTTTTCATAAATCTTTTCAACAGCTAAATAAGGTTTCTTCTTCTTACTAGATATTCACTTTGCTGTTTCCTTGTCAGTGCGCATCCAGAGGGCTTTGCCAAAAATGCACAATCCTCTAAATTTCTCATGTGAAAAATAGAAAATCTTTATTCTGATTTGGATCAAATTATATGCACACAAAGATAAAAATCATAGGGTACATGTGCTAGATTTCTATTCAATAAGTATGGTAGTTTGAGAAAACATAAAATGTAGTATGTTCAATAAGGCCCTATACTTGGCAATGTTAAGAGAGCCTGCTAAAAAATAGAAGAAAATAAAAGACAAAAATTAATTCCACTTGTTCCTAAACCCACAACCTAACTTTGACAAACTTTTTGGATATCCTGCTCCTTTGGTGTCTTTGTAAAGTAAAAAGTCAGAGCAGAAATGTAGCAGCTTGATAGCAGTGCAGGAGTTTTGCTGCCTCCCAGAGATACAGAGTGCAGTTTCCTGGACTGCCTTCTGATTCTGATCAGTTAAACAAGGGAGAGAAAAACTACTCTTGGTGGAAAATAATTGGAAGTGAGTTAAGTTTGGCCAGGTTGTCTTGGAGTTGAGCTGAAGTGTTCTTATGAGAGAGCCCAACAGCTCTGGGAGTACGTCTAAATGGAGAGAGTGACTAGTGTCGAGCAGCCGTGGTGCAGGGAGACAACTCGGGGCTTCTAATGAGCTCTGTTCTTTTACTGCCAGGCTAATGGAAACCTCAGGAGACCTCAGTCGCTCTCTCTCTCTCTTCCTGTGTGTGTGTGCGTGTGTGTGTCCTCCTCTTTCCCAGAAGCAAGCACACTCTCCAGCACCCTAATGGCTACCTCTGGGACTTAATACCTGGGACAAGTGAAGCTTTACAGGTTTACTGTCATCCCTTTCTCCTCTTCCTCCACCTTCTCAACTGCATTTTCTTTTTCTTTTCTTTGGAAAGCAGTGCGGAGCCCCCCACACACACACACACACTAACCTACCTTTAACAAGAGCAACAGCAAACAATTAACAACACCATATTGGAGTGTTTGTTTCTTCCAGCCTCTTTTTAATGCGTTAAAAACTGTTTATTTAACAGCAATGAATGACCATTAACTCTGGAGGGAGGATGTCTGGTTCTGTTCTGACATGTGTAACAACACCCAAATTATCACCTCATTAAAAAGGGCCTAATTCACACGTAGCACAGAGGGAGGGTTTGTACACCGCTTTCTCCATCCTACGCTTCCTTCCTCCAATACCACTACATTAGACTTCTTTATGAGTCTTTTTCATTGTTGTTGACTTCAAGTTGGACTGCAAAAAGCAATGACGTACTGTAGCATCAGTCACAAGTCTTCTGCCAGAGTGAATGAGCACAAACAATAGTCCACACCTTTTGTGTTCTGTTTGCATCAACCGTGTGAATTTGGACAGCAAGTTCCTGTCAGGCTCTGTGGCTTTTATCCTCAGCTCCAGCGGGAGGTTCCTGTCTGTGGCGGCCATATTGTCTTCACTGGTGTGGGTAGCGCTCACTGGAGGTGGAGGGGGAAAGCAGGCCAGTGCAGTGCTGCCACTCCCCTCTCCACAGGTCCCCCCTTTCACAATTAACCGGTCGTAATTTGGGGATGAAAGCTGCCTTTTCTCTGTTTCTCCACCCCCCACCCCCGGTCACTCTCCATTCTCGGATGAGCCGTGCCAGCTTAGGCAGCGGGGAGAGAGGGCCTCCGTCCCTCCACACTGACCAAAGGCTTCTCTGGGAGACAGCCACTCGTGGTCAGCGAGGCCTGCAGCGAGCCCTGCCCAGGATTGGACGAACCGAGCATGACATGTGACACTATTCTTGCACACCAGCAGTGCACAGTGCACAGCTGGAGAATGGAGAAAAGCAGCTCATAAGGGAGGGATTTGAGGATGATGTTTGGGGGAGGAAAGTGGGAGGTGCTGAGGGGGAAACGGGGTACCATTAACAAGAAATCCACTCATTTGGGAACTCAAGGTGGAAGTTTAGCCAACACAGAGGCACAGTTTTCAAACTGCTTGTTTTTATGTTGGCTGCTGCGGCTGAGGATTTGAGCAGAGGATGTGAACCTGCTGTCAGCTGTACGCTTGGCTGGCCCGGGCGCTCGTCCCTGAGGAGCCGTAGCGTTCCAGGAATCAGGAAACAATCAGGGCGCCAAAGTATCTAATCATCTGAATTCATCTTTGTCCTCTCTAGAAGTGTAACTGGGTTAGAGCCACTTCAAGTTTCAGTGCTCATTGATTCTGTCAAACGCAGAACTTTTAAACGAAATAAAAATCATCCGAACTAAAAACTGTGCTGTCGTGCTTTTGTTTTCTGCAAGGAACGGCTGTAAGATCCCCAGTGGGGCTTGTAGATTCCAGCAGCTTTCTGTAGCTCTGCAGATGGTCAACACACAGACCCCGTCAGCAAGCAGACGTGGGTCTGACCCCAGTCAAAGGCCCTTAACCCATCTCTACACATTACCTCCAATCAGGCCTGACCAATCAATACTGGCTATCCCAGAGGAGCCAGGCCATGCTGACATTTGTGTACGCTGTCTGATTGTTTCTTTCTTTTGTGACTGCAGAGGAAAATGATTTGTGGCTTCGCAGCTGAGCCTGCCACAGCCACACTTTTCCGTACCTGCTGGCTTTCTGCATGTATGCAAACATCAGCATTAGATGTTTCGTGAACAATGATGATTTGATGCCTTTCACTGGAGCTCTATAGAAACCAGGTGGCCTCTTTTTGGTGGCCACTGAGAGGAAGGAAGGAAGGAGGGTGAGGTCAGTGGCAACAGAGAGTGGATGGGTCACCTACATGGAAATAGGAGCACCCCTGTGGTGAGCAGATAAAAGGACGTGCACCCATCCAGAACTGTCCCTGACATGGCCAGGAGCTGCAGTCTGACTCCATGGTGGGGGGGCAGCCTTTAGATAATGCCTTTCAAACAGAGCAGACTTCCCAAGTCTGATAGCGGAACATGTTTTCTTTTTTTCTTTTTAGGGAGCCCCCTTTTCAACAATGCTCCACTTGTCCTTTTTTGTGTGTGTGGCGCTATAAGTAGCTTTTACTGATGCTGCTTTGTCAGTCTGTTTACCTCCATGGTGTTTTATCACGGACCAGATACAAAGGTTGGCCAGAGAGACATCCTGCTCTGGGATGGCACCGATTCAACCCCACCAGCCTCTCGAACAGTGACTAAAGCCTAACCTTTGATCACAAACCACATCACACAAGGGCTGAAGATCATATAGTTCAGTGTGTGGGCTCCAAGTTACATATTGCAGTATTATGACAGAACAGTTCACTCAATTCACAACTAGAAGCAAACATTTAACCTTAAAAATGTCCTACTGCAGAGATCAACAAATGACCGGCCATTTCTGACACATTCCAGAAAATGCACAGTTACAATACTACAAACATTACACCACCCTAATATAACTCATACCACCCATATGGCCATGAACTGTATAACTACGCTCACTCCAACATGTTCCGAGCTCCTTGTTTAATGCTAAAGCCACTCCGAGGGAGGAGCAACAGCGTCAACACTGCCGGGGCCCCGACAGCGAGCTAAGACCAGAGCCCGCGACACGACAGCAAAACCACAGTACAGTAATTATATATCAAAGCCCCTTCATAGCCAATAGGGCTAAATGGAAGATGAAGAGAGCGACATGCACCACAGCCTGACAGGACGAGATGAGGGCTGCAGTCAACAAGAGTTAGGAGTAAATAAAATATACCTCTCGTTTAAGAAAACTAGAGCAGCGTGGAAAGAGTCAACTCTGAGCTATATCTGCATGAGTCACAGTTAAAAGTGACATAACCCTTAATATATAAATACATATATATTACAGAAGATTGACAATCTTATACAACTGCTAAGCTAAAACTAAAGCTGATTGTGCTTTTCAACTCTCAACTTTGGGACTAACCTCCCAGAAAGTCTCAAAGAAGCCACTGCCTTTTTTTTTTGTATTCTACATTTCTTCTTTGGCTTTTTCACAATTTTATAACTTTATATTTTGCTGTTTGTGCACTTTGTCTCCTTGTTTTGATAAATTGTCTTCTCTGCCTTTTATCCCCTGATTTCTCTTTGCTTTCTCTTCTAAAGCTCTTTGTAACTTCTGTTTTGAAAAGTGCAAAAATATGTGCTTGCTACATAACGTTTAATGCCACAAATTACATAGTAGCAAATTAAAAATACACACAAGATAGCTTTGGTTGTTGCTTCACGAAATGCTCACACTGCTGACCCTGAGCTCTATTATATACTGTGTATGGGGTATTAATCTTTTTCGGAATTAACTCACTGAATTTGCCTTTAATGTATGAAGATAAGTACATTTTTTTACTTATCGCTATCAGATAACACCAGGAAACTTTCACCACACCACTGCACAGGTGCAAACAGAAAATGAGAAATAATGGACCAATGTTCACGTTCAGTCACACTGGCCTGTTGAGCTTTGACTCTCTCTTTCTATGTGTGTGTGTGTGCGTGTGTGTGTGTGTGTGTGTGTTCCTTGGGGCCAGATCATGCATGACCTCACTGTGAAAATGTGTACCTCCTGATACAAGGACCCCTCGGTCAAAAGCATGAATCATGTGTTTGTCTTTGGCACAAATAAAAACTGTCAAAGTACATCAGAAATCCACAATAAGACTTGTTATCACCACCTCCATTCATTTTCAAACGTCTCTCTCTCTCTCTCTCTCTCTCCCCCCCCCGAGTCTTTTCTGCTCCCTCTATGGCCGCATTGACTTGGTGGAATTCCAGCTCTAAATGTGTGTCCATTGGGGGAGGCAAAGATGGTGCAAGCTAGTTACAATAGTGAATGGCAGAGAGAGATTGTGCAAATGAACAAACAAGGAGAGGTGAATTGCTCAACTCGCACACACACACAACCATCTATAACCGCCTCCATAAATGACCCTCACCGTGATCAGATCATATTCCCACAGAATATATTTCAATGCCACGCAATTTTGCCTCTGTCTGGAACATTCCAGTGTCCTCTCCAAAGTCATCTCCAGTATCTGCTCCTAATGGGAAACTTCGGAGGATCAGCAATGAATGAAGTATGATTTCCTTTTCTTTTCTAAGACCATCCTCACTTGAGAAATATAATCACTAAAACTTTTTTCTTTTTCCTCCACTACAGGGACTGCTTACACCAGCTGTTTCACGGAAACATACATTTCTTACTGCAGTTCTTCCATAAAAGTATGTCAAGACAGATTACACTGCTCTAAAACCCAGAGAGACAAACAAGTTCATGGATTGTTGTATGGCACATATCCTGCTGCAGCATAAAATGCCTCATATCACAGAAATGATTTGGACTTGCACACTGCCGAAGTGTTCAATGCCAAATGAAAAAATAAAATGAAAACTCCACAGTTGTCCTCTGTGTGTTTCTGTATGTGTGTGAGTGAGACTGAGCATGCGAGGTTCTGTTTTTTTGGCACCGACAGGAGAGAAAATGTGACTGAAAATGAAATTTAGCTCCAGACATTATGCTTCCATTCTATCTCAGCAAAAACCTTGAGTCATGACTTCTTTACATGGCTTGAAAAGGATTAGATTGCATGGGCTAAAAACTAGCAGACAGCAATTTTTTCCACAATTCCCAAACCAGAAAAAAAGTTGGAAATAAATAATAAATAACCAACTCCAAACTCAAACCAAAAGACCTGCAGTACATCTCTGTTTCTATCAAAGCAAGCGCAGGAAACTTCGTACAAATCAAAGAACTGTGTCTTTATTTTGAATGCTGCCAACACTTGGCTCCCCATTCGGCTCTTCTTTTTTTTTTATTATGTCGAACATTGTTGGGGCCCCCTTCGAGGTCTTGCATATTTAACGCGTAGAATAAAAGAATGGACCAAATCCGTTAATTCAAGCGGCCACGAAATCCTAAAGTTTTTTATTTAAAATCAATTTGTCAGATGAGTTTCCCCACCTTTTTTTTAACTTTGTGAAACTTGCGCATTAATTACACGAGAGGCAAAAGACTTGACATTTCATGCAGAAGGTCCGCAAAAAGGCAGAAAATAATTAGCGAATTTTAAGTGGAATTCCAACAGCCAATCAATACATTGATTTGGCCATCGGCAATGTATTCACCATAATCTCACCCTGTTTGGATAAAAGAAAGAAAGAAATGACCAGTCTGATGATTCAACAGTGACATTATTAAGATGGAATTATTACACACAAACTAAAACCTGATGACAGATTTGAAAACGTAGCAAATTTCGTTTTCCTTTACCAAGCTGAGGGGCTTCCACATACAGCCATTAAACTCGACAGACCCTCAGCTCCTTATATTAACACTTTGTGATGTAAATGTCAAGGATAATGTTAGTTTGCTGACCTCTGAAGACGTTAAACGGTTTTGTTGCGGCTTTTGTTCTAAGCTTTGTCTTGCAGATCCCCCTTTTTTCTTGCAACGTAGGCTATTAGGCCCGTGGAGCCCATTGACATAAGAATGGTCAAAACCATATAAACCCTTTCAGGTCTGTAAACACTATTAGGTTAAATATCCTACAAGACTAAAACACTATAATATTCTGATTTTCTTTCAATTGTCAAAAATGGTCTAACAAACCAATATAAAGTTTGAATAATTTCTAATATTTGGATCTTATCACATTGGGACGTTAAGCCTTATATCACGATGCACTGTAGAAAAGTATAAAACGTGTCTGCTGGGTCAGATTTAGTCATACAGGCTCTCACCCAAATGTGACAATACGTTACTGAGAGCTGAAATCAGCACAACCTGACTATACTGCCAACACCTGCTCCACATAAATCACATCTAATTTATAAAATAAAAAAACAAAAACAACAAAACATAAAAACAACGAATTTCAAGTTTAAACTTGTCAGAAAAGCCTGAAGACACGTCACCGTGAAGGTGCAATGTTGCACTGCGTCCAATAGAGATCACTGCACATCGCAGAAACACAACAGGCCAGCCTGACTGTAATCCCCGATCAGCCTCATATATAATGTGACACAAGTCAATACTTTTCTAAATTACACACACACGATAAAATAAGCCTGCCATCAAACCCAACAATTAACACATTTAATTAATAAGGAATAATCTGTGCGACCCAGCAGCATGAGGCGCAAATGGACATTAAGCACCTTGAGTCACAACCAAAGTGTTTTAAAGTATTTAGCTTCATAGCTTCAGTTTGGAATAAACTCTAAACCTGCTGAATAATAACTATAATGAAAAAAGCATCTAAATTGGTTAGGCTATACTCTTATGAAGTCCAAATGAGAGTCCTTGTAAACCAGTTTGGAGTTAATCAGCTTGTTAGGCTGTATCGGTGTTATAAGGGAATAAAGAAACCTATAAAATTCTCTGCAACGACAAAACACTAGAATACATTTTATAAAACACATATTGGCTTACTGATCAATATCAGCATTAACTGTTTGGCAGCGCTGCATTGCCAATTCCCCTTTAAATCTATTTTATGGAGTAATAAAATCATCCAAAATGGCCCACATACATACATTTTATTTTCTGGACATATTCAGTCATCATCCAAACTTAGTAGGACAGAACCAAATGAACTAGATTCACCTGTACCACTCCAGTCCGTTCTCGTAGTTGCGGTCGAAGAAGTGCGGCTCCGCTCCCACGGCTCTGATGTCTGGATGAACCCGGAGAAACTCCAGCAGAGCCCGGGTCCCTCCTTTCTTCACCCCGATGATGATCGCCTGCGGCAGCTTCTTGCTCCCGGAGCCGTTGGAGAAGCTGGACATGGCGCTTGGCTCCGGGGCTCTCTGCTGCTCGCCCCGCATCTCGTCCCAGTCGTCGGCTCTGTCCGTCTCCAGCTCGTTATTGAGCAGGTCTCTGGACGCGGCGGTCCTGATGGACGGCTCCTCGTAGTCGCTCTCTATATCCTCCCACGGCTGCGGTTTGGCCAGCAGTCTGGACACCAGGTCCGTCCTGCTACTATCTGTCCTCTTGCCCACCGCCGAACCAGTCTCCTTGCCCCGGTAACTGTCCACCACCAAACTTGGCATGGTGGAGCAGTAGCCCACGCAGGAGTACAGCATGTATACCCAAACTAAAAACATGATGCTGAGCAGTATTAGTTTCTTCTTCACGGGGCTAGACCAGAGGGCATACAGGCTGTGACAAACCAGGCTATATTCCATAAGCCTTTCGGTTGAAAATCATATCCCAGCGGCGCATATTGCCCAACTCAGTCCCGGTGGCACCTCGGCAATCCTCGCAAAATTACGCACATGCTCACCTAACACTAAAAATAAATAAAACTTACAAATAAAAACAAAAAAACAAATCTAAATATAATCGAAGAGTGTGATATATCCAGGAATGAGGAGGCATTGAGGATTTTTTCATCATAGCTGTAGCTAAAATATGGAGAAGTGTTGGACTGCGACAGGCGCACCGCGGTGCTGCTCCGGGCTCATCTCAGGTTTGTTAAAACTGCTGCTGGAGCACGACACCTTATAGAGAGACACGCGGGAGAGTGACAGCTGCAGCGGCCAGTAGCTGCACGGAACATAAATATGCAGCCGTTTGTTGACAGAAGCGGACCAATCAGAGGGAGGCGTGGGAGGTCCCAACCGTGGGAGCCTCAGTATGGAGATGAAGCATGTGTGCGGGACTCTGCTGAGAGTTTGGAAAACTTTCTTATTGGGCATAGAGTCCAATTAAGTCTTGTTTCTCATGTCCCGGTACACACATATTGTTCAAATGAGTTCAGACGACTTGAAATGTGTCCTGCAGGTTTACTCTGACATGGTTTACACACTGCAGTCCTGTCGTGCCAGCTTTTTATCCAGCAACAAACTAAATAAACTTCCAAACCACTTTCATTAGGAGCTTCGGAAATAAGGAAAAGCATTTAGGAAAAATAATATCACGAGGCCTAAATAATCAAAGTGTTAACACGGACTTTGTCAGATGTGATAGTTTGACTTTACTTCTGACACTGAATGGAGAGGTCACATGCTGTCAGTTCCTGTATTTATTAAATTACACAGAGAAAACCAAACTAAAACATCCCAAATAACAAATTGACGTGGTTTTAATTATATAATCAATTATATAATTAGTCATAATTAATTTTGTGCACAATCTGAAAAAAACGCGCCTGGAGAAACTATAATAACAATTAGGCTATTATAATAATGTACGCATAGGCTATGATTTAATAACATTTATGTGGAAAACAAAAACTATAAACAAGAACTGCTTACAATGCAGTTTGTTTTGTTGTTTGTTTGTTTTTAGATTTTTTCCGTGTCTTTACGCATTATAGTCACTTTCTTTAGCCTACTTCTCCAGCCTTTACACAAGATTATTACGCCATACAGCATGTCACTACACGGCTAAAATAAAGCTGAAATCACTCATTCAACAGGTTAGATCCGTTGCCGTGCCCTTGTGGACAAATCTCTACTTCTTTAAATATTATATTTATTAATGTAAGTAATACTCTCCCATACCTTGTTTGATTTTTATCATTGCCTGATTTGTGACATACGGGACCTTCTAAACTTGAGAAGTCTCTTTAGGCAGCGAATTAGCAGAAAAAGAGAATTATTTAACAGCCTACATTAATTAGGATAATTGTTTGGTTTTTCCCCTAATATTGAAGGGATTTTTACTTCGAAAGATATGACCTTAATCATAGCAGAGAGTCTGAATAATAATGTAAAACTCTACCCTATGGATCAAAATGAATCAAAATCCCTTATATATGTTTTTGTCTTTTTACATAATTCAGTCATCTTCCAAACGCAGCTACACACACATTTTTAAATATCTGAGAGCACTTGAAGAGCCCAGCAGAGCTTTTGAATAAGAAGCTCAACATGGGGAATGTGTACTTAATTTCCAGTTTAGAGAGAGAAAGAAGAAAGAAAGAAAAAGAAACTTGCAGCGAATATTTTTCATCTGAGACTGAAGATGAGTCCAAACAGATCTGTAATTTAAACCCCGGGGACTCCAGCCGCGTATGAAACAGACCCACTGACAGACTCTTTTTCATGCTTTCAAACGAACGAACAGATAGACTAAATGTGCGTTACATCTGCTTAGATATGTTTTTATTGTATATGAACATGTGGGCTTTTTTTTCTAGTTTCGGCTGCAATTAACGTGGTCAAAGTCACGCCGAAAAACCGGCCTGAGTCATTGTAAAAACACTAAATGAAGAGACCATCTGATCGAAAGCGCGGCCAAAGTCTCGTGTAAAAAAATTAGCATTTTTAAGAGGAGATTTGTCTTTTTATGTGTCGTTTAATAATGTCTATTTTCCTCAAGAAAAATCACCAGTAGGAAGACCTGTTGCTTGTGGTTGTGTTCACGGTGTTCAAAAGCGAGTTTAAGGTATTTTTTTCTCCATGAAATCAAAGTCATTTTTTACTGTAATATTCCTGCAGGGACTGTTTTGGATTGTTTTACAATGCTGGTTGTATAGTTTCAGTCTAAATATTGCTTTAGGATCACTGCAGCTCTTTGGATCCTATTTTGCAACAGCCAACCTTTGAAGAGAGGCCAGAGGTCATCCGTCATCCTGGGATTTCATTGCTTGGTTTGAAGAATCCTGGAATCCGAGCTGTTGTACAGTATTTCCCCCTCTGATGTGTGGATATTGAAGCTGCAGCACTGGGGTTGACTGCAGATTGCTGTTTGGGGACTCTCTCCTGTTTACAGATGCATATTTTGCTCTTCAGTTTGTTGACTCTGGCTTTAAAGCTCAGACTCACACTGAACTGCAAAAAATATGGATGATTTAATGACTGATATCAGCAATGGGAAAGAGAGAAACCTCCATGTGTTTATGCATCCAAAGAAGTGAAATATTGTTTTCTTATGAAATAATAATACATAGACTTTTTGAAGTTTTTCTACAAATCTACATGAGTAAATGTGATAAATCTAAAGTAAAAAGCTCTTTTATGTAAGACCTAACAGGACCTCATGGTCTCCCTGCTTGATTTATGCCAAGTAACTAAAATACTTACAAATCGCCTCTAGACAGCTTTTAAAATATATAAAAATACTCTGCTTTGAATAATAATTTGTGTCTGACATGTTGATCCCAGAAAAAATAAGTTTACTTACCTCATTAAAAATTTAATTAATTACAGGCTGTCTCCTACTTTACTGAGAAGTCAGTTCTCAGTGAATGTGCACTGGAGGTTTCAAGTTCCCACATCACAATTGTGTAAGTTGCATATTGGACCATCAATGGCTGCTAAACTAGTTGTGACATCACAAAATCACGATTGTGCATAAATGCCGTATAATTTAAGGCAAAACTTTCCCTTCAGCAGATAAATTTGAAAACAGCGGAAAACTCTGCACATACACCATTCTGCAGGAATAACCTCAAACATCCAAGTGAAGTTAAGAAAAAGCAAAACATATTTTTTAATGAGAGGGGCTTTAAAAATCCAAATTTGTTAGTTTAAGTAACATTCATAAAGTTTTTTAACAACTCCCATGTCTAAATGTGAGGATGAACTTGCCCAAGACTTTTTTGAATAATGCTAATTTCAAAGGGTGGATTTACCTTTCATCAGATCAGCAGCTCAGACATCTCTCTTGTATAATTCTGAGGAGGAATGCCTCTGTGGGCTGTGGCTTAATAAATCAAGCAAAAGTTGAAAGTGCAGCTATCGGCCTAATGCGGAATACTAAATGTAATTCACATGCTCAACCATCAGCATCAGAAGTACAAGGAACACCAAAAGGGAATAACTCCAGAAATGTAAAAAGAGAGCAGAGCCATTCTCCTGGCTGACAGGACAAGACAGCACCAGTCACCACTCCACCCCTATACGACAGGCCATCACACTGAACCCTGGAGGTTGGCTACGACATTCAATCTCCACACAGGTTGGTTGGGTGTGTGTATGTGTGCGTTTTCTCCCCACTTCTCTCCCAACTGTAACAGCTGGCTCGATCGCTCCCCTTTCACCCTCTCTTGATATGAAACTCTGTATCCGGTCAGACACTTTACGAGGATGTCGAGCCGTTTCAGGTCTCCCGGCCTTGGCTAAATCCCACAGTCCCCTTTTATGGAGGGAGGATGGCAAGCGAGGGGAAGGGGGTCGCTTGTTTCTCCGAGTGCGGTGATGGAAATGTAACCAAATACCAAAACTAGGGGTAAAGGGCGGAAGGGGAGCACATGTTGACTGACAGGTGCAGAGGTGGCCTGCTAAATAGAGCTCATTGGAGGGATGGTGATTGTGCTTAGAGCGAGTATATCCACTAAGGCTATAACTGAAACTTAAATCCATATATTATGTGGATGCTGAGTCAGCACCACCACCTAACGAGGTGTGGTAGTGGTTTGTGGGTGTAACTGATAAGGGTGAGGTCCTTCAGGTAGGGAACCATTCATGCACAATTTATAGTAAATGATGACACAAAAGACGAGTTACAGTCATGACATGTTTATTGTTAGCAAACATTTGTCCTTGTGTTTCTCACAGGGGTTAAGTATTCCCTGTGTTTTGGTGCAGGTGAACCGTGTTGAATTAAAGCATATATGAATGAAGACCAATCAGTGCATTTGCTGAGTAGCAAAATGCAACGAGGCTTACTAACTGCCAAGTAACAAGGGCTCAGGTGAAAGTCGAACAACAATCAACAGATAAAGTGCAGCGCCGTAGCTGCTTCAGTTTATATATTTGTCCTATTTTCATACTGACTGAAAATCAAAGGAAATCTTTTGATACCATGATGTCTTCATTTCCATTACATATCCTGTTCTTCAATTCTGCATTTGTACAATGCAATGAGTAATCTGCATCCCCGTGTGGATCCATAGGAGCAATTGAATAAAAGATCATTTAACATCAGTCGTGTACAACATGTAGAGGAACTGGTGTGCCCCTATATAAATAAATACAGAATATATACAGCACACACACACGCATCGAAATGATTACAACCTGATGTAATAATTCAGTGTTTCTGTAAATTAGCTATTTTGATCCAAATCATTTCCAGCTCATTTCCTGATCTGCAGTGAGCACCACTGGCTTAACTTAAACATACACTTAGAATAATGTATCCATCACCCAGCCCCCCTCCGAGCACAACAAGTGGTTAAGGAAGACACTGAGGGAGGATCTCAGTTAAAATAAGGGTCTTGGGGCATCTATGAAAGTGATTAGCTTTGCAAGGCGACGGGTAAAGAAACTGGAGGTAGAGCTGGATCCTCCTGATCTCTGCGAGGCTTCTTGCAAGTGAGCGCCAGCAGCAGCAGCATGGGCAGGTGCCAGAGGCTGCAGAAGAACAGCTTGCGGGCACTGCTGCGGTCTCCCTTGCGGTAGAAGCGGAAGGCCAGGAAGCTGATGTACAGGTTGATGGGCAGGGAGATGACGGGGAAGGTCCAGGTGGTGACATCCAGCACGGGCGCTAACGTTGACAGGCCGATCAGGCCCACGCTGTGGCGCAGGGCCACCCGCTTGCACATGCCAGGGTGGGTGACGGACATCATGCGGTAGCCGCCACGGGAGTAGTCTTCCCTCAAGTTCCAGCTGAGGGCGTTGAAGTGAGGGAACTGCCAGCTGTACAGGAAACCACCCAGCAACAAGGCACCTGGGGGGTGAGACAGAGGGAGAGATTGAAGAATGAGGAGGGAGGAGATTAATGATCGAGTCTGAGGGACTCAAGTTTATGTGCTGCTTCTTTCATAAGTGAGGGAATTAAAAATTTACAATGTGAGTTTTTGGATAAAAAGTACCTTTCTTTAATCTTACAATGTAAGAAAGGACAGCATTTCCATAACTTTAACACATTTGTATCACAAAACAAACACCTCGTTGCAAAACTTAGTTATTCTAAAATATACAGTATTTACAATAGTGTTTTGGTATATTTCATCAAGAAACCAAAAACATCTGGCCCATTTTAACACAAAAACTACTGTTTCAACAAAATATGGTGAACTATAATAAAACCAGCAGCAGTGTTGCCTCTATCTTCATGTATAATCTCATATTGAGACCTTTGTGCTTTTCCTGAGTGAATGACAGAGAATAAAAGATGCTTTAGATCATGACTATAGCCAGTTTTTTAAGTCAATACTAACTTGCAGCAGAGTTACAACTGTGAATGTTTTCCCTCCAAGATTTAAAGTTATATCAATTATTGTCTCAACCCTAGCTAGCACAAAATGTTGCTGATGATCTTTACTGAGGGACGGCTGTTCTCAGAAGCATTACACTGTTTGGTAAAAATCAGTGTTACATCTGATAGTTTAAATGAGTCAAACCAGAAGAACAAGTGTATATACTGACAGTGACAGTCTGTGTGAGAGCGAGAAACAGACCTGTGGACTGCCACGTTCACTGCAAGTACTAATCATAGTGACTCAGCACAACAAGCAACTGAAAACTCCACAACAGAGCTGCAAACAGGTTTTCTTTTGTCTTGCTTTGAGTTAGAGCTGCAATGATCAGTCAATTAATCGATTAGTCGATCAAAAGAAAAACAAACAATTGCCAACTATTTTGATAAATGATTAATTGTTTCCATCATTTTTCAAACAAATTGTCAAACATTTCTTGGTTCCAGCTTCTTAAATGTGAGGATTTGCTGCTTTTCTTCGTCATTTATGACAGTAAATGAAGAGCCTTTGGATTTTGGACTTTTTATTTTTCACAATGTTTTGACATTTTATATACTAAACAATTAATCATGAAAATAATCAGCAGATCAATCAATAATGAAAATAATCGTCAGTTGCAGGTCTACATGTAAAATCTCGTTTGTAAACTGGTGAAGCTTTGGTATGATACTGTGCATGTAAAATAGTGTCCTCTACTTTCAGGGGACATTTAGAGAACACTGGCTATATAGATATATTTTACTGGGCTTAATCATTTGATAACACGCAGTTCATTCAAATGGAAAGTTCATCTCAGTGGCCAAGCGACAGTATGGGCTAGATTGTTTTTCAAAGCTTTCATTAATAGGATGAGTTACCATGGAATCTTAAAATCGGTGGAAATTGAATGCAATAGAACTGCTTTCATTTTACAGATGAAAAGCCAATAAAATCATTAAACATTATGTTGAAAGAGCCAACCAAATATTTGCAGCATAAATAGAAACTCGTGAGCACTTCTCAGGGATACGGCAGCAACATGATGGAACATTTCATACCGTTGCCATGACAGACCACTTAATGTGTCCACCAAACAAGCTGAATAAGCCCCTCAGTCTCAGTCTCTTCACTAACTTAACATTACATTCATTTGGCAGACGCTTTTGTCCAAAACGACTTGCAATAAAGCGCATTCAAACTGCACAAGAACAAGAGCACTAACAGCGCAGGGGGATTCAGGGCCATATGTAAAGAGAGCTTTATGTAGTGTGAGATCAAACCTGGTCAGAGTGGTCCTGATGAACGCAGCGAAGAACAACAACCAGCTAGCTAACTAAAAAGTAGGAGTGCAGGAACACATCAGTGTGACTTAACTAGGGCTGCAACTAACAATTATTTTAAATATGGATTGATCTGCCATTATTTTATTGGTTAATTGATTAATCATTTAATCTATAATATGATTTCAGATGACTGGTTTTATCCGACCAACAGTCCAAAACCCACAGATATTCAATTTAGGGCTGAACAATTGATCTAAATATTGTCAAAATCCCAATATGGCCACGTGCAATATCCAAATCACAAGAGATGCAATGTTTTGATAAAGGTAAAATGTGTGACAACATACCATTATACATGAATCACTGTGGTGCTACAGAGATGCCCCGGCCTACACATCATATTCTCCAGACGTAAGGGAACGTGCTTGTTTGGTACAAACCCCAGCAAAAATCACATCAGTTTTATGTTTTTTTTTCAGTGAAAATAAAATTCAAAAATTACCATTTCCACTAAAATTGTGACTCATATTGCAATATCTGTCAAAATAATCACAATATGATTTTTTTTGCATATCGTTCAGCCGTTACTATCATAGAAGAAAACAAGCAAATATTCACGTTTGAGAAAAACTTTTATTATTTTTTGGTTAAAAAATGACTTGAATGTCATCATTCAAGTCATTTTTTAACCAAAAAATAATAAAAAATTGTTGCAGATTAATTTTCTATCGATTGGCTAATTGATCAATTGACTTTTAGTTTTAGCTCTAGATCAACCGAAGCCTCAGACTTCTGATCTAATGAAGATAAGAGACCCTAAATTACAGCTAGACAATATATATATATTTGATACTGGATTGTGATGGAGATATAGTTGATCTTGATAGCACCTTAATTATAATACCTCTGAACAGTGACCATGCAGCTTTTTACTTGATTGCCATAACAAACGGCTAGGAAGACTATTGGATTAGCTGCTGAAATTGAATACTTATGAATGTCTCCACCAAAAAAACAAAAACAAATACCACTGCAGTCTAGGGAGACAAACATGGCTTTATGAACTTTATTAACTGTATACATTGCAGCTGCTCTTTGTCCCACACTGTCTGCAGACTGGAAATAACAGTTCAGTTCACAACAACATGTTGGGCTTGTATCTCATCACATTTGAAAGGTGAGGATAATGAGACCTAAAATCAAACTGATTATAATAGTGATACTGTGGATAAATATGGTTGACTGTGTGCACGAGGGCTGCAATTAATGATTATATCATTATCAAT
This sequence comes from Macquaria australasica, assembly GCA_005408345.1. Taxonomy (NCBI): domain Eukaryota; kingdom Metazoa; phylum Chordata; class Actinopteri; order Centrarchiformes; family Percichthyidae; genus Macquaria; species Macquaria australasica. The sequence continues at coordinate 1,173,851 of SEMN01000081.1, forward strand.
TAACCTTTTGTAAAACCCCAAACCCACTGATATATAATTTACACTGATATAAAAACAGAGAAAAGCAGAAAATCCACCCATTTGAGGAGCTGAATAATTTTCTCTCAACCAAACGTTGGAGCACTAGTATCTACACACGTGAGTCCACTAATACCCCATCTCTCAGCTGGGCGAGTTATACCTGGCTCCAGACAACCTGTGGCAGCCGTCCAGCCCATGACAGGAGGTATCGCACCCACCACTGCTCCCAACCAGGTGTTGGTGATGCTGAGCCTCTTGAGCGGCGTGTAGCAGCAGGTGTAGAGAAAGATGTTGAGGGCGCCCAGGAAGCCCGTCAAGGGGTTTACCGCCAGCGTGAGCAGAGCGATCCCGGGAACTCCGCAGGCCAGAGCGAAGGACACTGCATGGAGGGGACTGATATAAGGAAGGGACAGAAAAGAAAAGAGAAACAGAGGGGGAGAATATGAGAATCAGCTAAATCAAAAAATATACAAAGGCAAATTTAAAAAAGATGATAAAAAGGCAAGTTACAATACACAGATTTAGGCTCAGACAAAAGCCCATCACCGCCATGGGAACTATGGGATGATAAAGTTTTGTGCAGACACCAGATAAGACAATGAAAGCTCCACATGTTCAACACACACACACACACACAAAGACCCATGGGGGCCACACAATGACAGCCGCAGCCGTGCATGGCTGAGTCTCAAAACAGGAGGCTTAGAGGAAGCTCATCTGATAAGAGTTTGTCAGGAATAAAAGTAGCCCTGCAAGATGAAGAGCATGTGCACACGCCAGAGATCAAAACTAGCTGAAGAAAACCACTGCGGCTCAGGCTTTTAGCCGGATGAAGACTTCCTCCTCCTCCCCCGATCTTTTATTGAAAGCAGTGATGGCAAGGTCTGGTTCAAATTCACCAGTAAATGCTCCATAAATTAAAGAGAGGGTAGATTAAAATCTTGACCAAACGCAGGCCTTCTCTTCAAAAAGCAAACAGGGCTTTTATTTTGGTGGTGTGGCCGAGCAGGAAGATTGGTGCATTAATGTGATTAGTGGTGTTATGTCTGTTTTATGTGGGCTGAGGTGGGGCCGCGCAGGCTGGCTATGGGCTGTCGACAGTCTGGCTGTGGGCTGGCTCTGTGGGGGTCAGGGGAGGGAGTGCGTCACATGGCCTGAGGTGGGTTTACTGTCCTCTGTCAGGTGAGTAATGTCAATGCAGAAAGCCAAAGATGTGGTCGTCTGGTTAGACCACAATCAAGGCCAGAGATCCAAATGTAAAACACGAGGGATTTACACATTAGGTTAAAGAAACAGGATGATTCTATTTCAAACTTAGTCACCTGTTAAATATTCAAGTAAACTGTGGAAAATGTCTAAGCCTTGCCTAAAACCCAGTGGCCTCAGGGACTGGTGTAAAACTGGGAACAGACTATAAATGATTAAAACCTACAAAGACTAGACATTGCAAACAAAAGATACAAGATTTCTTTTTGTATCGATAGCTAGAAAGGAGCACATATTGACCAGAAATACTGAAAACGCACCCTGAAATGACTAATCCTGCAAGACAATTCTCATGTTCCTCAACCAAAACAGAAACAGAAATGGACACATATCAAAAACAGCTTGCCTCGCAAATTTATGCTGCAATTTCTGTTGAAAAAGCAAAGAAACCAAGATAAATGCTACATTTGGATATGATGGTAAACTACTCAGAAAGAGCAGGGGGCAATTGAAATTCATAAGAATGAGGTGAACTTTAGCGGAGCTGTGGCTTTGCGCCAAGAGCTGGATGAAATGAATTAAAATACCACTCATGAGAATGACGAGCAGAGACTTTATTAGAAGGCAAACGATGAGATTGCTTCACATACTGTATGATTTTATCTCCAAACTGCCAACGCCAGCTGACTCAGACAGTAACAGACTTGGTCCAACTTGGTCAACAGTCGTACTTCAAATCAGACTCAAACTGATCCACTGACTAAACTGAAAGCTATTCAGCATCATCACATGTGGAAGCCTCAAGCTCTGCAAAACCACAACAGAGGATGGGGGACGGTTGTCTACATTTCACAGAAGAACAATAAAAGGTGGGAAAGACGATCCACTGGCTTATACAAAGCCTTGTCCTGAGGACAATATGGAGAATGTGTAAAATGTGGTCTTCTGATGGCTTGTTTGACAGGACAGTCCAGCATCCCATCTGCTCGCTGTCTCTACATAAGATTGTATGTGTGAGAGAGAAGGAGGGAGGGAGAAAGAGTGAGATATCTAGTGTTTCTAGGCGTCTCAGAGACAGACAGTCACACCACCTCTTGTCAGGGACAGGCTAAAAGCCGGAGAGAAGAGGCTGTGTTTAGACAGCGAGAGAACATCTTCAATCACCAGCTCAACAGCACGAGAGTCCACTTTTAAACACCATGTCAATGGAGAATTCCTGAACCTGGGATGAGATAGCTCTGGGTCAAGGTCCAGCTATGTTACTAACAGGATGTTCAGCCATAAAGTGACTGTGTTGCTGGTATATATTAGAAGGCAAAAGAGGTTGCTGGCTGCATGTGAATTGGACTCTTGTGGAAGGCGTTTCATCCTCTTATGTCAACAGGTTGTTTGCTTTTGTTCTTCTTGAATAAAAACGAAAGGAGAGACAGGGAGCTTTTCCTGTAAGAGTGAAATGCAAAGGAGGCAGTTTCCTGGCAAGGACAATGGGTGAAGAGAACATGTGGTTGGTTTATGTTTTTTTTTTGGTTCACGCATCAGTGCTTAAAGGTGGCAGTCTACCAAAGGGGCAGGTAGAGACGAGCATATCAAGTCACTGAGTCAGGTTTGTAGGAGCGTGGTGATGCATGCAGTTCACTGAGCACCGATGCAGAGGTTATCAGGCATCTAAACAGTGGAGGTAGCAAAATAAGGGTGGTCAGGTAAACTACACCCTAACCTCCACCTCGTCCCTCCTCCTTCCCAACCTGGTAACAAGCTCGCATTACACCTGACAGGTGTAAAGCAGAGGATCGTCACTGCTGGCATGCATTTCTGGTATTGGCATGTACAGTCTCTGGCTGCTGCTACTCTGCATACACAGCTACTGGTCTGCTTCAGCGCTGTAATAACTCAATAACTAAAAGCGGAACAGAAGGGTGTAAATCAAAATGGGATGTGTGCTCAGTGCTACTGTTTTATTTAAAAGGTGTGGTCTTCATTTCACCTTGCTAGGCAGCAGAATCCATCTTGCCAGGGTTCACGTTATACGCTTGTGGACGAACCACAGTGATTTGGACCAATCAGCGTCCTACCAAGAACTACTGGCAGCTACGGGCATGGTCTAGGTGTGACGACTGTGACTGTTCATTCCAAAACAACAATGGTGGCTCCTAAAAAGGTTAGCGCAGATGCTGCTATAGCATCAGTTATATGAGAACTGTGTATTTCTTCATTGAAAGAAGAGCAAAGAACGTCAATGAAGGCTTTTCTCAATGGAAAAGATGTTTTCACTCTTCTCCCGACTGGCTTCGGCTCTCCTACAGCATGGTTTGTTGATCGTATTGGTTGAAGTTAGTCCGTGACAGACAATGACATACAGATGGTTCATCCAATCACCTGCCAAGTATCTGTTGATAGTGCCTACCCTTTTCCAAACTGTTTACAAGGACACCTTCTCAGATGGTTCCGTGTAACAAACCATCTGGCGCCTCAGGTTAGTCTTCATTATAATATTGCCAACAAATACACATATGCTTTGACATCACAAGCTGTTAGGTCACCCCCCCCCCCCCCCAAAAAAAAATGTCACTGTCATTAGTCTAGTCAGTATTTTACAAAAGACGGGTTGGGAGGCTCAGTAGCTGTCATGCAGTGCTGCTTCTTTACTGAACTGAACTCCAACTCACACTGAGCTGTTGCATCTCTCTCTGCCTGTACACGCTCGAGTCACTCTTCAGTCTTTTTAACGTAATAAAAAGTGCAGATCGGGCTGCTATGCCAAATCATTCATACAGAAAAGCATGAGATAAATGCTGTTAAATAAGCATAAAGACAGAAAACTGTACCTGATTTGTCCTCTGACGAGTGGACGGTTCTTTGTGCGGTTCATGTTGGAGTCAAAGGGCACCTCAAAGTACTGTGGAGAAAGAACAAGTGGGTTAATGCAGGAGACACACACACTATATCATGAACTACTGCAGACAGCAGTGAAAGTTCATCACTTTAGAATTTAGCCAACACTATAGATGCAGTCGTGTATTTTTTATGTGTGGTTCTTGTACACCTCCTATACTGCAGCTCAAAAGGTACAGATGTTTAGATCATTCTAATTCTCAGCAATGTTGAAGTTCAACATTGTTGAGGTTGGGCTGAGATACAGTACAGCAGTCAAAGGTTTACAATGCAATCATTCTGTGGATGTAAACAAAAAGGTGTGAATGGAAAGAAACAGCCACTATGACATATTTCTCTCTGCCTGCGTGCTCTCCGGCGTTGGCTGTGTTAACAGAAATGTAAATCGACTTGGTAAATTTATAAAGGACCACAGGACTTCCAACATGCCTGCCTCTGCGAATCTTTCTATGCAACATCTGGAGAGAAACGATGTGAGGGGAGCCACTTAAGGCATGGTCATAGCAAATCTCTGAACCAAATGCTCACCCTGCACTTGGAGAATAAATGTACTGGAGGTGGAAGGTGGAGGCAGTGAGTTGTTGGGATTGGAGGTGGTGGTGGGGTGGTGTTCTGGGATACAACTATGTGAAAAACTACTTATACTGTTTTATGATCTGCTCTGGAGGAGTATGCTTCAAAGTGCTCCCATGAGATTGGCAATGTGTGACTAAAATACAAACACATGGGGTGCTTAAACGCAGGAACAGGCTAATCTGTGTGTATGTGTGTGTGTGTGTGTGTAAGTGAGCAAACGCACATAGATGTGTGCATTTTCTTGCCTGCATAAGAGTCTTTGACTAATGAAGAAAACAGATAAAGCACTTAGACTACGGAATATCAAGATCCATCTCTTCTGATGATATATGGTTCACATAAAATATCTAATAAACAGATAATCCACTTTCCTCTTCTTAAACCCCAGTTCCCAGATTTACTGCACCCATGACATTGGAAAGCCACCATATTATTAAAAAAAAAAAACTCTTGGTGGAAGGCATTGCATTTCATTTCGTATAGATTTTTTTATTTTGAAGAACATTAGGGAGTGGGTTGCGCCATTAAGGTCTGATGTACAAGATGTCTCACAATACTCGACCGGGACTTGGAGTCAAAATCCAAATACAAAGCACCAACGAAAAGATCAAACATGTCTGATAACAATTTGGCTTTCTTAGATGAGGTTTGGATTTTCGGAGGAACACTGAACTGACTTCTCAGATCAGGGGGGTCAACAATACTCTAAAATGAAACGGATCGTTGTGACCCAGTACAGCTACCCTTTAGTCAAAGTGCAGTTATGCTACTATTTTGTACTATTTTAAAGACAAAAATTTGCATCAGTAATAAGAGAAACAGAGCAAACAACCTTTAGAAAAGTAGGTAAATATATCTCCATATTTTGGCTCCAGTTACTGCTGAAATTGCAGCGGCACTAAAACCCTTCAAGCACCCAAAAGATTAAAATTAGCAGTGGAATAAGCTTTCTTTCTCCAGATGCGCCATAGAAAATCTCCTGCTTCCCTTTTCCGTCTTTGGTTCAGTTGTAGTGGAGCGCTAGCTAGCTGGGTCTGACTGGACTGAGCCGGGCTAATGGACAGCTGTGTATGCGGCTGTGGGACCCCAAAGGCCCAGGCTGAGGTGTTAATTCTATTTCCTGGGTCAGGAAATGCATCAGGAGGTCAGGGGCCGCATGAGAGAGAAATGCACTTTGTGGCCAGGCCAGAGCAGAGCGGTGCTGAACCAGGCCTCAGGCAGGCCCAGGGCCAAGCTCACTACAACGCTGCTCACATAAAAAGGATCCACTTAGTTTCCAATAACATCATCCCACATGTAAAAAAAATAAATAAAAGACCCAGATACTGTGAATAACGTTGCTCTGTGCATTGTGCCCCTATAGGCATATAAGGCACCTGTACAGTAAATAAGAGAAGAAACAAAGAAGAACTTTCCAGAGTGAGAGAAGTATTTCAAAATACTTCAAAGATTCAAAGATCTTGCCGTTGTTTGGATGAATCTGTCGTGTGTGTATATGGATGATTTGGCGTGAAGGTCAAAGTCACTCAGTCCACCCCACTGTGTGTGCCGTGTTGTCATTTCACAGTTTGTCCAGTTCGGCTCTCGTTCCTCCTCCTCCTCTGCCTTTTAAGTCAGAGTGCCTCATCTGGTTCACATCAGCGGCCCTCTCAGCCCATGTCATTATTTCCGCCCAACACTGCCATGTGTTACAGTGATGGCATTAAAATAAGTGGACCACTTGTGTTTTGTGTGCATGCACGTGTGTTGCTACAGGTAGGTCTAAAGGTTTGGTTCAGAGTGGTCTTCACCTGCTTTGAGTCGAGGTAACATGACTAATTAACTGGCATAACATTCGGTGATTATAGCTTTTAGTGTTCAATCTCCAGTAGTGCATTTCTGACCAATGTATATTTACCATTACTAAATGCTAATAAGCCTTTAATCAAATTGTCATAAAAATTAGGCCTACCCTCAAAATACTCATGCTACATTGACGTGAATATTGATTATGGTGAATATAATATTGTTGATCATGTAATAATAAATGTATAAAACAATCTCATTAAAAATATCATAGGCCTTCAATAAATTATTAAAGCAATATAAATATGTTTGACAGCTGAATAGCTCTGCTTTAGGAAAATATAGCTTGCTTTATTTCTTTTCTATAATATTTTGTATTGTGTCCTACAGTATTTGGAATAATATCTGCAAAGAGAGAAGTGTCAGTGGGACTTCTTGTGGCAGGACATGATTTTGACAGCCTCTCTTCATTTCCAGCATGACCAATATACTGATGTTCAAATTCAGTTTTCATTGTGATGATGTGTGTGCAATGCCTCTGAAATAGAGGCAAACAGACCTTTGTTTGTTTTTATGCCAGTGTGGCTCTGCTCTGATCACTCACTGACGCACCATGACATATCTGATTGAAACTGCCAGCTACTGTTTACTTTGTGAGCTCTGTAGTTCACTCATGATTCAGTCACTGACAATGCTGAGCAGTGGAGCACAATGGGGCACATTTGATAGTCGGCGTACCTGCAGCAAACAAACGAAAGAATGGATCGGGCTTCAGATAACATACTGTTCCATCAACAACTGCCTGGATCAATACCAACCTCAATCCTATGGATCAGCTCGAGACATCTACTGTATAGAGAGGTAGCTGGGGGACTGAACCGGAAGTGATGGAGAGTCTGGCTGCTGCTTTCAATTATGAACACAAACACATACACATAAAACCCATAACTGTAGGGACAATTATCTGCCAGATGAGGACGGAAAACAGGCGAGACCAAAGTGAGAAGCAAAGGAGAGGGGGTATACGGGTGCCAGATCCTCCGAGCTATCAAAGACAGAACATGATCCAACGCCAACCACCAGGGCTCAATTGATAACAGGCTGCAGGCAGGCATTTCCTATTCTTGTGTAGAAGCTGCAGAAGATAACTTGGCTTTGTGTCAAGATATGATTTATGGTGACACTGAAGCAGTACGAGTTTAAGGGCTGCGTAGTTTGACAAAGTGCATAAAATGTTTAATTTCATCAGTGGATATTGTGACGTTGGCCTGTTTAACCACTTAAGGAGAATGAACATGACTGAAAAATTGACAACCTTGTACTTTGTGCACCAGCCACTCCTTGTGCTCCCCATGGGAGAAGGGTTGCCTTACCAACCTAAAACCTCGTATCTGCCTGCAATAACAACGATAGGAAGTGCAGTGAAGGTCGGAGAGGAGCGATACAGTAACTACACACTGTGCATTTACTGTGTTTACTCGAGAGGTAAGAGTGTGCCTAAACACAGGCACAAGAACACACACACACAGCTGAGCAGCTGTATGGCTTCGGCTCACTCAGGAACATCAGCTGGCTTGTCTCTCTCGCTCTGCTGAGGGAAACCCAGGTGCACGGGCTAAACCCAACAAAAAGACCAAGTCATCACTTGTCAGAATGTCACCTGTTTGCCCACTGGAGTTGAATGGCAGACACGAACATCCACAGGGGTGGGTGGTGCTCTGATGCACGCGAGCCAAGTCTACTTTAAAAAAAAAAAAAAAAAAGCACGAGAGCTCTCAAAGCCCCCTTCAACACCAACTGTGAACTGTCTCTGATCAAGCACTTGACAAACAAGCAGCCAAAGATTTACATAGATTAAGCTTTCCTCAGAAGTCAATTCAATGGTTCTGGCAGACATTCACAATGTTTTGAAGTCAAATGAAAGAAAAGAAATGGAACAAAACAGACAAGGCATGCAACCCAACTAGTCACAACAAAAAAACGCTGGTATGGCAGATTAAGGTTATTTCAAGGTGCTTCTACGGTAGAAGTGGGACTGCTGTCTGTTCTGTCACAGAAATGCTATTGATGTCTCGAGTCAAATGAATAGTCTTGGAGCTATGTGAGCAATGCTGTGATCTTACAGTGCTTCCCTGAAGAACCTGTTAAACGCTTCCAAAGTACTTATTAAACTGTTAGCAAGAACCTGTGTGAGTGTCTGTGTGGAGAGCAGAGGTGTTAAATAAGAAATAGGGGGGAAAAAATAATGGCAAAAAGACAAGTAAGAGAAGAGATGAGGAAGCAGGAAGATGAACGTAAAAAGAAGGAAAGGAAAGATAAAATGTAGAGAGAGAGGGGAAGCTGAATGCAGACACTGCGCAAACAGTGGGCATTGTAATTAGGGTTGGGTGGGTGGTGGTTTATAACTGGTATAAATGGGACATTGGTAGAGAGGTGTGCCATGATTTAGATTCAGGTATATGTGTGCAGGTACAGAATGGATTTTAATTGTCACATTACATAAAATGCATCATGAGCATCATTCAACACAACTCATTGCACGTTAACCTGTGTAACTTATAACTCATAACTCATATCACAAATAGCCCTGTAAAACACGAGTGAAGGCTTCCCTTTTAGGCTAAAAACACAAGGATGCAGGCAGGACCAAATTACGATGAAAGGTTGCACATGGTTTGGTTGTAAAAGGTTTGAATACAAAACAGGACATGAGAAATACATCTAGAAACTCGATTTTGGCACTAAAGTGTTAAAAAGAGTACATCTCCATCACTTCATTTCTGTCACTGAGAAAATAGCAATATTTAGTTCACACTAGCGGCAGTGGAGGTGAAAGATAAAAACAGGAGACGTGTCTGTGACTGGAACGCTGCATATGGACAGCTGGCAGATGTTTCTGGGCTTCCTCGCTCCTCTGCGACCCTTTGATGTGATGAAATTATAGGGGATCAGCTGGTGTGATTAGACATGAAAAGCTCAAATTGTTTGCACTGTTTAATTCATGATGGAAGAAATCAAGAAAAACAGGGAAGACAAAAATTCACATAACCTATGATCCAGACCTCTTTCCGCACTCGAGCAGCCCACATTTCCATGTCTGCACAGTGACTCATGCATGTGTACAGAATCATTAGACATTTCGCTTCAAAAGACCTTCAAAAGCATGTAACTAGCAAAGTTGAAACTACCCGTACTTCTTGGTCTTCTAAATACCAGAACTGCACTACCCTGCTGCTATACACTAAAGTCTCCTTTCGTTCTCCTCAGGCACCACTGAAGACTGCAGTACTCTGTCTGGCCAAAGAGTGGATCACATCTCCCTTTCAGCTGTGTGCTGAACCCACACCGTTTCGCCCTCTCTTTATAGTGGTCTGTGTAGAGCTGTTGGCAGCAGTTCAGCTGGCACACCCTGTCTTTTGATTAATGGCCTGAGTGTGGGACAGTGAAGTGCTAAACTGTCTTTATGTTAATCAGCCAATTAATGCTGAGCAGAGCCACATTACCTCTGCCCTAATCAGTCCCTTTGCCTGTGAAGATATGGGCAGCAGGATCTGGGAAAGCTTACTGCAGGGCAGAGGCATGCTATACTCTCGCTGCCTGAGCCACGGAGAGAGGGAAGGAGTGGTGGAACAAAAAGAGGATCAAGCTTAAAATGGAGAAAAACAGAAAATGCTAAAAGTAGATTATTCTTACATGCTGCTTTTCTTCTAACTCATCTGATCAAAGGAGGATTTGACAGCTGCTGCTTCACCTCCATAAACAACATAAAGAAAAGTTTTTGGTGTGCAACTAAAGACAAATGAGTGTTGTCTATTTCTGTTCTGCATAGAAGACCATCTTAAGCCACTGAGGCAGGGGGTCTGGCGGAATATATGCCTTGTGTGTCAGATCATATCACTATTTTCATCATTAATGCTGCGTCGTGACCAGGCCACAGTGCCTCCTAGTGTGAGGGAGGACTCGGGTTACAAGCCAAACTCTTGGTGGACGGCAGTGGGGATGACAGCAAATCTTCAGGATCAAGAGACCCTCTATCAAAGGAAGAGATATTTCATTACAGGGTGGGTTTATTTAAAGTCACAGAAAGAGTATCTACCACTTATGACCCCAGACCTTGATTCATAAATTTGCCACTTTAGTCATTCCTGCAGCAAATAGAGTGCTGCAGGAATGAGTTCTAAAACCCGATAACGAGTTAGCATTTTTGCACTTCCTGTTCCCTCATCACGAAGTCAATGGGTTTTTTGAATGGGTTTTTGGTTAGATGCCTGAAATAAGGTCTGTGGTTAACACAAGCTTAAGAGATTTTCACGTTTTGTTCTACAACATAAAATACGTCAGTAAATACCCCACTCGTAAATTTTGAAGCTTTTACGTTTTAAAAAAGGCGGCTGCTAACAAGCAGCTAAATGAGACTACAGAGGTTGTCGGGGACATTAAACGTCATCACGCCGAACACAGAAACTCATCTACTCACTCGTCCGCCTTTACAGCCTCTTGTGTTTATACTTGCGCTCTTGCAAACTGTTCTAACTGAAACTTTCTCAAATTACAAGTTGGAAGCTTAGTGGTGACGACGTTGAAGCCATGCGACTGTGGTAAATTTTGTTTATAGCCTAATGTTAGCTTTTTACTTCTGCCGATTGCATTTATGCTTCAAAATCATAAAAGTGGTGATCATTTGTGAAGATTATCTTGCTGAACAAAACATGTAAGCATCATAAACTGTACTCCGGGTAGGCCTACAAAAATACGTCATCCCTGCAGCACTCTAAAGAATCATTGGACTTCTGGCAAAATCCTTCAATGAATCTGCTTAAGTTCCAAAAATTAATCTTCATTTGTAGAAAGCGGGTTGGTACCATTTGCCACTGAACTAGACACTGGGCCATGCTGGCCGACACATTCATTTTCACTCCACTGTAAACATATCAACTGTGCAAACAAGACAAATTCCTTTGTTGGAGTGCTGGCCAGCCATATCTCTAGACTGAGCCTGATAAGTTAACATTCTTACTAATGAGGGCATTTCACTACACTTCCTGATTACCATTAACTGTGTACACACTTGACTGCTTTCTATTCAGTCTCACATACTGTGGGAAAACATATCAGTGAAAGCTGAATACAGAGAACTAGGCAGTGAGTGTGTGTGTGTATGTGTGTGTGTGGTCACTTGTTTAAAGACAAATAAACAGTCCTTTCCGCCATCAGTGGGCATTTTCAAATAAGGGAGGGTGTGACTGACATGACATGCAGTTTGAAAGGCTCTCAACAGTTTGGGTGCAGCTGAAAAAGAGGCATGTGCATGACCGTGTGTATGTTTGAGAGAATGGGAGTGTTTAGATTTTTTCATCCGCAGCTGTGTCTGACCACAAGGAGACTGGAATGAGTGTGCGTGTGTGTGTCAGCTTTAATACACCTCTGATACGGCTAGTCCTGACTGAAACATCTTGGAGAAATGCACCCCTTGGAAATTAGAAGTGATAAGGAGCAGACACAGATGAAGGCCTTACTGTTCTCTCAAACATGACAGCAGCCATCAGCACCTCTGGCAAATTTGTATTTGCGGCAGTGACCCATGGCAAAATCCAGCCCTTCATCTAGACAGGCTCATTCAACAAGCCTTTCAAATCAACATGATAAGGACCGCAGAAGAAGATGACAACACAGTGAGGTCTAGTTCTCTGTGTACAGCCAGTCTTTTCCCCTCTCATCCATAACATTAACTTTTAAGGGTATAAAACATAAATTCTGGATGAAGGTCAACTACCCATTAATGAAAAAGGTTTGGAGAAAAAAAATCTTTCAATAAGCTACATTGTTAGGAATACCACAAGATGCCTGTCATGGCACGCACTGTAAAGAGCAAATCAGACAGCTGTGATTTTTTGCATTCACAGTCAGTGACTTTAACAGGAAATTCATTTATTTTCTTACAGCTACTCACAACTTGAGACGAGACAGGATACCAAAGTGATAACCCATCTGACTCCACAATCTGAGAACACATCATTTCTATTCTATTAAACAAAACGGATTATTCAGTTTCTGTTTGTTTCTGTCTGTTTTTTTTAAATCTCTGGCTTGTGGTAAGCAGTGCACTCTGGCATGCTGGGACATGGGTCACAGGTCTCATACCGCCTGCTTTTCCTCCAAGGTAAGGTCGTTTCTGAAAACATCCTGCAGATCCAACAAACTGAACACAAAGGTGGCACAGGTTTTACATAGTTCAATCAGCATCTTTGTTCTCCCTCCCTTTCTCCTCACCAGCATGTTCTGTAAACTAGACTTCTGGTAGCACACATGCAGCTCAGGCTGGTGCAGTGCAGAACAGTTTGGTTCTGGGACAAGGCAAGGGAAAGGCTGGAAAGATTATAGTATTCTCCCTATAATGTAATATGTGTGCAAAAACTTTTTTTTGGTGTAGATTTGAACTTTTGAACTCTTCAGTCTCTGCAGTGAAGTAAACCTGCTAACAAACTGTATCACATCCTACAGAGCTTCACAGAGAGAGCACGTGGTTAATATCAAGGGTCTGCTCTGAGCTGGCCTTCAGTAAGAGGGCCTTCAACCTTCTTCAACCATCACACTGGGCTGGTGGCAAATAAAAACGTCATCTAACCGTTACATCCCTGATTATAAAGTAGAAAGAGTTATGGTTTTCATCCTATAAACTCAGTTTGAGACATCACCTAGTGTGCTAACCCCCTTCTGTTTAGTTTCACCTTTTGAGTGACAGGAAACAGAATGAGGAAAAGATTGAACTATGTTGATATGGAGGCGGAACATTTGCTGATACAGCCAACACAAGGGAACAGACAGTAAACAGTGGCAAAAAGCAGCAGGAGTAAATAATTTATCCATGAGTTTCAATCTTGTTTGCTGGAGCAAATGGGATGAGACTGTGTGAACAGGGTAACAAAGTTCCTGTCAGAGTCTGTCCTTCTCCGCTGCCGGAGCTTTGCCCCAGAGACCCGTCCTTCTTTCTGCCATATTCTCTGCATCCCCTCACCTCTCTCGCTATCCCCTCAAGTGGAAAGGCAACCAGTCCTCAACGGGTTCTAAAAGTGAGCTGTCAACCATCTGTCCAGTAAATGTAACAGAAATTCTTCCTGTCAGGATGTTGCGTGACACAGCTTCCAGTGTCTGATTGGACAAGAGTAAGTACTGGCACAGCTCCTAGGGGTGAGTTGCAATGATGGTCACAAACCCAAGGATCACACTATTTTAGCCTAGATTAGTGACAGACAACAGGAGCACAATAGTAAAGTCTTACAAATAAATATCGGAAGATGTCTATTTACGGGTTTATTTAATTAAAAAATAAAGAATTTATTAGGCAAGGGGATAATGTCGGTTTTATCTGCGTTTTTAAAGCTAAAGTTAAAAGACAGATTTCCTTGTCTACTTTACAGCACACTGTATAAAGGATGTCCTAAACAAAGACAGCAATTTCAAAGCGGTTAAGTGCCATTAAAAATTGTGGGCTGGTGAAATTGGATCCACTCTTCCCCTACCCACCCTGTCTCTTTATAAGCAATTACTACAAGAGAAGCATACAGATAAAAGGTCTACAGGCAGGAGAAAGAGCAGAGGCACCAGACACCCCCCGACCCAGCACCACTACCAGTGCGCAGACAGCGGAAATGTTTAATCCCCCAGATCTGGGGAACTGAGACAAAGACGTTCAGAGTAACATGAAGTATGGGGGTATAACCACTCATGGGCACACACCCCGATTTCTATCATTCACAAACTGATTACAGTTGTGTGGGAGTAAAATGAAAGGGAACACAACAGTGGTTACTTCCTGCTACTTGAATGAGTGACGTATGGTGACATTAATGGAGTTCAGAGTAAAACACGCTGCGCTTCAAGGCCTTTTTTGTGTGTTTACGGCTCTTGTGTTGAAGGCATGTGGGCAGCCAGATAATGCCAGAGAGGATGAGTGCAGCGTGAGTTTTTGCTGAATCGGACCTGAATGATTATACAAAGTCTCCTTTATCACATGCCAAAAAACTTTCATGAGGAGGAAAAACGAAATGCAGTTTACCTTTTGACACAAATTTGGGAATGTATAAAAAAAAAACACAGGCTTAATGACAGAGGCCCCTTCAAAGCAGGGTTAAGTTATATAGCCACACTTAGAGTAGATACGTCACTTTTGTTTTGTGGGCAGACAATGCAACAATGTTTCTAAAAGCTGGCTTACAGGTGAGCCTCTGCAATGAGAGAAAACAGTTATTAAGACGCAAAGAATAGAGGGGTAAAGTAATGTTATGCTGTAGACATAAACAAAGAAAGAAAAAAAGTGTGGTTTTACAATCCCTTTGTGATCCCCAGGTGGGGTTAGCTACAAAGCTAAAAGCATTGCCTCATATAAATAGTAGAAAGGGATGGGTACAGTTAAGCAGCAGAACCAGAGTTAGTACGTTCAAGCTGCACACACCCAGAGACACACACTTTGGTCTGTCTTGTGAACGATAATCAACAGTTACTACATGACAGAGTCTGACAGACTGCCATGTCATCATCTAGCTGAACATCCTTTTAACTCTCTGCAGTGTCTCCTGTGAAACAGAGACAGACAGGGGTCCACACCCAGCCCAGCAGGAGGACTTCATCAGGTGAGGGAGGAATGGCTGGTGGAGGAGAACAGGTGGACCAACATGCTGACAGAACACAAGTAATGCTATACTGAGGAGGCAGAGACACAAAGGCAGACTTACTAAGCCTTTTGTGCTCTTCAGTGCCGCCGCCCCATATAAAGGGCAGTGGATGTTGTATGACACCGGAAAACTTTAAAAGGGGTGTTCAAGAAGCAGATTGATTGGCAGGAGCATGTGCACATAAAGTGCGTTCACACTGGTAAGTATGGCAAAATGCAGTGTACTGCAAGTACCCGGATGGTGTACACAAAACGGCCAGAAAGTTGAGTGTGGAACGCTGCACACTTCTCAACCTCAACGGTCGCCATCTTGTCTACGTAGCGGAAGGGGAGGACCACCAACATATGACAAAGGCGGCATAAGTTGCGATTGTTACGGCTAAAAGTAAAAGCACGTTCATTTTTCATTCATTTTTAATATAACTGAATTGAAGTCAAGTGAGCAAACGTGCTGGCAGATATTTCGGCATGCAGCAATCGTGGTAAAATGTTGGTGATAATGCTCCGCCCGGTTGCAATCTGTCATTAAAAAGAAGAAGAAGAAGAAGACACGGTCAAAGGTTGCGATCGTCATTTCCGGTAAGCGCACAACAGCAGTATTCGATTTGGGACGACAGTACCCTGTCAAAATTAACGCATTACACGAGTCAGTACATAGTGTACTGCATGTAAGTGTACTAATGGGAGTACGCGATTTGAGACAGCAATAGATTTATATAGTGCAGAAAATGTTAGACTATATAATGGAAAAGATTTCCAAGTGTGTGTACTGTCCCCTGCCCCTGAACACTGAACAGTCTTGGCATGGTTACAATAATGATAATAATATAGCCATCAAGAATATTTGCTTTTAAAAGCCATGGTCATACAAAACATAGGCTTTTTTTGTATGCTAAATATCACCTATGGCTTTTTCAACTGTTCAGGGTATGCTGTGTGATTACATAATGAAGGACTGAGGACTTGGGCGGCAGTTAAGATTCAGGAAATTCAGTCTGAATAATAGGCACTGGAGACCAGGCAAGAGCCCTTTTTAAAATTTCAAGTATTAAGAGCAGAAGCTGAAAGTCCGGAAACAATTACTCAAACTGCAGAGTAGTGAGAAATGACAGCGAGTCTAAATCTAGGGTGCCCGGTAATAATGTGATGTCTTCATAATGCTCAGCCAATAAAGAGCACTTTACAATAGTGCAGCAAAAGGATTTTTCTTTAATAGATGAGGTGAATATAATGCATACTTATTCAGTACTGCCCTTTATTTAAAAGGCTAGAGGGGCTTACAAAACCATAGTGATGGAGAAGGAAAATGTTCAAATCAGTCAAAGTTGTAGCAAATAAACAACAAAACTGTAACATTCCCTTTATATGTCAATTTGCCAACATGACCAGCTGACCACATAAATATTAATCATGGCCTAATTAATCCTGCCACTAGCAAGCTTTAAGATAATGCCTCTCTCACCAAATGGCAAGATGGAAAGCCTAATGAATTTAACCCTCCATGTGCCATTTAATAATCACATAAAACCTAATCAGCTTTGTTAAAAAAGATCAAAAGTCATATGTTGCACCTGTGAGACAACCTTGTGATTTTGGGCTAAATAAATAAAACTTCTAAATGTGAGACACACCCAAGGTTTAGGGACAGCCTTGGTGCATGTCGGCAACCATTTTGTTTTCCAGCAACGATGCCCTTGCCTCAAAAGCTTCTCGGTTTGAATCAAATTAGCATTCAGTGTTGGCTGACGGGCACACCATAAACAGGGCTGCTTTTGTCAATTATCCACGGATCTCAGCATTACAAAGAGTGTTCCCACTTGCCTTTGGCTAAGTTACCTTCAGATAGAGAGGGCAAACTTGAGTTTCATGGAGAAAAAAAAAAAAACTGTACACAAATACACACATAGAATGTCTTAAGAAACAAGATGCCCTAAATAAATGTATTTTCCTGAATCAATCCTCTCATCATGAATTTATCTGCCCTTTATGTCTTGAGCTTGTGATGAATCAAAATAAAATGCAGATATCAGTGACCTTAGGAGCTTTGTATCCACATACATACACATACAATTATCTCTCCTGCAATGAAAAAGAATAAGAAAAGCTATATAACTAGGCTATTAAGTTTCAGCTCAACAGAAAACAGCAGGCCATTTCATGAAATTTGTTATTCACCTCTCTGTCAGTGATTTTAATGCAATACAGTACCACACATCAAAACACAGTATGTATTCATCTGACTAACATTAGTATCACAAAAGACATTCTGAATCATTGCAGTCATTGCTTTTTCGGTCATAACTACATACTTTAACTTTCTTCATGTCATAATGGGTAATTTTGAGCTGCTCAGCAAAACAAAAAACATTTGGGCTAAGGCTTGGAAATATTCAGTGAGATTACATCCATCGAACAGGCATGCAAACCTCTGGCCCCAATCTGCTAATGCTCAGCAGTGCAAGGGGTTGATGACAAGCAGAGGGGGCCACTTCTAAAATGAGTGCATCTTCAGCGAGCCATTATCGCCATCCGCAATCTGCTTCAGTGTGACACTAGTGCCAGAGGAACGGTTTGTCCTCTAGACCCACAGGGGCCTCTACACTGACTGCCTCCACAATGCATGCTGGAGGTGCTGACATGCCACTATATGTTTCAGTGGGAAAGCAGGTCCAGAATGGTCAAAGGAAACTGAAATTCCTCCAACCTTAACGACAGAATAGGTCGTTTGCCAATGACTCCCAAAATGACATACATAGGTGTATTGGATCTTCATCGTCATAGTAACAATAATAAACACAGTTAACGTTGTGAAACGGTCGCAGTTTGGTTACGTTTAGGCACGAAAACTACTTGGTTAGGTTTAGGAAAAGATCATGGTTTGGGTTCAAATAATTATGTCAGTTACTTAACTTAACTTACATACGCAAGTTAAAACAAGTCAACTTTGAGTTTTGGTTTCAGGTGGGACACAAACAGTACACAAACAGGTCTCCTGTGTTGTTTGACCCATCCATCCACCCTGACCTCCTCCCTACGCAAACTTTGCCGCCCTATCTAGGTCGCCACCTAACAAACGTAAATATGGGTCGTAATAGGCTGCTTGCACAGGTGACCTATTCAGTCTTATTTTAGGGGAGGACAGTCTCAGCACCAATACTGTCACACAGAGCTCAAGAAGCTGCTTTCTGTACAGGCAGTTAAGACAGCTTTTCTAAGACCAATTCTGATATGGTCCTAACCTGTTGACCATAAATACTCAGACTCTACTTTTAATCTGCAGAAAACACTGCCACAAGTAGCAATAAGTAAGACAGAAAACAGATACATCCGATGGAGTGTCCTAGTTGGTGTAACAACATTTACTCAGCTTGCATGAGGTCAGCCATTGCCAAATGCAGCACGAGGTGTAGAAAGGTTCATTGGTGCCAGACAGTGCTGAGGTGGGTGGTTTCCCCCCCTCTGACTCAAGTCTCAATGGTGTCTGCATCTTGCCTTGTTGGTCACTAAAGCCTATAATCACAGTGTTTTGTCAAAAACTAAAGGCTAATCAGGGAGGTGGAGAGGAGGGGCTCCACCTGCCCATCAGTCAGTCATGTTCATCCCCTCGGGTGAAGGCAACTCTATTGCGGTGAGGTGTGTTTGCCCAAACAAGCTGCGGCATTGAAAGCTCAGAGAGACACTTTGCGTGTGAGTAGTAGAGTGTCTCTTAAGAGTCATCTTCACAAAAGATGACGACATGTTGTGGACAACGAGAAGCAAAGTTTTCCTCTTCTTTTGAAGTAAGGACACCCAGTATTTGTTCGTAAAGGCTTATAGGCTTATAGCAGGATAAAAAGAATATGTAGTTGAAGTGAAAAAAGTCATGTACATAATAATATGTATATTGATATAATACACACTGTATTGTATGTGTTAACTTCTGAGACAGAACCAAAAATTAAGTCTTACCCATCGATTTGTTTTGGGAAAGTGTCTATTTTTTATCTGTTATGCTTGTTAGAGTTAGCTGCTGTGTCCATGGAAGGGGAAGGGTATAATTGAGGCTGGGGGTCATGGAGTAAAATAATATTACAACCAGAACTGGCTTTTATACACCATGTGCTATCTCTGATTGCCAGGTCACTGGATGACAATCAGGAGAGTTTAATTAAAAATGATACAGCTACCATTTTTAAAATGTGAATAAGGAATACTGCTGTTATTAGCCGTCTTAATAATATGCCTTATTACACTAGAGAAGAACTTGCTTTAGCTGTTTCCAATAGGTCTCTAAATTCACTCTGTTGGTAAAATTTGCTAAGCCAGGTTTTATTGACAGCATAAGGTGAGCTGGTATTTTAAGGATTCACATCAGTAGGAAGAACACCCTACAGACTGCTGCTGTTCTCTGCCAACACTCTTATAAATTAATTGCCTCTAGCTCCATGTCCATCTACTTTGATGTTTGTCCTGCACCTTTAAATGTTTTAATCCCTCCACTATGATATAAATGTACAAAATGTATACAGACAATATCAATATCTACATCAGACAGCTGGTTTGTGAAACATTCAACTGGATTTAACATTAATATCAGAACCAGGACTTTATCTGTACTTTGGAACTGGTTCTCAATACACTCTGCATGTGTAAAGCAAGACAATTTCTTGGCTACACACAACACATTAAGTTAAAGTGAGATAAGATAATGAATAAAAGTGCCATTTAACTGCAACACTGAGGCCAAATACTTTTAAAAGAATGGTAAATTAAAAAAACACACACAATAAAATCAACAATTACAGACATTACTGGAAACCAGTATATTATTAACATCCTTGTAGCTATGCCTAACTAATACTTTGCCTGGCAACAGTATTTGCTCTTGCTTCCCTCCAGGCATTATCTTGGGGGTATATAATAGATGGATTTACCCTTAATGACTTTATCAGAGGAAAGCATCTGTCTCCCGTCTGAGGCTGCAAGAGGTCCATTTGTACAGTTTGAAATGGATTGGCACCCCGTGGTTGACAAAGACAAAAGCCTTTAAAGAAATTAACTATTAAACAGGGCTAGTTAAATATTCATTTTAATCCAGAACCGAAAGAGAGATACCCATCGAGTTCTTTTTCGTGCCATCTTGCTAGGCAATTAAAATGGAATTTCCATCCCTTCTCCCAGGCTGAACTAACATCTTGGTGGAGACCGTCAAAACAAAGAACACTTCAAACTATCAATGTCAAAGATCAGCTTGCTCTTTTGTTTTAACTAAGCTGTTGGAAAACAAGATCTTGCACTAAGGAAGGGATCTCTTTTTTTGTTAAAATCGACCGTGTGGCTAAGCCTCTGATGTGTTTGACCTTTAACTCTTAAAATCACCCCACAAAAATGCCCCAAACATAATCCTTGGACAGAAAAAACACTGTTGAACAGTCAATTACAGAACATAGCCAGTGGAACTAATATGACAAGCACCGATACTTTACAACTCCATCTATCTTAAGATATCTTTGAAGCTTTCCACGCAAGAAAACCCTCAATGTAGGGGTGATATTGAAGGTATTCACTGCAATTCATCAAATGGACTCTGGTATGAGAATGGTGGTGGTGTGTGTGTGTGTGTGTGTGTGTGGGGGGGGGGGTAAATCTCAAGCAGGATGAACAAAAAAGGATAGCAATGTCATCATGCTAGAGGTATTCTACAGCACCCGTTTGAAACCATATCTTCTGTCGCTACTTCTCAGCAGGGAACACACACAAATCCAGTGGTGGAAGGGTTTCATTGTCTTTGAAGAGCGCAGTGGTTGGTGGGGTTTTAGCAGCTATGAGGTCTTGTTACAACTAATGATCCTCTCAAGAGGTACTATGTTATGTGAGGTACCCCAAACTACAATGAGAGGAGCCCTATCCTGGAAAATTGTTGCGGCAGCAGCCTTGACAGTTGGGGCACAGCAAATCTGCCGCCAACCCAGCCTGAGGCAGACTACTACCACCTACTGCGGTGCTGACGGACCATTATCTACACCTCGAGTCCGTCTAAAGCAGTAACAAAAAATATCAGTGTAGTCAAGTTGGCAAGCATCACTGTAGTCACAGCCCCAACCATCTTAGAAGTGAATAGAGTTCATCAAATGTAACAGTGTAACATAAAAACCTACAGAAGATAATGTCTAATTATTGTCCATAACACTGGCATACTGAAATCCTTTGGTAAAGTTACTGGTCATTAGGGCTGGGACAATATGCTTATCTCACGATTCGACACTATCGCCATACTTGGGTGCAGATTTGATATGTATTGTAATTAAGTATTGCGATTCGATATTACGATTTATTGCGATTTTTGTTTGCTTGTTTAACACTAGACCATGGGAAAAAGGTGAATCATACATTTGTTCATATTTAGTCATATTTACAAAATCAATGCATATCACGTCAGTCAGTCTTTCTGAGTTGTATTTCATCAGGAATTTTTCCCCCACCCCTACTGGTCATGTAGAGATTTATACTGATTTTAATAAGAAACTCATATACAAATAACCACAGCAAAATGAATGTCCTGAAACAGCTTATGTCTGCAAAATCTTCACAACATGCTCACTTTGTGTCTTTTTACATTGCCTGTGATTATGCTCCCTTTGCATGCAATTTACGCCTTTACAAATGCAATGGAAGATAATAGAAAAACCTGACTGGTGGCTCTTTTTTATTTTTTTCTTTACAAACAAAACTGATGTCATCAGAATTTCATTGAACATTTTACAAATAATTGCTTTAAAAATGAAGATTAAAGTTTATGTTGACATGTCTGATTACTTTATGTCCCCTAAAAATGAAGGAATATGTACAAAAAAGGCTACAATTCCTACATTGCTCATCAGATCTGGATGTAAAAAGCCTTAAATTAAAAAGAGCCAAAACAAAAAATATGGTGCAGCCCTAATACTTTCTGACTGCACTGTAATATAAACATCATGCCATTTTACTTTGCTGATGTTACCCAATTTAACCAAGTGTGATTTTATATGGCTTTGGTGTACTACAAAAAGTGGTTACTTGGCTATCACAGTCCAATCACAGTTTACACACCAAATTCTAAGTTTTTTTTTAAAGGTTATGAAATGTATTAAGGTTTTTTTTAAAAGGTTATGAAATAATTTGACCTTGGTTAAATCCTTAGAAAATGACTTGATTTTTTATCCTACACTCTAAGGGGCTGACCAAGATGTACACAGAAGGAGGCATACAGGAGAGCATGCCTGCACAGGACAAGAGAGAAGGGCGTAGCTTGTAGTGGTAGGAGTGGATGGGCTGGGGGCTTGTGGGGGCTCGCTTATGCATGCCAGCCTCAGACAGCTCACCACAAGAGACACACAGAAACAAAAGAAAACTCACTGCCATGGTCATGAAAGCAGAAATGACACTAGGCAGCCACAAAACAAGCCAGCTTGAATTTCATCAAAACAAACACGCGAGCTGACATGGTGTGACTTACACTATAGCCATTGTCAAAATAGTTGAGCGGTACTTATTTGACAGTAAAAGGCCATATCAGGTCTTTTGTACACTGCTGGGGACCTCTGACTTCCCGGGGGTCTTTCGGGCTCCAGCCTGAAACTCTCGTCTGACCCAATTATCCAATTAGCTGAATCAGTGGCCAGACTGGAAGGTGACAGCTGGAACACCTGTGGAGTCTGTGCCTGGTGTGGGGACCACGGGCCCTGAAGACCAGAACAACCAGCACTTTTTCTACTAACGTTAGCCAGGATTTTATCCCGCAGGGACAGGAGGAACTCTGTAGTGAAACCTTCGATGAGACTTCGAGCCGGCTGACCCATTTCTCTCAGAGTAGGTTCTCTACAGAGTATTACCCTCTTCAGCTAAATACCTCCACACAGGCTTTAACGGCAGTCTAAGCAGAAAGACGGAGGTGTAAGCAAAACACAACATGCTAAGAAACGTTCATAATTGCCAACCCATGAGAGCTACTTGAACTGGAAGCTAAAATAATTACATCCCTTTGCTGCTGGAGCTGACTGTTGTCTCTGATTGTAAGACAGACATGACAGCATTGATAGCAAGTCTTTTGACTGTGGTGAGAAACTCTAGACAGTAAAATGCCATTGTTACGTGACTCCAAGTGCTTACACCCTTCCGTCAGTTTCCTAAATAGAGTAACATTTTAAAAAGAAACCACAACATTTCTGTTTGCCCTACGGGCACTTCCCGATGGGACAAAGAGCAGCCTTGGCTTTTAACAGCTCCACTGAAGGTCTGGCTGCCACTTCCAAGAGCCAAAGTATTTTTCTCTCCCTTAAGGCATTTTCCTCCTTTCCTCAAGGTAATTTGACAGTTGTAGATGCCAAGCATTAAGGGATTAGGGCCAAGCAGCAGAATCCATAGGAAGTGATCTTCACTAGGGTCTTTCTCTACTTTGATTCGTTTGTCAAGCTTTTGTTTGATTTTTCATTTAAAAAGACATCTAGCTTTGATCACAACTAACCACACTAATGGTGAAGCACCAGTTTTTCCAACATGAAAGGGAGTAAAAAAAACCAAAAGAACCCTGGCAGTAGATCTGAAGGTAGGATGTTTTTCTTCTCCATTACACTCTCTCTTTCCAGGATTATGAAAAACAAACGGATGACCAAAGTGTTGAGATCAATTACACACAGGTGAGGTGTGTCTTTGACAAATGGAGACGAGGGAGTGTGTTAGTCCATTGCAAAGAAGTGCGTAGTACCGCCACAGTGGCAGTGCAACAGGCAATTATGTGTCACACATGACATCCCTTGTGCCTCTGCATGTATAATTACACAGAGGAAAATGACATTCTTCTCCAAACAAAGCAACACCAACAACTACTGTTACATCGTATGTAGAAAGGCACACACTTTTCATACCAGACAAGTAGAGGGAGACAAGACTTTCCTAATGATGTTTATCCTTTTAACCACCTTTTAAATGAAAATGTGCCCTTGCACCACTTTGTCTGATAACCTACTTCAAAGTCAGGTGTCTGACTTCAAGACAGGTGGCTAATTTATCTGAAACAATAATCCCATCTCCAATTTTTGCCAATTCAGACTATGATGACCCACAGAGAACAAGGGATGAGGGAGCAGAATCAATCTGACTAGTATGAAGGTTCTGGCTCGCATACCAGCTACTAGCCACAAAAAAGGAGTTCTTGGCCTCAAACAGAGTAAGCACTGATGAATTTTGGGCTAAAACACACAAGGCCATTTGTGAAAACAGAGAAATGTTGAAGTAATATTCCACCAGGATCTCTTTACAATTCACTGTATATTTATCTACAGAAACCATGTGAAGCGTTCCCAAAATACCATTCATTCTACCATAGAACACTTTTTACCCACATGTATAATGCAAAATGAACTCTGAAATCTTTTGACATCCAAAATCTATATAGTCTCCTTCATACCATTACTATCTGGGTCCATTTGTACAATCAAATACCAAAACTTTTCACAACTTCACACTAAAGCTTTATGTGGCTTTTACAAAAGGCTGGAAAATACATACACTTTTCCAAAATTTCCAAATTGACTGAAGCCCTGACTAGTATTTCCTGCAGGTTTTAACACACACTTATCTAATTTGTAACTAGAATTTGGGCTACATCTGCTCTGAACTTCACCTTTGCCCGTGCTTCACCTTCACTGTTGGTTATAAACTAGACCTGACTGGAGGAGGCAGAGAGAGAGGCACTGAAAGGCAAATAACATTGTTTTGATGAAATATGAAGCCATGTCGTATCCTGACCTCAGGCTGAGTTAGTGGAGAAAATGAAGACTGACAGGACTGATGTGAGGGTGGGCCCACAGATAAAAGGGACACCCAGCCAGGGTACGAGCAGTGGCAGCCACCTCTTACATCACTCAGCGGTCTGAACGTCTTGGAGCACGAGTCTGGGCTACTCTCAGCAGCATGAGGAGAGGGGGACATTCTTCAAATACCTTAAGGATATTTACACACCTGCTCAGTGTGAGGTAGAGATGCACAGAGGAGTTGGAGGACAGCTCGGTTTCAGGCCACTGAAGAGACAATACAATTTGAACCTGAGCGATTGACTGATTGACACTATTCAGACCTGACTGCAAAAGCAAAACTGTGTAAATACTTCCACATTCATATCCATAGATGTAACCCCCTAAGGTGACGCACAGGGGGGTCAAACTGTACCTATATTATAGAAAGCGTTTGTTGGACTTGGTGGGGCACTTCATTATTGTTGTAAAACACTGAAGACAGCAGTTGGAGCGTTGCTGTAGAGGGAGGTGGGCCCCAAGGGCAGGAACCTGCAGTGTAATCAAAGCCTTTGCCAAATTACAGGCCAACGACACTAGTAAGCAGAGTTCAATCTAGGGCTGAGGGAGAGGTCACCCATTATACTAATATTCTTAAGTCACGGAGCAAATTCCTATGTACAACGTCAACACTAGACCGTAGAGGGAGGCCCTCCATATTCAAGGAATTTTAAGTGTCTAGGCACACTAGCACTCCTTGGTTTATGGCTTTGAAAAAAGCTTTCAGCAGGGAAATAATAACAGCATTACAGTCAGCCCAATGCATTTTTGAGATGCGTAGCAAAAGAAGAATGTAGATGGGTAAAAAAGGGGGATGGACTGGCTCTTTCAGGATTTTCTAGAACACAAGCATCACTATTAGGAGAACAGTCATC
The DNA here is from genome assembly GCA_005408345.1 of Macquaria australasica. NCBI lineage: Eukaryota > Metazoa > Chordata > Actinopteri > Centrarchiformes > Percichthyidae > Macquaria > Macquaria australasica. The sequence continues at coordinate 1,199,686 of SEMN01000081.1, forward strand.
TGTCAACAAGCACGTTCATGTTTGTGTAACATGTCAACAAAAAAATCTATTATGCATTATAAGACTAACAGATATGCCAGCCCTGAGACCTCATCACTTTCTTTCCAAAAGGAAATTGGTACTTAAAAAATTCATTCAAATGTTGAACTGATTCAAGACCAGAAAGACCTGTGCTGTTTACTGCAATTCTTGAAACAATTACACAAGCCATGTGTTATTACCTCGTGGGATCTTTGTAGTTTGAGTAAATTACCTGTGGTTAATCATTCATTTTACACAGAGTTTAATAGATACGCTTCTATAATCCCGCAGTAACTCCTACCTTTGTGAAGCTTATAATGTTGTTTTTGTTGACAATGTGTCAAAGAGGTGTTCATTAAACTCCATGGTCAAACAGTGAGTGTTGAATGACAGAAATCACACATTATTGAGTTTCACATTCAGAGAGGCTTGTGCTGTGATTAGGCCTACACACACACACACACACACACACACACACACACACACACACACTCATATATACTAAAATAGACATGCACAGTCTTGTTTGGCCACTTTCTAAGGATAACTGACCTGGTTGATTGAATTGGCAGTACAAGAGGCGAGGCCAGTTCCCAGACACGACATGAAGAAGATGAGGGGGTCAAAGGGCACTGGAGCCATTGCATAGCCAGCTGCTGCAGTTGTAACCACCAGAGCTGAAATCACCAAGCAAGAATAATAGATCAAATTAGAACAGGAGTTTCAAAGAGTCCTTCTCTAAAGTATTACTTCTTAAAGTAACAGGTAAAGAACTGTGCGGATGAAATGCTTGTTGCTGTAGAAGCCTGATTCAATGTAAACAGGAGGAGAGCAGTGTGAAGGAAAAGAGAACATTATAATCTCTTGCAGTGCAAAATGATCTGCCGTTCCATGCACTCTTTTCATTTGTTTGAAAACTAATTAAAACCAGTCATTAAATAACTATCCATAGGTTATCCAGCTGACAGCAAGTCTTGAGTGGAGCAACTCTGCGAAATAGCATGTACTCAACTGAATAAACAACACTGCACGAAACTGACCACACAATTTACTTATCCACTGTTGATCTGCATGTTCGGTATGTTCCAAACACTCAGTTTCTCCAAAGCTCCACCGGAAGTAGCATATTTAGCGATTTATTGCAAAAACAAGGGTTGTTTAGGACATACTGAGCATAAGGATCAACAGTGGAGAAGTGGACTATGTTGCAGATCTTGTCTCCTGTGATAATGGCCAAAGCCTAAAGCCCAGTACAAACCAAAGATTCGCACTGAAACCTGCAACTACTTGCAATGCGCCTGTCTGCAACGTTCTGAAACCTGTCAGTTTACACCAATGCGACTAGATAAGACTCTCTGTACTTCCGTTCTGGCGTCTTTTCTGGGGGGGGTTTGTAGCTGGATATAATTTGTAGCGTCTTAAAATATGAATGAATATGACTTTGCTACGAGCTGATTGGCGATTTGACAAGCTGAGTTGCACCAGGCGACGCCATCTGCCGGCTTGAGTCGAGCTGAGACGGGCCAGTTCACACTGCAACTTTTCCCTGAACGGTTCCATCTTGTTGCAAATCTTTGGTCTGAACTGGCCTTAAGACAGCAAAGGTGCACTTATGCCTGGCAACACGGCAGTAGTTCCATCGACTCACTTACTAAATGAACAACATGAATGACACCATGCTCTGCACTACTATGAAATCTTGCTTGTTCAGTTTTTGCACAGTAATCTGTATATGGTAAATAAGCAGGTACTTTTGTATATTACTGACCACATCTCTGTATTTGCTTCATGCATCTGCCTTATTTACCCAGTTCTTACATAGTTACAGAGATATTTCAGAGAACTTGACAAAATCAAGATGACCTGTGTACTCTACCTGTGAGTTTGATTTTGGCAAGCCTGGCGTAGATATCTGGCAAATCAGCCACATCGACCTTGAGCTGCTTCCACTGTCTGTCTAGACGTGCCTCCCTTGCCTCATCCGTCTCCACCTGGACATGGGGAGTCTCATCTGAAGTCACAACCGTACTGGACACAGAATCTTTCTGTACTGCTGCCGCATCTTCTGTAGTCGGCTTCAAGGTGTATAGTTCAGGATGTGTCTTACTGGCGGCATCCTCTGGCTGTGGAACAGTATCTGTGATCACACGATCAATAGTTGGCACCCTCTGCACCTGCGTTTCAACGCTGTCATCTCTCTCATCCACAATGGTCAGGACAGGAGCCTGTTTCGGGATGGCACGTTGGTGAAGCTCACTGTTGTTCTTTGATACATACTGAAAGGAAAACAGGTGGACAAGGAGATTTATGGGATCAATTCCTGTCATGACAATAAAACTGAATGCAGACGTGAACTACAAAAAAAATCAGTTCACCTTCAAGGTATGGTGAAGAAAATGCATTAATACCAAGCAACACAACATTTTTAGACCGCAAAGGAAGCAGAAATTAAAATTAAATTAGATACTGGATACCTGGCGCTTCAGGAAGTTGAGATGCTGGTACGTCAGCCAGTTTGATGGGTCTCTTCTGTGCAGCTGAATGAGGCTGCGAGCAGTCTGGTTACATCGAGGGACATGTTGAACTAATTTCTGTTTCACACTTGCACCAACCAAACCTACAAGAAATGTAAAATACAATATTCCGTCATTAAAATAAATACTGGTTATGGTTTGGTTAAATTAAAATACATGACCAAAACTAAAAAAGAAAGAAAACAAAAAACACAGATTAAATCTTGCATGGAACATGGACATAAATTGGACGTGAATAAAATAAAACAAACTATAAAGAGCATTTAACACAAACAATGCGTTAAGGGTAAAACTGAAGCGTGACCAAACACTAATAGTTAAGATAACTTCTTCTGGCCTTCTCAAATAAAAAGCATGCTAACAACAAAGGCTGTTTTGTACCCGTCATGTGTTATCAGTAATGATACTCTAATCTCTACTCTTCCCATTACTTCACTGAAGATTTTGTTGTAATATAATAACATGGGGTACCCAAGGGAAGTAAACAGTTAAAACATGCATCTACTCACCAGATTACATCACTAATAAACTTTGCTTACACTCAGCTGCTAGTTTACGGGGTATCTGTAGCTAAAACTAATGCAGAATAATACTACCCTGCAATAAATCCTACTTCCATGAGGGCTATAATTCAGCTTTTGTTGAGCTTGTTTCAGAAGGGTGTTGATTCAACTTCACGGTCCTTTCGGCAGTTCGTTATTCTGAGAGGTGTTCCTAATATTTTGTACTCCCCTTTTCATCAATGAGGGTAGACTAACATATTAGAAATACCCCCGTACAACAAACCGTGTCCTTATCACAGCAGTTAACCGTTATAAATCCAACGTCAACCTTGCTTCACGCGCCAGCTTTTCGCGTTGTTTGATAACACACTGTCGTCATGAGAGCAGGCAGTAACTGGCTGACTGTGGCGTCTGCAGATGCCAAACAGCTCAGCTGCCACCCGGATAGCTGACTGGATGCTAAGCTAGCTGGCCAGCTTCCGCCTGGGCTTCAAAGGCTGTTTTCAGCGGGTGCAAATCTGGGGGGAAAAATGACTTTCAAATGCCACGACGCGTTAGACGAAGCACCACACCCCCGTGTGTTACCTGACAGTCTGCTACATGGCGTTTTATACATGTTCTCCGATCATATAGCCGGCTCTCGTTTCGACCCCTTCACATGCAGCGAGCCGCCATTTTGACCTCGTTAGGTAAAGATGATCTCTTCCGGGGGCACAGAACGCCGAGTGTGCTGCAGATACTTTCTTTTGAATTTATTGATCATGTTTCAAATATTGCAATACAAAGACATATATATAAGTTGATCACATTGAAAAAATGATCATTTTAACACTTTATATTTATACATAAAACATTATCAAACATGACAAAAGAAGAAAACCTAAAACAAAAACCAACACAGACAAACATCAAACTGTAGGCTACGAGGGAGATGTACACTTAAACATATATTGTACAACATTTATTTTTATTACAAAGCATTTTCCCGATCATTTGAGAGGTCTTAATAGCTAATAATAGAAGACCATGTCTTTTAATATTGGTGTCAGTCTATTTAAATTTAGATAAATCTACAGAGCAACTTCTACCACAACTCTTGAGAATAAGTACATTCATAGAATAAGTGAGAAACGAATTCAATTTCTGTTTTACAGAAAGAATATACTGGAGAAATAGCAACGTTAAATGTATGTAATAATTTATTACAAGTGTTGTATCTATGTAATGTCTTCGTGTGAACTTATTTTATTTAATTTTGAATGAGGAATTTATTAAGGTCTGACCAAACTTTCTCTGCTAAGATTTCCATAAAAGTGTCGATTTGGGAAAATAACTGATCTGAGGTCAGCATTTTTCTGATATGATGATTATTACACATATGCGATCTGATAGGTCTTTCCCACCAATTAAGATTTGCGAATTTCTCTGCTCAAAGGGCCATATAACAATGCACTTTTGATGAGAAACAGTAACTTTGCTGATATACTTTTTATAACATGGTTATATTCTTTTTGAGAAATATCTATACTCTTATTCTGATACTTTGAACAAGCAGCAACTAATATAAAAAGAAGACCTATCAAAATCCTAATATTACCTGAATCAAATGTGTATTATAATCATATTATTAGACTGTGCAGTAATGATATGATATTTACCATAAAATTACTTTTAAAATTACTTATGCTTCTATGTGAACTAACCAGTTGATTTAATTTTGAATCACGAAAAAATAGTAATAATAATAATAACGCCTCAAAATAATTAGTAGTAGACATTTTGACATGTCACAGTTATAAGACCAGGTGTAAATAATAAAATCAATGATGGTTTACTGAGACACTTGAATAGAATGCAGCCATCGTTAATGTTATTAGTAACACCTGTGCTTTTCCTACGACAACTCAAAATGTCTGCTGTAAAAAACTAATTCATTTGTTCCCTTGTTTAACCACTTCATTTCATTTCCATGAGTTTCTTTCCTTGTATTCCTTGTGTGGCCTTTTCAAGGTTTCCCCCCAGGAAATTGTCAAGCAGAGGTGGCACTAATCCACCCAGATTCTGATGCATCTCGTCTAAGCGTCTTATTAGTTAAAAGAGGACAGACTAAACAATAGTCACACTTGTTAAACATCATACATTTGCGAAATAGTGCCTCTCTACATCTAATTAAATAAAAGTACATTATGATGGTGGTCCTTTCAGGCAATATGACTCCCTAAAACAGTGGGGAAACTCTGCTTTTCCCCATTCCAAACAATTGTGTCTGTAGCAGTATGTTATTGTAATGATTTAATACTGTAGTTTCAAGAGGGAGCAAATGTATTTCCAGCAAGGCCTCTTTTAATAAACACCCGAAGAACTTCAATCAGTTCAGCTGAATTAAAGCAGTGTGTAACAAAATGTGTTTATGAAGTCAGGTCACCAGAAGACCTCTGTCACTGACCAATAAATCTGAGTTGAAGATGGGATTCATTTAATTCAAAATTGCTGTCTAATTCAATGTCTGGCCTTTTGCCTTCTGCCCTTGTATGTCCTCTGACTAGCCCCGCCGTTTGGCCTGTTATTTATGTGTATGATCATCTTGTTGGCCCCGGCTGCCACGGCCAACAAGATGGAAACCCTCTGATTAATACCCTCTCCACTGCTTTCACTTTGCAGCCTTGCTTTATTGAAAGAAAGATAATAAAACAGTATGATTGTCTGTTTCGCTGCAGTGTTTCATTTCCTCGAACAATAACATTTTACTGAGCCAGGACGACGATTATTATCCTGCTCTGATTGCAGAGATCATATTCAACATAAAGAAAAAAAACATTCCTTGTTGTTTATTTGCCAGTTAAATTTAAGTTAATCTAATTTTGCAATTGCCGTGTACTGTACAAGTGCGGTTCATTATTCAGTATTCAATACACACAGAATCATATGATATGTATGATTTGTTTTATGAATGGTCATGATGCAAATATCCTTTACAATCACCTTACGTGTATTGTCTATGAACTCAAATTCCACTGTAATCCAAGCTGAACATCCAATTCTCCTGATTCATCTCATTCATTCCACTCTACTGCCAGCTCCTCCTTCCCTGCTAAGATTACATAGTGTAATCTTCATGCACCATCAAGATGCAGGGCTGATGAATGCCAACAATACACACAAGGCCATCCCAGATCCAGCACAAGAGCAACTTTATTACAGGAGACAACCATTATGTGCTGTTCTACAAGATTTCATTCCGCACTGACCCAGTCAACCTCTTTAGGTTTGGTTTTAATGTGGGTGCTGAAAAGCTGGTTTATTGCTTGGTTTTACACCATATTATTTATTTCTACGGTACTGTTATACAATTTCAGTGTTCCACGCTTGCTTCATTTTGCTTCTCCGGGGTTGCAGAAATACAGTTTCTGAGGGTAGGATCAAGCCTGCCAAGTTTATGGCTCTGTAGGGCACTGCGTCAAACCATAATCTTTTGTATAGCAATCCGTAGGCTACCACTACAGATGACTGACATCCTTAACAGAATGTCAGGGCCTCACATTAACAAACAGACTCATTCATGAGTATGCAGCCGCCCCTCCTCTTCTGGACAGGAACAGAATAATATTTGTTTATTGCATCAAGGACTAGTGTATCCCCTGCCAATGAGTGTGAGTTCAGCTCAGGGGAGTCAATTCCAAGCAACCAGGCCTCCTTATCCTTCTGCCTGACCATTAGTCTGGCAGCTCAGGCTAATGCATTTCGACTATATAATTTTATTTGTGTTCATCACTAGAACATCTCTAATTTAAAGGTGGAAAATACAATCTGTTGTAGAGGGTTTGTGGTACTATAGGACATACTGGCACCTTTTTATCTAGGATTTGGTGAGTTGTTCTCCTAAACTCAGGAAGCTCTACTTGTTTAGATAATTGCATGATGCACTCCAGTGAGCAAGACAAAGCCAAACAAGTCTTTAATGCCTTCTGTCCATAAGGTGGACCAAAAGACAGGACCTGAAGAGCAGATGGACAACATGGAGCGGAATGGCTCAGTAACAATAGGAGGAGTTTGTGAGGTCTGTTCAACCCAAAGGGGTCTTTCAAAGGATCTTTACAGTTCTTGCAGCTCTGGTGGTGGTCTCAGTATGAGGGCCTTTATTCACGCTGCTTTCACTGCATCTTGAAAAAATAAAATGGCTGTAAACATCCTCTCCAGAGAGAAACAAAGACACAAAAGGACTCAGGGCTTGTATTGTCTGAGGGTGATGACATATAGTTTATCAGAGTAAAAGCAGGCTGAACCTGCAGTGGTGTCTAGTTGCAGGATGGGTTTGGAATTTTGTGTATTTGGAGTCACAGTAAAATATGACTTATAGAGGAAAACAATAGTCAACTTTCATTATATGTTTAGGCTGGGAATATCTCTAATGAATAAGCTTTAAATAAAAAAGTAACATTTACTGAATAACATTGCACCATATGTGAAGCATTCTAAAAATGGGAGTGAAGACCGTAGTAATACATAAACATGGGTCTGTGTTTTTTCCTTACAAAATTAGTAATGGTCGCTTAAAATCCTTTATTATCTTACCCAAATGGTTTCAAAATTTTACTTTCAAGGAGTGCAAAGACAAATAACTCTAAAGTGTAAAGCAGATGTCAGTAAGATTGATGGAGTAGCACAGTGTTAGGATCTCTGGCTGTCTGGTTTACTGTGAAGCTGGGGAGGCAAGAGCAAAACAGGTCTCTAGCAATTTCAAGGGTCCAGGAATTTACTCCGTTTTCTCTTTAAAACACAGCTCCTTGGCACTTAGTGGTGAAAAGGTGACATGTTGAATCAATTGAAGGTAACATGGGCCCCAGGTTGTGTAAGCAAAGTGCTGAAGGGTCATTAATAGACATTAATAAGAAGGGCCCTGTTACTCCACGCAAGCAGCCTGCTGCCCACATATGGCCCTCGCAAAATGGCCAAATCATTTTTTATTCTAGTTTTACACATCTCACACTGGGGAACACACTAAGCACCTATAATGAGACACCCCCCTCCCGGGAAGCCCCAGTAAATGGCGTAGTCAAATAACGGAGGCCTCCCAGACCTGTCATCGCCCCAGTTCATCTGCTCTGATTTACAAGCACTGTCCCAGAGGCTTTAGTGCCATCACTAATCCCACAGGGATGACCATCTGAATGTCAGTGGAGTCAGACCTTCTAAAAAAACAGAAAGAGGCAGACAGTGCTGCACAACTCCGAGCAGAAACAGATGCAGAGACACTCTCCTGTTTATAATTGATTTTCAAGGGCAACATCTTGTTGTCATAGTTTGTCTAATGAGCCCCTGGCTGGCGCCCTGTTGCTCGTGAACCACAGGGTGTCAGACGGAGCAGCCATCCACCAACCTACCCCCACTGGGATGGCACCATGCTGGAATACTGACATCACCCATGGAATTTCCCCGTGGGACAGACTCTTGTTCTCTTTTAAAATCCTACCCAACTTCTTTTTAAAGGTATTTTGAGTCGGCAAAGCATCCAAAACCTCCAGAGGAGAACTGTTGTCCTCCCCAGCTGCCGGCCGTGGGCCTGCCCGCTTTACATGGACAACAGGTATCTTCAAGCCCTATGGCCGCCAATGTTTATGTCTGAGATCACGGGTGTCTTTGTGGGCCTCCAAGGCTAAGCCTCTAATTGGCCATGGCTCATCAATCACAAAGAGTAACCCCTTTCACTCAAAGTTTCATCCAAACAGCTAAGAGGAATGAGACCCATGAAATGGACTCCATGCCTCCCAAAGGCCTAAAAGTAGGCTTTGGGAGGGGCAAGTGGTTTGTGAGAAAACCGCACTTATTCCAAGTTGATGTCAAGCCATGTATGCGTCTGCCCTTTGTCTTTCCTGACATGCATACTTCCCCCTAACATTAAAGTGAGAAAAAAACATGCACGTATCACCCCAGTTTATGGTACAGTCAACAAACATGGAGTGCTTTTTAATAATGCACAAAATGCTCAGACTGGCATACATGCTGCGTTAACCAAATGCTGATCTTGACTGAATCTCATTACATCCGTTTAATGTTAGTTCAAGGAAAACAGACAAACATCTGGCTTCACTTTATTTCTTATTTGCTGTTTTCACTTGAACTTGACCTCTCTGTGATTTATTGAGCGGGCGAGAACGAGTGCATTTCTTTCATTTGACTTTATTATCTTGGTTTGGTGGCAGTGCCCGGTTAGCGGGTGGAGAGCCATTTCACGTGGCATCAGACAAGGTGACACTCTGCAGTTTGCTGGTAAAGTGTGTGCGGGACCATAATCCAGAAGTTTGCTCCAGACAGGGTCGCAAGGGTCATAACAACTCCTCAGCCAATGTGCAGCCATTATTTGGTTTGGCTGAACTCTCAAAGTCCAGGACTTGGCCACAGCGTAACGGCGAGCCCACAAATTTGTCAAGAGGAATAAGGAAAAGTCCCCAGCACATGCGGTTTATGGGGTCACAGCAAAGTCTTAACATTTCTTCACATCCAGAGATGGCATGCACAACACTCAATGTGTTTTTCCCATTAGTCTGGGTGTGTTATTTATTTATTTATTTATTCTTTCATTCCTCTGTCTCTCCATTCAATCATTGATTTACCACAAGTCAGGTTGCCTGTTATGTTTGTCCATGGGAAACTTGGTTGATGGAGGTCATGGAGGTTTGATGAAGAACAAGTCAAACAAAACTGGGTTACTGTGCTTCCATTTGCCATATCATAAACACAAATACACACACTAGACATCCCTGAAGCCGCTCCATGTCCAATTCTCTTCAGTAACCGAGAGTAATCAGCTGTGTCATCCTCGTCATAAATCTCCAAGTAAGGCAGTGGCTCCCAGCCCAGATGGGAATAGGCCTTGTTCGGTCGCACTTGCCTCCGTGTCATAAATCCATGGCCATCTTTGCAGGATCGGTTTCCTGCTTTGTGTGTATCTCCCAACAGAGGAGTACATGGGGGAGGCGAGGATATTGCAAGACCGCAGTCTCCTGAAGGAGTCAATTTGTAAAATGGACTGTCTCTTCCTCCCTGCTGAAATAATGTTGGGTTTCGAGGCAATTTTTTACTATCAGATGCAGATTTGCAGCTTGGTCCCTGTAGCTTGAAGTCTGTGAATGGATGGGAAAAACACGAACACCCAAGGTCAACAATGCATACATTTTTAAACTAAAACTCTTCAAAGAGAAAAAAAAGTTAATTGTAGGTATGATCATTTCTTTTCCCATAGCTGTAAATTTAATGGCAACTGAAGCTTTCATTCACAATGGAAACATGGAAAACAAAAATACGTGCTTGTCAATTGTGAGTCCCTCTGGCAAGCCGACACGTGGTGAATCTATGGATACAAAAACAGACAATACCATAAAATGTAATTTCTATTCAAGAGTAGTCCCATCTGTCTGACATTTATTGGTATGAGTGGGAAATTATTTCCGACTGACCTGATCATAAACCATAACCTAATCCTGCTCTATACTCCAGTTTACATTCCCGGGAATCTAGGTCTCCTTTCATAACAAATTATAATACAACTGGTTGTTAAACATATGAAACAACGTAAAACTAAACCTAATCTTTACTCTGTGTGGTTCAGATATTCAGCAGAATCAAGCTGAAATGTTCTTGTGGTAAGATCATTTTCAGTCATCTGTACACTTGATTCTTGTCTTTGTATCCTCCATCAGAATTTTCTTTGCACTTTTTCTTTTTAGATCCATGTAAAGTGACCCTATAACGGCCTCCCTGCCATATAAATTGGCTTGAACCTACAGTATATTGAACTTTTTATATCCCTGCCACACATATTCTGTAATGACTATGAACCATCCCTTATTCTCTAAGAAAATGTTGTATTCTCAGTGGGAACCAGCTAGTTGTACACGCCGTGTGATAGCCTCAAGGCCAGAGGAGGACCTTCCTGACGGCAGGTCAGTGTGCATGGCTGGTTGGATGACAGCGTCTTGGCAGCTGTGGTCTAAAGGGTCTTGTAAGGCAGAAAAATATGGAACATTCCTGGATGCCGCTCTTATCTGCGGGGACAAAGCCGTTCCATACATTACCGTGACAGTCTGGGCCGCCTGTACTGTGGTGGTGGTCTGCTCATCATTTCCCCAACCCCCAACTGCCACCCACCCACCCATACGGGGAAGTAGCATAGGGAGTAACAATCTGATGTGATAAGATTATACAATTATACAATTACAGTAATCATAATCCAATTCATAATGATGATAACATTATGTAAATTATAACCATTTTATAACCAAATTATAACAAGAAACTCATTAAATGCTTATTATGCAGTGCTTATATTTGCAATCTGCCTGCGTTACAAAGAAAGTAGGTCCTTGTTTGAATATTCCAGTAGATTAAATTCCTGTTTGCAATTTGAAGCGAGAAAAGAAAAAAAGAGTAAAGAAAGTAAGAATATGACCAAGAAGCTTGTTCAGTAAGTGGTTATGTGTCACAGCAGCCCCCTGACACTGAATCCCCCCTCCCTTTTTGGAAAGTGCCAGAATGACAAAGTGCGCAAGAAAAGCATGGTGGCAGAAAACGAGGGAATCCTATCAGTGCATGAATTTAATTACCCCTCAGATGGCTCCACATAATGAGGAAAAGGTGGATGTGTTAGGGACTTGCATAATTCATTTTGCTTTTCTCATTTAAACCTGCCCCGGCCTCCTCACCACCACTCTGTATTTCCCGCCTGGTGCCACATTTCTCAGATCTATGATCAATAATTTCTTTTCAACCAAAAACATTTGCATAGCAGGAATTATCTGTGCGGTATGCACCACGGAGAGAGAACTTCCACAGCAATTGGGAATACAGGTGGCTGAAATCAGCTTTCATGTTGTGCTCTTTCTCTCTCTCTCTCCTCCTAATTTTTCTCCTCCTGTTGTAATAAATGGCAGAGCAGCACCACAGCCTGCACACCAGAGTCAGGACTGTGGAATACCACTTTTATCAGGCCCTGGGTGGGCAGTAAAAGAGACAGAAGTCCATTCCGTCATTAGGTAGTGATGTCATACTGGTGAACTGAAAAATATGACCAACAGCAACAAATGTATGGAATCAGTCTGTTATAAATTCTATAAAATAAAGCAGATTTTGCTGCAGTAGAGCAAATAAACATGCTAGTTGAACACTAATCCAACTTAGTAACAACTACAGGTTGAATTTTACTGAGGACTGAATTCATAAAGACACAGCGATGGGTTTTTGTGTCTGCAGCTCAGCAAAGCTTTAAGATCCGTGTTCCGTATGCTTGAATCCCAATAGCTCTCACCAGCATCCCCATGGGAAGCAATTTCCTGTAAACAAACTCACATAAGTTTAGGATATACAGGACTTTGAACATTTGCTTATCTTCTCTGGTTTACGAGCATCCGTGATTCCATTTACTAGTATTACACCCTCTCTGTTACAGTTGTAACGCGTTACAGTTGTAACATGCACGTTTTCTCTTGCTACGTAAATGCCATCATGACCTTATTACATCAGCATGTGGCCAGTGCAGTACTAAAAATCCCTGAGAAATATCAGGATTATAACAGTATTCGTCCACTCTGCAGGGAGTATGGCCAAAAAGACAATTTAGCACAAATTAAGTAAAAATTAAGATCCAGTAGTATTTTTCAAATATAAAGATGTGTTTGTATGTTGTAGAGCTAAAACCCACACAGCTGTCTGCATGTATCTGTTCTTTGTCAACATAGTTTTCACATGTCATGCATGCTATTCCTGGTCTGTAAGGAACGCAAAAGCATGAGTGAGACCAGCGGCTCATTTGTAACACATGTGAACTGTCTAGATTTGCGAGCACAGCTTCGTTAATTTTCCCCTTTGTTTGCTTCTTTGTTTGCTTTTCCAGAATGCTGCCAAATAGGGAGAGGAAGAGAGGGTAAGAATTATATTCTAAATCAGATTAGGGTTGTATAATACTTCCATCAATCAAATTCTCTAACTGCATACATGTGATCAGTGTACTTGCCAACAAAGAAGGAGATAAATACTGGTACATCCGGTAAGTTTAAAAATATCATTATGTTTTATACTTGATCTGATCACACCCTTGGTATGAAATCTACTTAAAAAAAGTTGCTTGACTGAAATATTGTTGATTTACCATGAAAACTATTTGTTTAATGCTGTGCTTTTAGCCGCGTTATAGCTCACGCTGTTTCAATTGAGACTCACATGCGCTTCAGTTGTAACATCGGACAGCTTCCACTTTCGGATTAATTCCTCATGACTTGTTTTCTCTATTGAAAAACTTTAAGTGGTTTATGATAGCAGACACAAAATATTACATATGTAGGTAAAGAAATCTGGGAGTAAAAGAGAAAAAAAATGAAAACTGTTGCTGTCCAACAAGCCTTCCAACCTAAACCACAAAACAGGTTAGGTTGCCATCACCTTCCAAAACAACCCATGTGAGCATTTTCTGATCTGGTGCCCCTATTGGCAGGACAACATTGTTTGTCAGAGCTGTATGACTGTTAGAAAAAGTATTCACGATCATGGATTGTGTGTGTGTGTTTCAGGCTCCAAATATGCATTTAACAGTTGTAGAGTGGACCAGGTTTTGCAAATGTATCTAGTTTATTAGCGCAAAAAAGTTTCCAACCGATATACTACTGTATGCAACCCTTTATGTGTGTTCGATGGTAATACAGGAGCTGTGCAGTGGTCCATCTTCCTGAAGGTCTTTGTCTTTCAAAGGACCTTTGGGTTCATTTCACCTCATTTACAGAGCATTAAAGCTTTCATTAGGCTGAATTCCTGAGTTTTTACAATAAACTACCAATTGCCTGACATTATGAGGTACATGTCGCCACACTAAACATTTTACACATGGTTTTCAGTGCGTTTTGTGTGAATGTGCATGTTTGTGCATTTAAAGGGTAATGCGTGCACACACACTAGCAGAGTGTGTGTAAGTGAGTTTGTAGGATGACGGGGACTGGTTGTTTGAAACTTGACCCAGGGGCCAGTTGGATCCATGAAGGGCCTCTTTCATGTCCCCTTCCCATCCGGTGTCTGACTTGAATCGTCCTGCCTGAATCAAGTGCTTCCTAATGCCAAATATTTACTTGGCTCCTTAAGAATATTAAACAGGTCTTTCTGTGAAGGGGCGAAAAACACTGACGATGTGTAGCATGTGTGTGTTATGGTGTCAGTCAAACGCCTGCGGCTTTCAACAGAAAACAGACACTCTGTCATCTTGTTTTTCTTATTCCTTCCCAAATCTCCCCCACCTGACCAGTCAGAGACGTCACTACAAAATTCAGGAGAAATCCGTACGAAACCACTTAATACGCGTATATGCTATATCATCCTCGGCATAACGAATCGCACTGATTTATTTTTTTCTTTCCCAACTTGATTCTGTTGCTTTTCGAACATTTGTGCCAGGTGGAATAGTCATTATCTGGCATTCGCAGGACAGTTACTTAGGCGGGAGGAAGACAAGAGGAATAGATGGACATTCCGTACTCAGGAATGCCGGGATGCTTTATAGGACTTGAGAGCTGTTGTGACGGTCTCCTGTGCTGCAAATATAACTTTAACCGCCAGCATTCCCGCAAAAACAACACTCAGAAATGGATGTTGTCTCGAAGTTGTGAATTAAGTAAGGAAAGGAAAAGGATGTCTACAATTCCAGATGGGGAGAGGAGAAGTCATGTCAAGTCCAGGAAGAACATCAGACAATGTACACAACACACTAAGCTACAGTATATTCTCTATTGTGCGTGTATACCTGTTTGTGTGTCTATATAAATGTGCGTCAAGTCCTAGAAAGACAGCGTGTGCACCTTCAATGAGGATATAACTCTGCAGTGTATGTGTGTGTGCAGCTGTGTGTGTTGCAGTTAAAACATTCTGTTGTCCAGATTCAGGTGTGTGCACACTTTGAAGGGCCCATAAATACTGTAGGACTAATTTGATTTAAACTAAAATGGAAAACATGTTCTGACCTCTCAATGAAAAACAGCTGTGTGCTAGATGTGGTAGCCAGGTTGAGAAGCCATCTTTTCAGTGTATGTGTATGTGTGTGTGTGTTTATTCCCCCAGAGGCACATTGTCTCCAGCTGGATACCTTTTAGCACAATCCAGACACTTTTGATAGTCTGAGGCTTTTGTTACTCCTGCTGCTGATTATCAAAACTTAGTTTTAAAGAATTTCCGGCAGGTTGAGAACACCTGCGCTTACACTGGCTGGCTGCCATCATCTTAATGAACAAAAATGGAGCTGTGATTTATGATTCCTGTGCTGTGCATTCCTTCCTCTGCATGTGACATTGTGCTGTGATAAATTTGGTATCCTTAAGATTTGAGAAAGAATAATGTTGAACATTTGCCTTTATCTTTGCAGGCTTCTCTCTCAAAAACAGAAACACTGAGCTGTTGATTACTAGTCAATGACAGAACCAGTGTCGTGATTTCACAGTCTAAAATGTGAAACAGGAACCTGTACAGCACACTGTTACACACCAATCCTTCCCAAAGCAGTCCAACATCCTGATAGCTTGAAAATGGCAAAGTGAATCTCCACTGTGCCATTTCAATATGCTAAATTGAATTGCCTCTGTGGCTGGTAGCACCTGTGTTTAGTCACTTAATTCTAATCTAAAGCCTAGATTTCTTCTACAAAATTAAATTTGCTGATAAAATTCTAAATCTCCCATGGCCATTTAACTAAACAAATTAGATTTGTCCATGTCCACATACACAGTGTGTATGTACTCTCTCCTGCGACACACCAACAACATGCTGTGTGGGACGTTTTGGCTTTAGGACCTTTCCTGTCCTGTACACATCCCCTCTGAGGGAAAGAAGAATCATTCATTATTTACATATTTTGTTAAGATGTGATTTGACCTCTGCTACTGAGTGGAATGTCAGTTAGGCCCCTTTTAAACATGCAGACTATTTCTGAAATGTTCAGGAACATTTCCTGTATGGGGTCATCTGTACCGCTAATTTCCCACCTCAAGACTTCGTAACATTTCAGGGAAAAATGCCGGTACGTCCGTCTGGTGAAAGACGCTTTCACGCGGAGCGAGAGTACCAATCACAAGACTCTGCTGATGACGTATTTGAATTTGTGACTTGTTTACTTTGCCTTGCAACGCTTTCGCAGGTGACAAGAACTCTGGCACCAAAAACAGTTCCTCGCCCACCATGTTCCTTAAAATAATAAAAGACGTCTTCCGCCGCATGTTGACAGGACACCTCGGACTGCAAATGAGTTCAATTTTGACTCTTTCTATCATGAATTTTTGATCCATGGAGGTTTTATAATTGTAAAACTTTCCTCGAGCTGAGAAAAGCGATTTAAAAATCTGTGATGTCATCACAATGTAAAGTCTATGGGCCGAGCGGGAACTTGCGGGTGAGGCCAGCGGGGGGAAACACTACGGCGCATATTCAGTGGGCCGCAAACAGGCGAGCAATTTTCATTGGACCGAATAGGTGCCATCTTTAGGTCCAGTATCCAGTTCCTACAATACATCCATGGTATACACATACCTTGCCCAATCTTCTTCTTCGTCTGTTGAGTTTTATAACAGTTAGCCTCCCTAAGTGTTGCATAACCGCCATCTGCTGGACTGTCCCTTGCCCCATCTATTCCGGCGTTGCCATGGCATGTGCAAAAAGGTGCAAGACGGAAATGTTCCTGAAAGTAGCTGCATGTGTGAATAGTGAAAATCACTAGCTGTGCCTGAAAGGTTATCCCAGTAATTTACTGGGAACTATGTGTGAAAGAGGCTTTAGACACAAGAAGGATTTTATTCCCTCATGACAAGCGTTTCTAATTACACCCAGAGCATCACTGTTTTTCAGCTGCAGATATATGAGAGCACATTGATTTGTTTTTCCCATGGGTTGTGTTTTTCTTTGGAGTTGAAACAGAAGGTGATGCTTTTATTAACTTGTATTATCATTGCAACATTTGTATACTTATTAACATCTTTCTTTTGTTCCTTAAAGGTAGATAATAAAGTCTGGTGATAATACTGTCCATAAAACTGTATTTTGTTTTTCAGCTGTTCAGTTTTTGCGACAAGTGGTTCCCATTGCTGGATTCCTCCATAAGGTTTTCCATAAACAAAGTGTTTACTGGCAGATTTTCAAGCCATGCAGGTCACAGCCTTGAGAACAAAGTAGAAAGAGATTACATGTGGTATCTCACAGAAAACGAAACAAAACAGCCTCACATAAAGGCACCAGGATCACACAATATCCATTTTTGGACATTTTGTACAAACTAGCAGTGTGTTTAGGAGCAATAATGGATGAAGAAAGTCGAGAGACAAGGTTCAACTGAGGGCAAACTGCTTCATGACTGGGTATCATTGGAGCAGCTTAGTCTTTTTAATTAGGAAGTGCACTCTTTGTGCTGCAGCTGGAATTCCAGCCAGTTCCGGACACACTCCCATCATTAGGTGTTGGAGGAGTCTGCCAGTGGTTTGGATCATGTTCAAATGGAGGACTGGGGAGGTTTAGACAAGGAAGCAAGGGTTTTGGGAGACAGTTATGTTTAAGTCAGGAATGAGAGTGTGTTAAGGAGTTGGTCGTCTCTGAACCTCCCTCCCACGCTGGTACCTTGCCTGCACAAAGTGTTATTTCCTTTAGGGAGGAAATCTACTTTAATATCGAAAGGGCAGAATGGCTTTTTGAAGCTTGTGCCAATTCTTTAGGGTTCCCCTCTCATTTACAGTACACCATACAGGGCTAATTTTTAAATAAAATGAGTGGCAACAACTTTTTTCTGCAATGAAAATAAGTTCTACAAAAGATGTTAATGTTGCTTTGTGCCAGCAGAGTTGTAGTTATTATTATTGTTCCTGAGTTAAGTGTGTTTTCCTCAAACTGTCAGTCGCACCAGCAGAGGTGCGTAATGTTAGAGGTGTCCACCTTAGTAAAAAAACAAAACAAACATAGAATGTGCTTTTCTCACACAGAGAACAGCATTTGAGATTTCACAAGTTTTCCCTTCACTTACACAGGATTCGTGCATCTGCGTTTGAGCTGACTGTGTCAGATATTGATTATGCTCTAAACACATCGCATGCATGCTAAACACTCAGCACATTTTTATGCAGGTGAGTCTCAACCACTCTGTTATTCCATCCAGCTCATGAATAACTCAGCACCTTTTCTCATGTTTAATTCATTCTCAGAAAAGCTGTTGACACATGCTTTACGCCAACTGCCAGTTTCTTTTATTACACTTTTATCACCACTATGAGAGTGTTGCTGTGATCATTACAAAACAACTTTGTCAGCAACGGGAATTCCTACCTGCTCATTTTGCTGGCTTATTGGATCATGCTATATTAGATCTAATTGGTTTGTGTGAACGTGCTTGTGTGTGTTTCCATGAGCGCAGACACATGTTCTTGTAAAATCAATTCTCCTCTTGTGCTGCTGCTGTAAATGAAAGATGGAAAGTTGAGCAAAATCCTACACAAAATTAGTTGTGGTTTCATTTTAAAAAGGAGCATTTTAAGATAAAACAATAGCATTAGCATTTGTCTTCATGTGTGCATGTGCCGTGTGTGTGTGTGTAGCTGCAGCCGTGAAGACTCAGCTAATGTATAGATATTGTTCTGCTTGGGTGGGCAGAGGACCTCGAGGTAATCTCTGTCACGCAGCTGCCACCAGTGGCGGATAAACTAACGCCGGTTAAACGATGGTTGAACCCCGGTGTGGGGGATTTGTCTGTGGCACAGGTGTCATATTTAATACCCTCATATATCAATAATTGGCTGGAAAAGAACAGGAAGGAGCCATATGTGCAGGAAGGGCTCAGACAGATCCCTAAAGATAATCTTGTGTACATTTAAAAGCCCATTTACCATTAGTCGCTCGGTTTTCTTTGGGGCTACAATAAAATAGCCAACATTACTCTGCACCACATGGAGCCAGTATACTCCTCATGAGGTCAATTATTATTTATTGCTGTTTGACCTTCCACCTAACAGACAAATAGCAACGCCTGAAAATAATGGGAATTATATTGTAGACAAGATCGCCTTAAATGGATATGCTGCTGTAGTTTTCTATATCCCTGCTGTGTTTATGGTAATGAAAAGCCATGTTATCTGACACGTGTAGACTTGATTCAGTTACAGATATGGAAAGATATGAAAGTGTGAAATAAAAAAAAACAAATAGAACTGTAAATCTTTCATAGGTATTCATCAGTAATGACCTCAAAAAGTCCGCTGGAGTCGGGATGGCAGCCTAAGGGCGACTACGCAGGGAGGAAACAGCCTCCTCCCAGGTGTCTTTTGATCTGATATCACATGAATTTAACAGGATGTAACAGTGGTATCTTCCTGCAATGTACACTGTAATATTCCTGGGATAATATGATGGGGGCTGGACGCCACTTTGCTATCACTCAGAGACTAATTACACTTTCAATTCCCCCTTTCACCCTTCCTCCTCCCCACAGTGCTCTCTTTTCCAAACCACACATCCATTTCCTCTCTCATGGGCAGTTATATGCACACACACACACAGTGTTATACACACTGTCTTATTTCCCTTATCTGTCTTCTAAGCTGAAGCCGCTGCACCTCCCCAGCCACACTGCAGTCAGATGTCTGGCTGCCTCCTGCCATTTCTCTCCCTAATTTAAAGCTACTGTATGGATTCCTTCAGTGTGCCCGGGCAGATTTCCCTCTTCTCACTCTCCCCAATCAATCAATCACGCTTAATTGCTCAATTACTCTAGTGAAAAGGAAGGAGAGAAGGAGAGGACATTTTGTCAGCTTGGATTGCTTAGTCTCCTTTGGTAAATAGACACAGGCTGGAGTGATAAAGTGTGTCCTCCTAGAGGACATCAGGGGATGAGATTCCCTAATTAATCCAAACATTAGGCAAGCAGGGGCTTTCCACATGCATCTCTCTCACTGTCAC
The DNA here is from genome assembly GCA_005408345.1 of Macquaria australasica. Lineage (NCBI taxonomy): Eukaryota > Metazoa > Chordata > Actinopteri > Centrarchiformes > Percichthyidae > Macquaria > Macquaria australasica. Next base: position 1,219,694 of record SEMN01000081.1, read on the forward strand.
GCAGACCTGCTGTACAATGGACTCACAGCCAGAATACAGCACACTTCAGGAGTATCGTTAAAGTTATAAGGCAGTAGAAAGAAACTTAGAATTGAATGAATTGGATGTTATGTTAAAGGGGAATGGCTGATCATGTAGACCACAGTTACTGTAATCTTAAGGTTGATATTTGTGAATATGAATTAAAGGAATAGTTTGACAGTTTTGGAAAGGTGCTCATTTGCTTTCTTGCAGAGATAAGATCAATGTTCATCTCTTATGTTCATGTTTTACAGACGTTGAGCCCAAGTTGTAATAAATTAGAATTATCCTTTAATGTCAATGCCAGACTTCCACCAGACACCAATTGGTATCAACAGTAACATATCATCAATAACAGCTTTTTAAATGTTACCCCCAATAGGAAAAAGAAAAGGAAAGGGTCCCACACTCCAAAAAATTAAAAACAAAAGAACATCAGTGAGTTCATCTTCACTATTCCTTTCTCTCTTGAAATGATCAGTGTTTTCACAAATGTACGAGCAGAGCAAAGTCTTCTCTCTTTTTTTTGGTTATAACTGTCTTCAGGGAGACAAATATTTTGAAAGTGAAACTTGGTAGTGCTGTACTTGAAGTTTCATGTTTATTCACTCCAACTGTCATCAGACACAAATGTTGTCATGGAGGAGATTGCATCAGGGAACAGCTGCGAAAGCTGAGCAGCTGGGCCTGAGTGCAGGCAGACGTTATTGCGGGCGTTAGCCCATTGTGTCGGGGCTGAGTCCTCCCGCAGTTTGATGAGCCTGTTAGTTCTTGTGCATGGCTGCCCTCGCTCTGCCAAGCTGGCACGGGGACTGGGAGTCTAATGAGACACTGCCACTTGCTTTTATTAATGGCCGCATCCCCTCGCTCATAAATGTGACACTTCCAAGATAAGCATCCCCCGTGGCATGAGGTCATTCAACTCATCAGTGACACTGGCTGGCTCTGATGTGTGGATGTGTTAGCCAGTTTGTCTTTCTGTTAAGTGTTATGATGTTCTGTATCGCAATGCATAACACACCGCTCTGCTTTGCTTATTTAATCCCTAATTTGCATACAACATAGGCTCATTTGTCATATTTCCATTAAAGTAAGAAAACATGAGCTTTTCCCAATAGAACTTCCACGATGAGTAAATCTAAGGGAATGCGCACGTCCTTGTCTGCTGCTCTCATCTAGATAGACCCATATTAATCCTTTGGGTGATATGATTTATCTCATGTCTGTCCTTCACTCTACAGTAAGTGAAAGATACATTGGACTGAGGGAAGGATTTTAGCTGCCTTTTCCCTCAAACGCCCTTTTCTCTTAGTCCCTCGGTTCAGGGTCTGTCCTCCAGGGTGAAGCAAAACAAGGCAAAGGAGGAGCAGACTGGAGGGGAGAGATGATAAAAGAGAGACAGTATGAGGCATTACAGAAGAGGGATTGTCAAGTGAGAAATAGCGGGATGAGAAAAATGAGCACTGATTAGCTCATCGGGGTGGGAGGGTCAGGAAAACATTTTTGGTATACCCTGAAACCTGTGTCTATTCACTACATGACACAGGGGAAAAAAAACATCACACTGGACTACAAGCAGAGTATAATTCTTGTCCGTTCAGGAACAAATTAAGTGGCTTGGACAGCATCCAGAAGTCTTCCTGCACTCTGCGATTGCAGCGCTTGCTAATTGATTTTCAGCCAGGCACGACGTCGAGAAAACATTACGCAACAGGATTAGGGCCAACGAGAGACCCGGGGGCGCTTGCGGTTGTAGGTGGGGAGACCTCCAATTAAATCTCTTCTCGGCAGAGTGGAGTTTGGTGGCTGTTGTTAATAATATTCTGTCAGTTTCATATGCATCACGGGGCCTGCTGGAGAATACAGCCAGGAAGTTTGTGAGTATACGAAAGTTGCAGGTGGTTTATCAGCTTCTCTTAAAACAATCAAATCATACTCCTCTTCCTCATGTAAGCCACCATTTGCAAAGGAAAATCTGCCAGGCCACGTAGTGTTTGCTCTTTATACTTTAGAGCCTTAAACATGTTAGGAGTTAGGATGGAGGGGGAAAAAGAGGCAAGGAAGGGAGGAAGAGAGGAGGAGAGTGGACTTGAGAAGAGGATGAGCTATGAGATGTCTTTAGCCTGGCTGCTATTATCATCATCTGTTCAGTGGTCATTACCACCTTGGGAGTCTGCTGTCTGGACCAAACCACTGATGGAGGGGGCCAAAGGAGCAGCTGCAGACAGAGCTCACCCCACCTCTGCAAGCCATCACTTATCAACAGGAGGAGGAAGAGGAGGAAAAAGCAGTACAAAGTGGAGCTCCGAGAGACGAAGAATCTGAGGAAAAGAAGAGGGAAGGTGTAAAAGAGAACGGTATCAAGAAAACAGGTTCACTAGATTTGAACTAATCACACCTACATAAACTGTCGGGAGGAGGAGGACAAGGAGGAGGAAGGTGAAATTAAAGAGTCAAATCGGAGAAGCTGGGGAAGGAGAAAATATAGGTGAGAAAGAAAAGGAGGAATCATGAGGAAGAAAATTATATTAGGGGATGGCTCCATTGTGTTTGAACTCATCACACCTACGCATGCTTTTAGCAATCAGCAAGAGGGAGAGCTAAATGGTTGGAGTGGAGGAGGAGAGATGAAGATCAAATGAAAGGAGGAGAAAAGAGGCAGAGGAGGAAGAATTGTCTTTTTTTGTGTCAGTATTCCCGGCTTCTGTAGACACTTGATCACTATGAACTCTCTAGTCTGCTGATGATACCACGACTACAAGACTAAAGAAACCGGAAGATTCGACTCACTCTTGCGAAATATAAATAAAAAAAAACGCTGTGACCAGCATCTTCCATATTTTGCAGCGCAAAATTACCCTGTGTGAACTGCAATAGTTGGCGAAGTGTAAGTTAAAACCAGTCCTGTTCGTTTGTCTTCATGAGCATAATGAAAATGTCAGGGTGTCATAATGCTTTTGGGTTGGACTGTCGGTAGGCAAGTACTTAGAGGAAGTAATTAAGGTTAAAAAAGTGAGATGATGTGATTTACGTGACACAAGTTAAGCACTCAGAGAATGACAACTTAACAGTAGAGTCTAGATTGCCAAGTAGTATGTGAAAAGCCATATTTTAGACTGTGTGTTCTGCACAAGAAGGGGCAGATAACACAGTTTTACAAATCTTCTGGTATCAATTGTCTCCGCTTGGAAGTTAGACGGAGGAGTCGTGGCGGAAAACAAGCGTGATTTCATTTGCCCCTTCTGTTTTCTCTTCCCTTATTAGTAAATTTATGGAACAGACACAGACAGTTGTTCAAAGTGCAGCGCCTGGAACTCTGCAGGCGCCACAGCAACTCAACAAGTTCAGCGACTTTTATGTATCTCCAAGACATAGAGTTCTGAGTTGTTTCCTCTACACAAGCTGGAGGAAAATCTAAGAAAAATAGCTTGGATTCTACAATAAAATAGAGTGCTGATGTTGGCAGTCTTCCCTTATGGGGTACTCTGTCTCTCTTTTTCTCCCTCTCTGTCTGCTGTTTCCCTTTCTCCAACAATCTTGTTCAGTGCCTAATATGTTCACTGTCTTCTAGATTAGGTTTCACTGTAAGAGGATCACTTCGGCCCATTGTTCTTCTGGTCTACTTAATCGGACGTGAGTAACACCGTTCATTTCCTCACCTTTGTGACATCTGTTAGGACCATCTCCCCTGTGGTGCTATGTATTTATGTATTACATTAATATTGCTTTAATTGCATTTTTTTTTTTTTAAAGGTACCCTGTGGACTTTTCGTGTACTTTCACTTTGTCTTATCAAAATGCTGTGTGGGTATCCTGGAGGCCTCACAAATGTGTTGAATGCATTTCTTTCTTCATAAAACATTTGGAACACCAAGTTGCAGAATATTTTTGAACCTGCATCGTTTATATCCCTGTTTGCTTCATCTTCTTCTGCACCTTTTTGTTTCTTCTCACATTACAGCCAACAACTGTCAAAGATTAAATGCCACTGATGTGTCATTTACCATTACACTGGGAAAAGTGTCGGACCTAGCTAGCAACTGATGAGACGTTTCCAGCTGAGTTAAGAAGTCCTAATATCTCACGTAATGAGGATGTGTTTCCAATGAACATTTCTGCCAAGTGGCAAAATGTTGATTCTTTACGTATTTGCAAAATTACAACATATTTCATTTGTTTTCCCGACAATATCCACTTGTGATAACTAAAGCATTATTAATGTTCATCATGGTTATGGTTATTCACTCTGGTTAAGGTTAGAGAAATATTGTGTTGTTCAAATATTGAAAAAGTCAAGTCAAGACACGGACACATTCACTTTAATAACATTTAACCGAAATCATGATCTTTCCCGAACCTTAACCAACCAATCTTAATGTTTTTTTTCCTAAACTTTACCACAAGCGGGACTCAGGACGTGATGAAACATATTACTAATAAATGTAATTTCTAGGGTTGTATCTGCTTTGTTGTTTTATGGCTTGCATGCACAACACATTTGCATTACGGCTCTCTGCAGTCAGCAAGAATATGCATCCATGCGCTAATAGAGCACAAAATACAAACAAACCAGGGACCCCCTCACCAGAACATTGTTCCATGGCATGACTAGTGTCTAACAATTCCACAGGCTACCTTTAATCGTACATTTTCAGACTAATACAGCACTTTCTGGGAAAACCTTGAAATAGCAAAACCATTCTGACACATTCAGCTGAATTGTCATGCTCTTGAGCACCCTGGAGTTGCTAAAACACCACCATGGACAATCCCGCGTCAATTTCCTGAGAGTAATGCATTATTACATGGGGTGGTGTGGAGCATCCACCATCGCACTCAGTTTATTGTCACTTTCACTGTGGATTTTTTTTTTCCCCTGGTAAATTAAAGTATTTGTGATGCGGTGATGCAAGGCGATGCTGTTTCTCAGTCAACGGCTGACACAGCATGCACACTGCAATATACTTGAAAAGGCTCTCTGCTTTATGTACTATATGTCTTCATAAACAGAAAGGAATATTTTCTGTATTTATCATCTATGTCAAGTTGAGCTGTTAGCCACAGAATAGGCTTTCAAAACTTTTTGTCACTATTTCAGTAATTTCCTGTGGAAAACACCACTTCTCTGGTACTACAAGCTGTTCTAAACAAAATGTACAGTTTGACCCAGGTTTGGAGCCCATATGGCTTCCTGCTGCACTTGTATCCCACCAAATCAGCATCCCTTCCCATCTCAATTCACTAGATGGCATCAGCTGGTGTGTTGCATAAAGCCGACGGACAACAGCACAGTGTTGGTACAACGCCGCGGACCTCAGGCAAAACAGAGTGGCACTGAGCCTAATAGAGACATCGCAGAGGCCTATTAGCACAGATGGTTGTCATATGTATGCAAATAAGGAGCAAAGTGAATCACGTAGCCCCATCAGCACCACCTGTCTGCCTCACACAGCTACACCAAAATCCCCCTTCAGCATCCACACACACACACACACACACACACACACACACACACACACACACACACTTATCTACACACTACCTACCCTCCAAATCCCTTTGGAGGGACAAGTCTGTTCTTTCCAATCTACAGAAGACAAGACAAGAGACAGAAGACATTAACATGACATTAATCATCATTTTGTTCTTTTTCAAGAGCAGACATGAGAAGGCGGGACCAGCAGAGAAGGATGACAGACAGATACAAGCAAAATGGCAAGAAAAAGGGCAGACCAGTTGTCCTTTGTCTTTGTTGAGGACGTGTTGAGGGTGTGCTTACTGGGGTGAGGTGTTAAGTGTGGGTTTTGTGGTCAAGGAGCATCACGCCCGAGGGAGTTGGCATATTGCCCATTTCTTCTGTGTGTGTGTGTGTGTGTGTTTTAGGAGGTAGTGCATGCAATTATACCTTCCTATAGGTTTGCAAGTGTGAGACGACTGAAGGAGTTCCTCAGTAACCCCTATGGCTTTAATGCTCATTTTCTACAGCTGCCAGCCAATATTAACTTTACATGACAATTGAAAAGAAAAAATCCCTTAATGGCACGATAACTAAAACATGAGTCATCATTTGGTGAATGTGTCTGGTCCTGGTTGGAATTAAATCTCTAATCTAGAAGCATTAAGAAGCGATGGTAAAGAAACCAAGACGATAGCTGTGTCTCAGCTCTGTGAGGCTATAGTTCGGCACAGTGGTACTTTGAGCTAACTGCTAACGTCAGCATGCTAACATGCTGACAACAACAACGCTAACATGCTGATGTTCATAGATATATACATGTAGATACTTCATTGGCCGCTGCTGTTCATTGCAGCGATGCGTCAACACAGCCACCATCTTGGTACAGGGAAGCTGCGCCTCCTAATGCATCCAAGACTATCAAGGCAGGAGATCTATCCACAATTAAAATCATCATAACTCGCTGAATTTTCAACTGAATTTTCATTGTTTCGCTTGTCAGCATGCTAACATTTGATAATTGGCACCAAGTTACAGCTGAGGCAATACTTTGCAACTATTTGGTCATAAACCAAAGTATTGGACAAAGTGAATATTTGCCTAGATTAAAAGTTAAGGGGTCACCAAAGTGATTAAAATGCACCCTGATGGGACATGAATGTGTGTAGCTAATATAACGGCAATCCATCCAATAGTTGTTGAGACATTTCACTCTGAACCACAAATGTCAACCTGCTGGTGGCGCTATAGGAAAAGTCAGGGGATCACCAAAGTCAGTAGGATTTATCCTCTGGGGACCATGAATGTCTGTAGAAAATGTCATGGCAAATCATCCAATTGTGATTGACATATTTCAGTCTGGACCTAAATGGTGGACCAACTGACTGACAGGCCAACATTGCCACCCCTAGAGCCTTGCATGGCTGAATATACAAGTGGTGTAGAACTGAGTGTTCAGGTTTGCATGCTGCAGTGCAATAAAGTGTGAAAAATGCCCTTTTTTCTTTCCCTCCTGTCTGTGGAGGATTAGTAATGACTGGGCATAATCCCATGGGACCACTGTTTTGATAACACCATTTTGCTGGTATTCCTGATCGAATGCCAATGCGGCATTGCCAGCAGATGCCTTGGCATAATATTTAGACTGTGGTTTCCCATATTCCACAGTAGTGAGTGGTATGTGAGTTGACATTTTGCAGAACATTTTTATTTTGGACCAGCCTGTGTTATTCTTTTTTTCCTATTTCTTCACATTCCTTTGTTGATGCTGTTATGAAAGTGACTCTGCTGTAAGACTTTTAACAGAGAGAGAATTCCTAGTGGAGAATAATTACAGTATTTTGTGCTCTCTGTTGTTTCAGAAAGTCCTGGTTGCTGTCCACCATGACAGTCAAAAAACTGATATCACACATCTTTTGAGAATAAATTGTTGAAGATCAAAAACAGCTCCTTTGAAACAAAACCTCGGTCATGTGAGCATTTTGACAGGAAAATAACTGGACAAAAATAGAAAAAGTATATTTTATAAATATTTTATTCCCTAACTCTTTATTTCAGTTTATTAAACAATGGATCTGTGGATCATTTAGAAAAGACAAAATCAGTGTCCAGCATTGCTTATCACTATGAATTAAGGCAAAGTAAACTTTGTAATCCCATGGGTTTACCAGTTTCACACTCAAGTTAATCCCATGTTATACTAACAAAGAATGTGTTCTCCAAAACCTCCACAGGCACAAACTAAGAAAGGATTAGAGCAGAGAAAGAGGGGGATTTAAACGCTGTTAATACTGGGCTCAGGATTTTTTAAGTTGTGTACGCAATGCTAACACCTCATTTAGGTGCTAAGTGTAATACACAGTGACTACCTAATGGCAAAGTCTATCTCAAACCAACTTTATTGACTAAACCATTTCTGCTTTTTCTCTCTTAATCTCTACACACACACACACACACACACACACAAGCACACACATAGTGAAAGATGATGAGGTAGTGGGGGAGAAAGTGTGCATCTGTGAGCGGTTTTGAAAGAACATGTAGTGAGAGCAGTATGTGTGTGATGAGCCCTGGGAAGCCCCTATACGTACCCTTCTCCACCACATCAAGCCCCCCACAGACCCCATACAATAAGTTCTTTTTCTCTTTTTTTTTTTTTACAACTCCCATGGACCCACTACCACGTCACTAAACCCTGCCCTCCCCAGAGATTTTATTTCACGCAGCTATCAGAAGGAGATTTTAGTGCCACCAATGGCATAAACTGCTGAGTTACTACGCATAATAATGACAGCAGTGAGAAGGGCCACCCATTGATGAGTCACCACCTCCATATACTGCATGGAGGCCCCCACCGCCACTGCGCAGGTACAGCTGGAGAGAGCATCAAGGGGGATGTTAAGAGAATGTCGTATAGTCACCATATGTTTTCATTATGAGCCAATACCGCAGTGCTTTGACTTATTTATTGCTGTTCATTCTCTCTTTCTTTCCCACGTATCATTCAAGTTTTGAGGTTTGTTACTATATTAAAACCACTAACTCATCATTGTGCTCTTGATTCCAGAATTAGTTGGCCATGTCTGTCCATGCATTGACTCAGTCATTGGTATATTTTTATTTATGAAGCCATTCTGGGTGAACTTCAGTTCTATCGTTGCAAACTTATTTGACAGAGTTAATTTTGCAACCATTACTTCAAATCACAAGGCGTGTATTTGCTGTCTGTCCCTAATGCTCAGAAAGAGATGGGAAAGAAAGCCTTCCTATTTTCTGCTCCAGCCACTTGGAGACTATTATAAATTGTGTGGTAAATGACTCCATCTGTAAATTGTCTCTGTTATTAGCTCTTGTCCTTTTTATGGTATTGTTTTGTCTGTTTGACTGATTTTGTATTGTTTTGTTTACAACTCTTTATGTTGCAATATTGGACAGGTCTGCCTTGCAAAAGAGGTCTCTGGCCTCAATGGGACTTACTTGGTTAAATTAAGGTTATGTAAAAAAAACTAATGCTGTGTCCTCAAATCGTGTACATCCATACTTACACTTAATATTTGGAGTGCAGAAGTGCGTTCACACTGACAAGTATGGCAAAATGCTGTGTTCTATGAGTACCTGGATGATGTACTCATAACGGGCAGAAAGTTGAGTGTGAAACGCTGCAGACTTCTCAAAGCACGTTCATTTTTCATTCGTTTTTAATAGAATTGAATTGAAGTCAAGTGAGCAAACAAGCTGGCAGATATATCGGCATGTGGCAATTGTGGTAAAATGTTGGCGATAATTAGATTAGATTAGATTAGATTCCACTTTATTGTCATTGCACATGTCACAGGTACAAGGCAACGAAATGCAGATAGCATCTAACCAGAAGTGCATAATAATGCTCCGCCCGGTTGCAATCCGCCATTAAAAAGAAGGGTCAAAGGTTGCGATTGTCATTTCCGGTAAGCGCACAACAGCAGTATTCGATTTGAGACAACACTACACTGTCAAAATTAACTACACAAGTAAGTACATAGTGTACACAGTGTACTGCATGCAAGTGTACTAACGGAAGTACGTGATTTGAGACACAGCATAAGACTAAGTCTATAGCCATGCTAGCCGCTCTATAAGACTGTATTTAGGCACAGCGTTGCTTTGAGCAAATGCTGTGCCTAATGTCAGCATGCTAACAAGCTCACAATAACAATACTAACATGCTGATGTTGAGCAGGTAATGTTTACCATGTTTGCCGTCTTAGGTTAGTGTGTTAAACACAAAGTGCAGCTGAAGCTGATCGGAATGTCATTCTTTTTGCAGTTAATTTGGTTAAAGTAAAATTGTGACCAGATTATGGCACTAGAAGCAAAGTTAATACAATTCATCCTGAGGGGAACATGACCATTTGTCCCAAATTTCATGGCAATCCATCTGTTAGTTGTCGAAACATTTCACTCACAAAGGTGAACCTCGTGGTGGCGCTAAAGGAAAAGTCAGAGCATCACCAAAGTGAAAGGGAATCATCCTCTGGGAACCATGAATGTCTGTACATAATTTCATAGCAATCCTTCCAATAGTTGTTGTGATATTTCAGTCTGGACCAAAGTGGTGGACCGACGGACAGACCAGCATTGCCATACATAGAGCTATGCTAAAAATGACTCATTATTGCATTTAAATAGTATTAACAGCACTTGAGATTACTTATATCTGCTCATCAATGAAAGGGTCAGAGGTGCAGCCATGTTTGATTTCTGCACGTGAATCTGTTCCAAAACACTGCATTCACTTTTTCCTCAATACAATGTTTTGCTTGTGATGACAGACTTCAGTGCTAACATGGCCTCAATGATCTGCTCTTTGTGTTTATTTAATACAATTCCAGAAATGTCAGGCCCATATCTGACAAGTGCCTTCCTGCAGATTGACAGGTTATTCATCAAAGGCAGCAGGAAAGGAAAATGTGCAGATAAAAAGAAGCTCAATACAATATTTACAACAGTAACAGTTATCACAATCCGCAAAAATGATGCAACCTTTAGAAATCTTGAGTGCAAATATAAGGTTTCTGGTCATCTCCTGCAAAAAAGATCATGGTTGGTGTTCACATCTTTACACAGCTGCAATGGAGTTAATCACACAGTGTAAAACTTTTAAAAGTGGTCACACTCTCACTCTCACAGGTGGGATTCCTCTCCACCTAAAGTTTACTTTGTGAAAAATATTCTGGAGGCCGCAGCTGAAAAAACACCTCAAACACCTGATAAATAGAGTGTCTTACGGGTGTTTGACAGCACTGGATTTGCAAAGCATACAGAATATCCTTTGACTGGGTTCTCATAAGTATTCAACAGTGTAGATTTTGGTGCCTGGCAGTTTTGGATTCAATCCCCTTTGATGGACATCCATCATTGAATTCATGCCAAAAAAATTGACCTTATTTTGACTTCTCACTCATATCAGTCTCCTTCACCAGAGACAAAGCAGCACATTGTTGAGATACCTGTGTAATCATGAGAGTCTCTGGTGCCTCTTGCCTTTTGACCCCGGTTGTATTATCCACTCCACTCCCTCTCGGTCTTATCCAAAGTGTGGCCTGAGGAGGACTGTCAGCCTGGGCTAAAGGCACTGCAGCTAGCTGAGAAGCATGACATAATGACCATGTAAAACTGACCTTGGCAGGGGATTCCTTTCTTAACACGCAACACCTACGCTATATGGTGAGACACATCATTTAGTATTGAGGTCATTTTCAGCAGGAGTACCAAAACCGTGATGCATGCCAGACCACGTGTGCTCATTCTATTTCGCTAATTGCCATTTCTAATTTTTCTCTCTGCTGTTCAGCCCAAACACAGCAATAACATAGATACGGTGCAAATTCCACGTGTGGACTTTTCAAGGCTGCGTCCTTTATTTGTCAAAGTGCCGTGGCAGTTGTTTGGCAAAAGGAGCTGAGTTGGAGTCTGATTAGTCTCATACCTCTCTCTGTAACGCCTCCAACTTTACAGCAGGAGTTCCACCGAGTTAATGAAGTAGCTGGGAGCCTTCATGTAAAGCAGCTCTGTGGATGGACGACATCGCAACACAGTATAATGGTGCCTTTGTGAGGCGGTGGCAGTAATATGGAACTTCATCGGTCTGACGTGTCTGCTGGGGCCAAATTTACTTTGTCATCCAGTCTTTGTAAGGTGCTTGCAACATTTATCACTTAGCAGCATCAAGCTTATACGCCAAAAATACTGTTTGCATATGGGTGTTTCAGTATGAGCATATTAATATGGCTTTGATTGTGCGTGTGTCTGTGTTTTCTTTCCTCAGAAGGAGAGCTACTGGTGTAATGAGCAGAATCACATTCGTTTATTCAGCTCATCTAAAACCACACTGAGAATCCCCCTGATGGTTTCCCTGTCTGCCGAGCTTTCCAATCAGACCTCAGCGCAAATAGTTTACAAATGTGTTCAGCAAGTATCTCACTTTGCCAGAAGATGTTTAACAAAGAGTCAGGAGATAAGTTAATCAGGAGAAAGAGAGTCTGACTTCTAGCTACTTCACTGTATCTGGTTTCCTTTTCGTATTTTAGTCAAAGGTAAATAAGCCTGGAATTGGAATTCGTGGATTCATTTCTTTCATATTTCTTTTCACATCGTCTTTCATTCAAATCACTGCGCGTCACAGCCACCGCAGCCAGTTATTGATAAGTCATTAACACACATTTCTCCAGTAAAGTTGACAGGCTGTCGTAACCTGTTGTCTTTGTAATGGAAAATGACAATCGAGCACATCCCTTTGATTGATTAGCGCATGCAATTACTGTCTGGGCCATAGAGCTGCATGAAAAACAGCTCTGCCGCGGCTCTGCCCGCCACTCTGTGACATTTTAATCTACCAGCAGATTAATGGGACACTGGTAGAGTGGAGAATATCCCACTATTGATTTTCTTTTTCTGATGAATCCAATGCCTCCGTTTTAGTGACAGGTTTACCATATATCTAGTCAGGTCTGCCAGTTTTTGTGTGTGTGTGTGTGTGTTAGTGTGTGAGAGAGAGATGTATATAAAGGAAAAGAGACAGTAGCTACAGTGCAAAAGAATGACTGTATGACTGAGTGAGTGAGTGAGTGACTGAGTGTGTGTGTCCATGCATGTGCATGTGTGTGTTGGCATTCCTCACTGAGATAGGACACCCACAGCGGCGTCTCTGCTCTGTAAACAGGCTCATCAGACGTCTCCTGTTCTCTGCTTTATTTCTATTAAAGTGGATCCGTTCCCATATTTGTTTGTGGCTCAAGGGAGTCCTAAATTTTGTCAGAGGTGCCCACTGAGAAAAAGAAAAAAAGAATAAAGAAGGGTTCCTTGGCCTGCTGATTTACTACTCAGCTTTCATTGGGTTGTAAAATCAAATCCAGAGTTGTTTCAGGAATGCCAAAATGTGATTCCCCGGCTTGTTTACAGGAGGAGCCCAGCAGTCAAGGACACAGAGAGATAGTGAGTGAGAGAAAGTAAGATAGTAGGGGAGGAGGAGGAGGCAAAAGAATGGAGACAGATGGAGAAGAAGGGAGAGGAGAGGAGGAAGCTGAACTAAGTTTGGCCCATCATTTATAGGCCTGGCCTGCGCTGCCTCACTCTGATTAAAACCGCCTGTGATTTATTTCAGCTGATCTGCCTTACCATGAAACAACCGGCAGTTCTGATGTGTAAGACAGAGAAAGGGGAGGCCCACACAGAAACCAGTGTAGCAGCTCGCAGCCACTGTACAAACTCAGCTGCAGGATACATACACATGTAACAAAACAGACAAGCAGTCGGCTACAAGAAGCGATGTTGAACTTGGAATTAACAGCCTAGAGAAGAGGGTTTACAACCCAAACGTGGGCCTTTAACACATCCACAAACACAAACAATGCATATTTTCCTCTTACGTAGTGAAAATAAATGGTGACGGTGAGGCAGAGTTTTCCAGCGGCGCTCACTCAAGCCCTGTCCGCGGCTGGATGGGGCGGTGGAAGCCGGAGGGATTTGAGGATTTTATCGGCGACGAGGGGCTAATTTGCACATGATTAAGAAAACACACAGTGTAAAATCTCTCAGCGACACAAGAGATTCAGAGGGGAGCCCGGGCATTGGAGGGGTTGACACTGAAAATGAATAGGAGAAAGAAAAAGGGGGGCGGACATGGAGACAACAAACCTGCTCTAAAAGACTTAAAGTGAAGTACCTTAAAGCGGCTGCATTCATTATGGATGATTACCGTGATGGAGACACTCACAGAGGCCCCACAATTCTTAGGAATTTCTGTCTGATTTCTGTTAACATGGAGAAATAGATTAAGGTAAATATTTATCTTCATCTAATCCTAGAATCATTAAAGTGTCATTAGACAAGAATACAATACTGAAAATCAATAGGGAAGCCATTGTTCATCTGGAATGGTAGCTGCAGCATAAGCACGCAGACATTTTTATTTTCTAATGCTCCTGCTGAACTCCTGAACCCACATTATCCATTTCCATTCAGTCCAAAATATCATTCTTCCTTCTGATCATTTACATATGCATCAGACTGTTATTATTTCTATTATGATTATGAGACCCCGGCCTCAAATCCATTCCAAAGAGCACTTAGGGGTAATTAGGTGTAAAGCTCTGCAGAAAAAAAATGGCCTTATATGGATACCCATTTGACTTCTCAGTATTACACTTGGTTGCATATTACTGTGGTTTTCCCCATCACTTTCTGTGTCCGTCTCCATTCCTCTGTCGCGTCTCACCCCTCCCTCGTTATTCCCCAGTCATTGAGAAAGAACAATGCATTTCATCTCGTATGCTGATTTTAACCGGCCTCCAGTGACTCCTTGTGTTTTAATACCCCTCTCCAATGTATGCAGCCTCTGAGATATGAGAGGAGAGGAGGAGGAGACGGAATGAGTGATTGAGACGGAGGCAAAGAAAGAGAGGAAAAAGGCAAATAGCAAGAGAGAGCAAAGGAAAATGGCCACTACAAGTTTGAAAACGAACTCACATCTCTCTGAGGGTGAGAAAGACTCTGCTGTATTAATACAACTGAAAGTCTCTGATGTCTCCTAATCACTCTTTGTAGCTAGATGGAGGGTAAAATACCCTAATCTACTGTACACCACTAATCTTTACACTATTCAACACGCTAGGAGAATAGCAGTACACAAGCTAAATAAAGGCATAAAGGACAACAACCTCCCCTTGGTGTAAAAGTAAAAGTAGGCCAGCCACAAGTCCTATAATTTCTCCACACTTATGGCAAAAAAAAGTCCACCAGAGGCAGCCTGAGCTGACACTGAGGCCCGGTGATGTGCTACAAAATAGTTTACATTAGAAACATGGTGTTTCATTTAGCCAGATAAGCTCGGTTCGGAGGTCTTTGCGTGGGGCTCAGCCTCCCTTTGCTGTCAGTACAAAGCCAAGCTCAGAGGAGAAGAGAAGGAAAGGAGAGGAGAGGAGGGGAGGGGAGAAAAAAAATGGTAAGACAGCCCCCAATTAGCTATGCAAATCCCATGCACTGGTGGATTGAGTTTTGAAATGAAATTGGTCCGTTGGATCTTCTCAGCTTCTTTTTTTAATCTTTGCCAATGTGACCAGTTAAGCAGGGGTGGCTTGAAATGGCGAACAGAGAGGATGGAGAGGTTTCTTATTAGAATCAATCCTTCCCAGTCTGACTATAAGACCCCAGTGAGCAGTTATCCATGCACTTGCTGCACACACATACACACACACACACACACACACACACACACACACACACACACACACACACACACACACACACGCACACACCCACCCCCCTCTTTACACAACTTACGCCTAAACACTGGGCTGTCAGGGAATGGAGGTTTCATCAGTTTTCTGTCCATTACAGCTCAGTGTTCCCATGGGGCTCCTAACCAGAGGTCTGAAACTGTTGCTGCTTGCTTCTGCAGAAAAACACAAAGACATGGAGGTGTGTATGGCACACAGCACGGCCTGCTGAAACAATCCAAGCACACCAATACTAGAATATACATTAGATACGCAGATATAGCATTTGATATTCTAGGTTCTATGCTATTGCTAATAACATATTTTGAAATGCTAGATTCCTCACGTCGCCAAAAATGCTAAACCTCAAAATGATCTTCAAGCTGACCAAAGCATAATCTCAATTATTCTACAACACAATGCATAATTCCATCATGCAGGCTGTATCTAACAACTTAATTTCACAGTTACAACTGGTCCCTTTTGCCAAGAAATCATTAACCTCAAACAGCATGGCTGAAATCCTAGCAGTGGCTGTGGTGGGTTTTTAGGGTCCTCAAGGGCCAGGGGTTAGAATTAAACCATGTAACAAGCCAGAATGTGGCTGTACATTAATAAAAACTGGCCAACTCAATTTTCCCCCCTTACGCCTAATCCTTAATACTTTAGGGTTCTGTCTGAGAAACAAGCCTCACTTTGTAATAAAAAAAAGCTTAAGTCCCAGTGGTTTTGAAAGAGCACGTTGTTGCCCTGTCATAAAAGCTTGAATGTAATTGGACCAGTGCGTGTCTTAACCCCAGTAGATCAAAGGTTAGGAAAGCAGGTACTCATTTGGCATGTCAGGG
Source organism: Macquaria australasica (assembly GCA_005408345.1). Lineage (NCBI taxonomy): Eukaryota > Metazoa > Chordata > Actinopteri > Centrarchiformes > Percichthyidae > Macquaria > Macquaria australasica. Next base: position 1,235,770 of record SEMN01000081.1, read on the forward strand.
ATTAGTTGGCTCAATACACTGGTTTGGTACGAAATATGTGTCTGGATCAAAGTTATGTCCTAATATGTGACTTGTAATTAGAGAGGAGAGGAGAGAGGAGAGGAGAGAAAACAAGAGAAGAGGACAGGAGGAGAGGACAGGACAGGAGAGGAGAGGAGAGAAAACAAGAGGAGAGGACAAGAGGAGAGGACAGGAGGAGAGGACAGGAGAAGAGAGGAAAGGATAGGACAGGACAGAAGAGGAGAGAAAACAAGAGGAGAGGGCATTTCGGGTCGACATTGATGAGTTAGAGCTGTGCATGACATAAGGCAGCCCCAGAGGAAAGCCTTCAGGTTTGTTTAGGGAGAACTGACATGCCTAGAAGTTGCCATATTGCAGCATTTGGAGATGTTCCATCTGTCTGCACCACTGCACACTCATGCAAGTAATAAAGATTGATTTAAGTGTAATATAAACTGTTATATGGCGAGGGCACAATGTAAACCTCAGCTAAAAAGAAAATATATCCATAGTGTACATAGCGTATCTCAATCATAACACACAAATGTGCACTAAAACACGTCCTTTGCCTTCAGAGAAGTCCATCCCCCAACATGCTTGTTTTATCATGTGGTGTAAGTAAAGGTCCTCCAATTCTATTATAACTATTAAACAGTTTAAATGTTGGCAGTTCGTGCTCCACATAGTTATAATGATTTGGTGTGAACTTATAACATTATTATTTAAACCTAACATACTGGGTATGAGAAATGTCGAGCATGTTAATTAAATAATGATTTCAGTTTATTACAACCTGGGTCTTATTTTCATAGTTTTGGCCATTATTTCTATTGGTAGTAATAACATTTTATTCACCAAGTTTAAGAAGTCAGATGGGGCAAGAAACATTAGCAGGTAGAAGATCAGACAGGTTTTCAACAAACCCCCAGGTTAGCCAAACTTATTTGGAGGAGAAAATGAAGGCGAACTGTAAAATGATTCATCTTTTAAACATCTATCATAGTTTGCACACCGTGTTGACTTAGTTTAACTTGACCTGACCTTCCATACTTACCATAGTTGTGCACACTCAGTTTTCCTGTGCAGTAAGGGATTGTTACAGACATTTCAGCTCCTTTTAGCTTTTAACTACCATCTTCCCCATCCTAGCTCAGCATGTTAGCATGCTAACATTAAATTAGCACTAAACACAAAGTACAGCTGCTTGCAGGTAATTGGTCATAAACCAAATGGGATGATGGCGCTAAATGAGGAGTCAAGGATCACCAAGTTATTCATCCTGTCCAGCAAATATCATAGCAATTCATTCAATAGTTGTCGAGACACTTCACTCAAAACCACTTTGTCCACCTCTGGACAAAGTGGTGGACTGACGGACACTACCATCCATTGAGCCACACCACTAGCGTGACTAAAAAAAATGTAACAAAGAATTTAACAAAAAATACTCGAAATTGGACAGCTTTGGACCTCGGAGGCCATTTAACATTACAAAGCAATTCCACAACTACCATATGTGTGGCAGAATATTGTGTGTTGCTGTCTCTGCTGCTACTTGAGTGAATGAGTTGTCAAAACAAGTTATTATCAAAGCTAAAAGCATCTCCTAAGTGGCACAATTTCAAACTGCACAATGTAGATGTCAGAATGGCTTCATATGTCAAAATGATATGCGCCACCCCGTCTTCAACAGCAGCGTAGTAAACAGTACAAATAGTACACCCTCGCAGGAGAATATAGCATGTAGTAATTAGATGTTATAGTGCATCCCCAGCATGGTTAAAAGTTATTTTTACAATCAGAGATGATACACGACCATCCTAAAAAAAAAAAAGCCTTACCCTTCCTTTGCCCTGCTCAGGAAGTACATGGCAGCAAACGTTTTCAAAGGCAAGACGGTAAATCAGCTGTGAAGACTGTGACAGCTGAGGATGTTGTGTGTTTGTGTGTGTGTGTCCCTCTATGTGTGTACATTTATGTACTGTATATGTATGCTCATGTGCAAAGGTTCACATTTGCTCGTGTGTGATGGTGTATGTGTCTGTGTGCGTCCCAGGCTCGGGCTGGGTGTGGCGTCTAAGGCCTGCAGACGAGACAGGGATTCATCCTGTCTGACTGCAGCTTATCACCGGACTGGCTGTCACCTAATGAGATATCAGCAAGCCTGCATTTAAACTGTGGAGGACAGAAAACACGTGCATAAAGAATAATGACCGTTGACCAACCAATGATTTGTCTAGACAAGTTCACAGTCTTTCCATAACAATGTTGTGTTTTAAACCTGGGCCCTATTTTGTTTCAAATTTTGCGGTCTAAATGACTAATACTTACCAAAAGTTTTGGAACTGGTCCAGTAGATCTCCTCCACCGGCATCCACGAACAGGCTGCAATGGCTGCAACATAATCCTTTGGGGCAACTGCACCACAAACTCTTCTCTCCAACTCTGACTCACGTTTCCACCGTCGTCTTCCTGCAACAACTCAACTTCTCGCGAAATTTCAGAGCGAGACTTTTCCTTGAGCAAGACTTTCTGTTTCTGGTTAAACAAAAAGGATCTTACTCTTTAACAGAGTTGTTGTCAGACACTTCGAACAACAGTTTGAGCCTGTTAGTGGCAAAAACAAGCACTTTTAGTGGACAGACTTTTCACAGGCGCAAATGCCCCAAAGGATTATGTTGCAGCCATTGCAGCCTGTTCGCGGATGCCGACTGGACCAATTCCAAAGCTTTTGGTAAGTATTAGTCATTTAGACCCCAATATTTGTAAAAATAGGGCCCAGGTTTAAAATTACAGGAGTTTTGATTGTCTTACTGTTTCCTTGTTGATTTGTAGCCTCTGAAGCTGCATTAAGTAGAGTAAAAAGACATATTGGCAGTGTTATTCTGTGCATTACTGTTTTTTTGCGGCAGATTTTGCATTTTTATTGTCACTACTTGCATCAAGAAACAGCTGAGATCCATCATGTTGACATTACTCTGAGCTCACTCAGTTTCAGTCATTACAAAGGGAGGAAGCAGCACTACAAACGTTTGGCGACCAATGAGCCATGTCCTCACACTGATCTTTCTAATGCCAAGAATGCCCAAACGACAGTGACAATGAGCGACAGTCCACATTCAGAGGATCATCCCCATTAGCCCTCATTCTGCCTGTATCCATCTCCACATTCCTCTGTAGGCCGGGTGTCGAGGGGTGATAGGCTATGCTAAATGTGATACATTAGGTGTCAGTGGGTAAACAGAGGCTACCAAAAATGTTATTAGTGCCCTCTACAACAGGATCTAATGGGGATCCAAATAAAGAAGAAAGGCTACAGCATGTGTGTTGCAGTTTCTGGATTACTGACGCTGAAGGGCATTCTTTCCAAAGACGAGGGGACTAAAAGAGGGACAGCGCCAACTGCAGCGAGATCCCAGTTGATACAAAATGCCCTAAAGAGTGAAGAGACCTAATCGGCGTTGCTTAAAGAACGGAAAAATGTGTGTGTGTGTGTGTGTGTGTGTGTTTGTGAAGCTGATGTTTTTCCAGCCCATCTGGAGCCACCATAGTCCTGTCTGTTGACCTCTGTCGTGAAACGGGTGGCTGTCTGCAACTGTGACACAATGACAGCAGACATTACTTTTGACTGACAAGGTGGAGTGGAAGCCGAGGCGTGAAATAACAAAGTGCTCGACTTTGGATCACACTATCCGGGTCTTTGTGAGATAAATACATAAATAGTTCAGTAATTTGTGGAATATTTCACAAAAGAGTCAAACAATTCTGAATATGACATATTTCGGCAGCATTTCGAGACTAATGTCATTTTTGTTGTGACATAATCAGTTTATGTAAATGTAGGAATTATATTAGCTCAACCTTTGGCGTTATTAATGAACACAGCTGACAAATTGGACATCCTTGTTTCCCTCTAGAATCTGCCCACCCATTGCCGCCATTAATCATGGCTGGCAAACACTAAGCCATCCCAAGTGCACCGGGCATGCAAGATGCCTATGAAAAGCCTCCTCCAAACAGACTCTGACATAGACTCTAGGATTTCCCAGGTGTTTGGGGAGGCATGACATCACAGTGCCTCCGTCTGAACACAATGAGGACTTTGAGAGGTGCCGGTGAGAACAGTCAGCAAAACAAGCTCGGCACCATACATCAACAAAAAGGCCCCTTCTAAATAATATGGAAAGTGGAGATGAGAGCCAAAGCAGTTCACAAGCAGCTGAATCCTGTTAACGCCTGGAAAAAATTATAGAAACATTTGATGGGGGGAGCGGAGGGAACACACCAATGTCTGACAATTTGGAGGGGGCGGGGTGTGTGATGACAGCTGAGGGGGGTATACATATTCAAAGAAACAACATTCTTTTTCACAGCGTGACTCTGTGCAGACATGGACTCCTAGCTTGTCTATTTTTTGATTCTGGGACTCTGGAAACAACTGGGTGTTTGTGTGCGAGCCGTAAGCTGTCAGCTTTACCTTATTAAAATGTCATTGACTCTTAAACTGCATATTTATGCAGTGTTAACCAGCGCCTGATGGCAGAACTCGCATATAGTTTCGTTCTGGCTGGCAGGCTGAGTCAGACAGACTGTGTCACCCAGAGATAAGCTTTATTACACAATGTGTGCACAGGGCCTGTTTGATTGATGCGTCTCCATTATTATTATGTTCTGGCATGGTAATGTATTCCAGGCTTCTATAAAAGACCAGTTCTAAATTAGTTGTGTCAAATTGTGGCGGCAGAAGTGTTGGCCCTATCTCTCCTATCTGTACATCGAAATGAGGTTGCGCTGACATTGTGGTGGGTGGGGGGGTGCAGAGGTGATGGTTAGCGCAGTTGCAGTAGCAGGAAGCTCAGCAACCTTCGATTTCTTTCCCATTAAATGATAGCTTTTTCAGTCTCTATGTAAAATAGACTCACTCCTCACAGTTCTAGTGTATCAATTAAAAAGAGCGGAACAACTCGCAGCCTGTGTTTGCTGGATTCATCAGTGCCAGCTGATGTGGTAAGGCTAATCTGGAAACTTGATATCCGTTTCACTTCTTGTTTCTAGGTGCTAAGTGTCTAAATCAGCCCAATAATAAGCCTTTCAAAGCAATGGGACTGATTCCTCTCATACATCTGCATTCCTCATCCTCATTAAGTATGAAGGGGAGTTGATGCAACCTTGGCCAGACTTTCATTTTATCACTCTCTGTCATCCTACGAGTAGAAAAACTGATATGAAAGGTTGTGTTACGACACCATGTTTTATTCTCATTTCCACGCCTTAGGCAGCTCATCAGAGCGAGAAGGGACCTCTACTTTTTCGGTCAGACTTCGAGCTTTGTGGTGAGGCGTGTGTATGGAGTGTAACACTTTGACCAGGTTGAGAATTGGAAGAAAATTGATAAAGCATGGCACATTGGTGCTGCTTCTTTTGCCTGTGTGGGTGGAGGGAGCAATACGTTTGTGGTATAAAGAGGAACACTCCTGGGAAACATATACACATACCTAACTGTTAGCCCAGATGTGGTTCTGTTTCGATTGTCAGAGCAGTCACATCTGTCTCAGCTCTGCGATCAGTGCGCGTGGGTGTCTCCATGTGTATAACTGTGTAGAAATATGTCTGAGTGTGTCAGTTTCCCAGCATATGTGGCTGTGTATATGTGTCTGTCTATGTGTACACTATTTGTCTGCATCCACACTGGTGCTGATGGATCTCAGTTAATGTTCTGCAGCACAGGGACTCTCATCCCTTAATAGCTTTAGCAGTTTCACCCAGTGAAGGGTCCACCTGACTGCAGCAAGGCCTGGGGTAGTTACAATTCTAACAGTTGAGCAACGTTTATGGCTTTGATGGCTTTATTTACTCTGCAGTGATTAACTTTAAGTGACTTTGTTGTAAAGATAGACTTTTAAGACACAGTTCCACAGTTGAAGGCTGTGCTGGCCCAACCTAAAAGAGAAAAGAGCTTCAAATACAGACGGAATATACAGCTTTGACTGATTATAGCATTTTAGTTTGCACATTGGCCACAGGCGTCTTCAAACATTAGCGGCAGTAAGAATGGGATATGTTTGTTGGATTTCAAAACTTGTTTACTGTGATGGATGATGCATCTCTTCACTGTGTTCCAGGTTTTAATGGGGAACTCAACAACAGTTGTATAACGTCTTCTGTAGCTCTGGAGGAGCTTTGTCAAGTCTTAAGAAAATAATGACATCATCGGGGTTATCTCAGCTTCGGTTTGGAGGCTAAAAATGCACCTGTTACATCCTGGGTTTGTCAGTTTGAAAGATTTTTGGACTCACCTCTGCTGTTTCCATTTTTAATGTGTCTGTTGTGAGCCCCTAACTTTGTAATTATTATGCTATTCCCTGAAGTATACCTCTTTAACAAAGATTTAAAATACTGTCATTATGCATTTTATTATGAATTAAATTAGGTATTAAATGGAAAGGATCATTAATATTAGCACTTGCTTTTGAATGTAATGAGTAATGAATGTGAATGAGACTTCTCTAGGTTGAATGATGCTATCTTGTCTTCAGCAGCTTTATTTGAAGATTTTTTGGGGGTCTGCAGTTGTATGTGTAAGTATGTATAATTTCTTGTGAACTTTGAAAACCACACACGTCTGCAGGAATGTAAATGACAATGCTGCGTCAAGTGGCTTCCTGAGTCTCTTGTTCTAACATGCAACTGAAGTCTGAGGTAGCTAATTGGCACCACGCTTAAAATACTGTATCGAACCTTTACCTCAAACCTGTTTTTAGGTGAAGTAGTCCTTTTGCATGGTGAAATTTCGTCTTCTTAAAAGGGAGCAATTATATATTTATATATTATATTTTCATATGCAGGTCCAAGGTCTGACATGTTAGGAGCTACTTTAAGCTGCAATACTTTAATAGAACTCTGACAAACAACAATTGCTCTATTTTTCAAGCCAAAACAATAATTTTGAAGCAGTGACGACAAGGAGGTTAGAAAAAGACACACAGTGGCAGCCACATGCAAACACAACCTTGTCACTGCCTTTTGATAATACACCGCAGCTAACAAGGTATCCTCCACACTTCAGCTGTTATTAACGAGTCATGCAAGGCAGAAATTTAATTAGACTTCTGAGGTGTCTGAAAAAACAAAAAGGGAGTGGGTAAATGGCCGAGGGCTCGGATTATTCCAAGAAGCAACACCGGGCCAGGCGCTGACATTAACAAATAGTCTTCATTACATATTTTCCATGTGAGCAAGCGAGATCTTCTCTGATGTAAATATTGCCACGGCGGGGCGAGAGGTTAGCTCCTCACCTACGCATGAAGGATGAAAAAAGCCGCCTTATCGGCAGTGAGAGATGGCGAGTTTATTGTCCAGTTGACAGAGAAAAATCACCTCAGAACATCATTTCCTACTCAGCCCTGTTCAGCAATGTACTTTAAAATGGGAGTTTATGGTTATATATGAAATATTTAGACATACTTACCTCCCTAAACTGATTAAATCAGATCTGATGTGGCACAATACAGTTTCCTTCCAGTTATTGTCTTAATCATTACGATAAAACTTTTAAACTGATTGTAGACCCAGGGAATTACTTTGTCACCTGTTGCTTGCAGTTATCAGCGCTGCTAACAGATTGCACAGTGTATTAGTCTTCCTCATGCCCCTCAGGATGTCTGGTGGTGACATCAGATGTAACGCGATCCCTTTACACATCACCCAAAACAAACTCACAGACCTGCTCTCTCTGCCAGTCATCCCAGTTCTCATGACTTCTTCGACGGGGAGGACCAATCCCTGGTGTTTTCAGAGTGTGTTGTTTCCAACCTGGGTGCACCTGAGAACAAAAAAATGGCTTAAATCTGACAGCCATAAAAGGTTTGAGTTAATATCATGGCATGCCTCATAGATGGCCCAGGAGAAGATGGAATGCCTGTGGGGTAAAATGTAAGGAGATCAATCTTTTTCCAGTCACTTCAACCATCCATTTGTCATTAGCAATGGAGCCCTCTCCAGAGGTAAGGCAATATCCGCCATATCCAGCACCACAGTCTTGTCTATCGCTGTATCTCTGCTCATATACCCTTTAGGGAGTTCATTAATGGGAAGGAGTGGTCTAGGATCTCCAAAAACAGCCTCTCCCCATACATCATGCTGCACGCCGTCAGGTTTCCCCGACTCTGACAGCAGCTGCCCCCTTCATCCTCGGCTTTGCTTTCACTGAGAATTATTCTAACTATGCACAATAATCACACAAACTGAGGGTCTTGTTTGTCTTGGACGACGTTCCGACTCTCACATGTCCATCAGTGTAGAAGCCGGGGCTGACTCGCACCTCAATGAGGGCCGAAGACCACACAGAGCTCATTTATAGACAGAGGTTTGAGGTGTCATGGCTGGTATTGATATTGCTTTCAAAGAAAACAGGTGTGAGGGACAACATGATATTGCTGGTGTGTGAGGTGTACTAACTGTGCAACATCACACTCACACAAAAGTTGCTTTAAATGGGTCTGATTGCTATGATATCATCAAAGAAGTGATTTAAATCCCAGTTGTGGTTGTGCAACATGCCTTAAAACCACAACATCACACATGCAGCGCTATAGCTAATATAATTTCCATATGGTCTGTGATACTGTATTGTGTCAGTTATTTGACATAAACCATGGTCATTTGCCAAAATAAAGACTGTTTCTGCTCTGCATGTACAGTACTACATCAGGCCAAGGCTACCCAGTGGAACACCACAGAAACGTCATACCGTTATTGCAGCCAGGCAGAATAACACCTGATTCAACAAATGATTGCTTTAATCGATTCTGCTTGGGCTCCATCATCGCATTACGACAGCAAACAGCATGAAGATATCCCGGCCAGATATCCAGGCTCCTAACCCTCAGTCCCACACAATTTCAGGCTCAGTTAGCAACACGGTTAATTCGAACTCACAGTTGGAGGATCTATGCTTTGCGATTCCCCTGCTCTGTGGTGGCTAAAACAACCAGCAGCCTAGCTGTCTTCTTTGGATGTATGAGCAGATACTTATCTGCAGGAAATGGCAGATCAGGCTTCCACATATTGCTTTTTAATGAACACAGCACGCCGCTGTCCAACGGGGCTCTAATTGGCTCACATGTGATGCATCATCTGCGCTGGTCATTTGGACGCCAATATCAATCCCGTATCACCCAGCACCATCTCCACGTTTTGGCCTTGTCCCAGGCATGAAGCAGGGTCAAAAGGTCAACATGTAGCGCATTTGTTCCAGGACTTTGTGGCTCTATGTGTAATGATGCTATCATCTCTTACTGCAGCCTGGTTATAGAGGGCAATACTGAAGGCTGAGTCTCTGAAAAATGTATTGATGCCTTCAATATAAAAATGTTAAAGGCCCCCGAAAACATATTAATCTAAATACTACAAGTGATGAGTCCTTCATGAACACAATTTTCTGCAGTTTTGGATATTTTTACATGAGAGATGTCTGTATTTGTGGTTTTGTCTTTGCTCTTCTCACTGGTTTGAAGTGGGCAGGGCTCCATTGGAAACAAGTGACACCCCATACTTCTGTGCACCTATCAGGATTCAGCAATATCTGAATCAAAATCTGATGACAGTTGTTGGGGTTGTTTGCTTAGTTGTAAGGCTACTGCCACACCCACACAGTCCTGATGAAGCAGATACGTTTTGAGTGTTTATCATACCTTTAGGATGTTTCTTTTCTGAACTTTAACTTTGATTGTTGCTTATTTAGTCATGAATATTTTATGTTATAAAGAAATACTTTGATATTTGACACCAACTTTTCAGGGGTATTATATATTTATCCAGATTTTTAACCTCCTGGTCAAATTTCCCATGTGGAGCATTTAAAGGTTGTCTCATATAATTTAGCTGGATTCAAAGTCACAATGATATTTTTTTCCCAGTGCCAAGTGCATTTGGAGATTATTTTGGACAATTATTGTCCTGTTTGCGATACAACAAAGCCAATTGTGCCATTAGCCTTTTTGTACACACCACACCAGCTTGTCTTTAAACCTGATTACTGGCCTACAGAGATGGACGTACAGCCACACCACCTTCCAGCTCGAACAGCGCCTCCCACCCCACCCCGCCTGCCTTTCTCATAATCAGCTGCATCCTGCTGCCTCTTGGAGGAAGGAATGTGACACACCACTGCCGCGAGACTCATTACAGATGCGACAGCACAGGCGTTGGCATCACACACACCGTACGAGAGAGTTGTTTAGTCTTGAATTTATTCGCCCCCATGGATCCTTAAATGAATTATGCTTTTGTTTTGAAGCATAACCAATGGCATCAGATTTTGTAGGCTAATATAAAATTGTGTTTCAAGGTAATAGCTTTCCCTTGAAAATATAGTAACATGAATAAACTATATATAAACTAAATCACAATGCCCTCCTATTTAAAAAAAAAAAAGGCAGAAAACCCCTAATTATGTGCCATCTCCTCCTCCGCCTCTGCTTGTGGCAAACATCAGCAAACAAAAATTTAGATAAAGCACTGATGAATGGAGTGCAATTGCTTGTGTGCTTAATTCAAATTGGTTGTATGTTGACAGACTATTTAGAGAAACAGCCCACTTCAGATGAGCATTAATCTGATTAAGAGGACAATTTATTTGGGTTTCCGTGCTCAGTAGAGAACCCTTCCTGTTCAGCGCACGGCCTGCCAGTGAAGTAGAAGAGCCCAGCCTCGATGAATGGCCAACAGCTGTGTATATAGAACGAGTACATTTCCTCTCACAGTGAAAAAAAACCCAAAACACCCTGTTCCAGTAAAACACTGAGTCATTGCTCACACACCATATACATATGTGCAAGTACAGTGTTTGAAATTTGCATGAATTCTGTAATATCATAAACAGGTTGTGTACCAAGAAGGGGATTCCATCTTTTCTATATACTTGTTGCATCTAAATGTATTTTTAAAAATCTCTTCCTGAATATAGAATAGGTTTGAATTATATTATAGCCATCTGGGTGGTAGTTATTGTACTGTATATTTTTAGTTTTCTTAAATTCTTACTAACGTTCCTAATTGAGCTCTTAAGTGGGCGATGCCATTTCAATTTAACTCAAAATGAGATGGTTTTAGGAGATGAACTTCTGGAGCCAAGGAGGTGCTCGGCTTGTGTGGAAATTTGTGACGCTGATCTTAGTTCAGGGCATGGAACATGTCGTAAATTATATCCATACAATTTCCATGTGTAAATCTTTTTTTTTTACTAGCTGCATCTGTTTCTAACCATGTTTGCCCCATGGAGGATTGTACCTGTTTTTGATAATATTTCAATATCCAGCATAGATTTTAGCAACTTCTTGAATTTATATGCCATTAAACAGGCTGGTTGTCCAATGCTAAAAATGAATATTGTCCTGAGGAAAAAAAAAAGCTGAATTTTATCGCTGCAGATTTCAGGTCGAGAAATGTAAAGCCATAATATTGGCAGTAAAGATGTCTCCTCCAAACTGACAGCTCCCAAACCTCAGTTCATAAACCTGTCTAGAGATTATGTGCATGGCTGAGACACACAGTCTAACTACTTGGCCAGCTCAGCAATGGAAACAGTTTCTGCATGGCTATATTCTCACTGTTGACTGTGCATTTGAGAGCGCTAATGCACAAGTCTAGGTATGGTTTATACATTTCTGTGAAACAACAATCAGATACAGATAATTCAGCCGTTCCTTATTTGGTTTCGCCTTGGAACATGGTTGCTTTCCCATGGCATGCCCTGAGAATTTATTCAACATGCAAAGTAAATGCAAGAATTATATTCAAAGCATAAAAAACTGTTTGTGTTTGTGCTCCCTTTAAACTTAAAACCTCAACACTGCATCCAAGATTCCAAAAAGGCTGCGTCAGTGTAACCATAGTGCTGCAATTTGGATAAACGGTGAAGATGAAAGCCGAATTACGTTTATACATGCCTGCTAGACTGCTTGCACATTTTTCTAAAAGCACCAATGTCTGGGTGTGTAATTACACACTAAATGCTGTTTTTTTTTTTTTAAAGGAAGTATGTGTCGCTGCACAAACATTAAACCCGACTGAAAATGGGAGTACCTACTCAGATGCCACTGATGACAACAGTGCTATTAGACTAATCAATGGTCTTTATCAGCAGTCCCACGTCACAAATATACTATGTCTGTGAGTCGTGAGCAGTGATTTTCCCTTCTCAGATTGTTTCATCTTAAATCATTTCCCCAACTAGAGTTAGATTCAAATTTTTATTCAAACCGGATGATTATTTGATGAAATATCATACACTGCTGAAAGATGAAACTACCCAATAGTATATAAAATAGTTAAAAGTAGCTCCACCTCGACCAACTACAACATTAAAATGCTGCTTACACATAATGCATCAATAATAATAATCCAATAATATAATAAATAATAGTATAAAACTCACTGGGGCCATTTTCCTGCATTACGAGTGTTTTAAACTTTAAGGACATTTTGCTAATAGTACTTATACTTAAGTAATATTTTGAACGCAGGATTTTTACTTGTAAAGGAGTAGTTTTATATTGCAGTAATTATACTTTTACATCCTGCATAACTGATACTTTTCATTAGATAGATTTAGAATGCAGGACTTTTACTTGTAACTCTGTATTTTTATAGTGTGGTATTATAACTTTTACTTAAGTAAATGATCCAAGTACTTCTTCCACCACTGGGTAAAACTTTCCACTATTTAACTAATGACCGGAGAAGTCAGACAAAATAAACACTATTTTGTGTGGTAGAAATTTGTTTTGGATTCTCTCCTTTCACATTAATCATGTCTGACCCCTCAGATTTATCTTGTGACCTCTTTAAGGGGTCCAGACCAACAGTTTGGGAACCTCTGTTTAGTTACTATGCTTTCATAACTGTGTAAATATATGGATAAATATATAAAGTGTGCTAACGGCAATTCTAGAAATTTTCAGCCTCCAATTTATCATGAAAAGAAAGAGCATCATTATTTTAGCAGTATTCGTCTACGATAAGTTGGAGTGTGAAGCCATTTGACCTCTGTGGAGGTATGCTGGGTGTCATCCTAGTTGGTTTGAGGGGGTTGAGCATCTCTCCAGTGTCAGAGAGACAGAGAAAAGACACGGGGTGTGATTTGTTAAATGCGGGACACCCCCTTGTATTGTTTCGACAACATGGGGGGACATCTGGCACTGGCAATGCAGCCCAGTGTTGAGGTCTCCATCCTCTTTCCTGAGCAGTGAGCTGTGCAGCATTGAAGCACTGCCTGCACATTCTCATGCTAATATCCAAAAAGGCAGGACCAGATGTGAAACATTTGGTTCTGTTCTTGTTCACTTGTAAAGAAATAATGTGCCCCGTTATCATTATTTCACTTTTTTTGTTCTTCTGGGTGTCATAAAAAACAAAAGTTCATGGTGGAGGCCATCTTCTTTGGTGGCCTGACTTCAGCTGCTTGTGGCCGCTGTCAGTGACGGAGAAATGGTCTCTCGCGTGTTTTTCGAGGATCTGAGGAATAATTTTGGCATCTTAAAACATGCTGCTATACAGTGGAAAAACTTGGGGGCGATGCACTAAATAAACATGTCTATAACATGACCTCTGCAAGCATGACAGCAGCTTCTGTCTGTCTGTTTGTACTCAGAGGTGATGTGTGTATTTGGTTTTTAGCAAGTCTTAGCATGTATGAGTTTTGGCATTCAGGGGTATATTTGAAGCTGTGGTGAATTTCAGTGTATTTGTCTATGCTTATATATGTTCATTCTTGTGCACAGGTCTCGACTGAAAAGAGATGTTGATTTGAATACTACAATTTAAATAAAGGATTAAATTAATAAATGTATCAAAATGTGTATATTTGCCTGTTTGTCATGTCTCCTTGTACATTACTGTAGTGTGTATTTTAGTGTGTATATGCAGCATTTTTTCCTCTTCACATTTAATTACAAGTTTATTTTGTGCATGAAAATTCCCTCTAATTTGGCTGAGATGTTGTGTGTCAGTGTCACCTCCCACCTGGAATATCATTGGCTCCTGTTTGCGTCTCTCTTCATCTAATTGGCCAGGGAGAGGTGCCTGTCAAGCAACCTGACGTGCGGGACAAGTTTACAACTCTATACACGTGCGGCTGGTACATCAGCTCTCCTACACAGAGAGCAAGGATAGAAGAGACTTTCTTACCTGAGTGATTAAGTCGTACACTGTCTAGAAACACCTGTGGGCTGTTGTTTTGGCTATTTCCGATCAGTTTGGGCTTTCTCACCTGTGTGCAGCAGGTATCATTTGGCACTTTTTTGGAGGAGACAGAGGTGTTATCCACAGGACACTGTGGATGAAGACTCACTCCTCGGTTTCTTAATGGCAAGAAGACTCAATTATGTGTGCCTAGCATGGCTGTGGCTCCTGTACCGACCACCCAGGGACCGGTATGGCTTTTAGCCGCATCAGTAAACTGGACCCCCCGTCCCGAGGCATCTTCAGGAAAGCGGCGGTCATGCTGTGCTCCCTCCTCACCTCTCTCTTCCTCCTGCACTGCCTCACCGACCGCTGCGCCACCTCGCCCTCGCCGGTCAAAGTGTCCTTCAGCCGGGCTGCCGGGCTTTTCGAGGACTTGAGGTCGCAGAGGACCAAAAGACTGGTGTACGAATGGACCGCCGGGTCGGAGCTGACGGGCTACGGGGCCGCCAGGCGCTCGTCGCGGCTCCTCGCGAATGAGCGCGCAGGGCAGGTTTTGGAGCTGCCCGAGGAGTCTCTCGTGTTGCCGCCTCCGGATTTAGTCGCTTCCAGGAGAGTGTCGCCGAGGTTTGCAGGTAAACTCAGTCCGCTCGGGGAGGGGAGCAAGAAGCTGCCCCAGGCTCTCATCATCGGGGTGAAGAAAGGAGGGACCCGGGCTCTGCTGGAGTTTCTCCGGGTTCATCCAGACATCAGAGCCGTGGGAGCGGAGCCGCACTTCTTCGACCGCAACTACGAGAACGGACTGGAGTGGTACAGGTGAATATTTAATAAACTAATTATGTAGAGAGGAAAAACCTACCGAAACTAAGAATTTAAACACATTTAGACCGATATAAATCTTTAACCACGAATTTATATTCATACTATCAAACTGAGGTAAGAGATAGGATTTTAGATTAATTAATGTCCCTCTTAAAATCTAGGGTTGACTTATTGTTATTAGTCATTAAATTGCCATGATGATAGATTGTGTTTATCCAACTTTTTATTTAGTCCCCTACTACATCACTGATAAAGATTAGTCTACATAACCAGTAAATCCTTATTTAACATCTCAACTTTTACAGAAGTAGCCTAATTGCTGCTGGATGAAGCACTGTGGACAGCCTGTTGGTTTATTATGCCACATTAGGCCTGCTTTCATTAGATGTTATCAGGCTGCTCATTTTGTTGCCCATTTTAGGGTTGACTGCCTTTAAGTTGCTTTGGTCAGGGCCATAATGGAATCACAGTTTACAGCTTGATTAGGCTGGGAAATAAGACAAGGATAAATCCAATCCAGCATTTCAAATTTTAACAAGTTGCAATTTACATTTTCTCTGTTGAAGCATTAATGCCTTATATAATTTCATCTGCTTGTAAAACTTCAAACATGTTTCTGTTTCTTAACATTTTTTAAATTGAACTTCTATCAGTTTCAGGTTTAGTACCTTGCTAAAGAACATTGTAATGTACATAAGTATGTGTTAAGTAAACAGACATTTTCACTTTCTACATAACTTTTTCAGAAGTTTTTATAAGATTCTTTTCCTGTAACCCATTTGTTCCATTAAAATAAGACCTTCATACTTGCTGTTACAATTTTATTATTTAATTATCATGTACATTTATCCCACTGCAAATCTTAAACACTTTTCTTGCAAGTTACAGAAACTCTTCATGGAGCTTTAATCTAAATAGTAAAACAGGGTTTCCGTTTCTAAAAAGCCAAACTTAATGCTTAGATGTGCCGACTAAGAAAGTACAAAACACTCAATTAACAGAAGTTATAAAAAGAATATTTTACTGCAGATAAATTACAACAGTATATATTTTTTAACACTGTTTTATGGTATCAAGACTAAATTGTACTGAAATCACAATTTAGCAAATCCAACTTTTTGCATCGCTTTAAAAAGTGTGTGTGTGTGTGTGGGGGGGGGGGTTTACAAACTATCAAGGTGAAAAAGTTTTCAGTCTTGTCAATCCTTTATCCCAAAGAGGCCGTTTCAGTCTGAATTTGCTTTTATAGAATCAGTTTCAGTCTTGCCTGACAAAAGTGAAACTTTAGAGAAACTCTGATACCACATAAACAAACACTTACTCTCCTCCAATATCTCCATCTCCTTATGGAGGAGTATGCTGCCTTTTTCTCGCTCAAGTCGGACTTGTGATTGATTTCATCTGTCACTGCGAGTGTGTGTGAGTGAGTGCTGTGTGTTCACATTTCCACAGGCCTGTGGGGAATAATGGCTCTCCCCCTCAGTGGTTCTCTGTCTAATGGGGCATTGCCGACATTGCAGCTCTGTTATTAAGAAGGATTAGGGCCATAATGAAAGGTTACCTGAGTGTCTCAGGAGGTATAATTCACCTTTTGATTGAGTTAACACTACACACAGCACCCTCTAAAAGCCTGGAGACAAAACTTTTACTCTCCCTCACCGAAAACTCCCTCCAGAGCCTTCTCCCTCACCCCCTCTCCTCCCCCAAACACTCTGGCTCTCTCCCATCTCCCACTCACACACCTCCCTCTTTGTGCCTCTCTGAGAGTGAACATTTTCTTTTTGCCATCACTCTTTCACACCCTTCTGTTTACCTATTCATCCATTGTGGGGTTTTATATCCATGAGGGTCCCATCTATCCTGAGGAGTTGCCAAGATTCTCTGGAATTTGGACCGTGCCTCCAAGGACAGACCTTAGTGCCGGTTCCTCTTAATGCTGTCCATTTAAAACAGAAGGACCCTTGAACTGAAAAGAGGAATAAATAACTGTTACAACAGCGTGGCCCACTCTGCAGGAGTTCATCTTGTCAGCTCTCTTCGACAATGTCTGAGAGTCTTCCTGTCGATAGCTTTTGTGTGTTGTGGAAGCTTTTGATTGAGTCGCATTCATTTGAAGTTGTTGGCTTGAGGTCACGTAGAGGTGTTTTTTTGTGCTCTTCAAAAGTGCCTGTCGAAACCAGGAAATCAGTCTGATTGCGTCGCTAAACTCAACCGGCCCCTCGTCAAAATCACCACAATCTCCGTGCCTCGGAGCCACAGTTACTGTACTGATGGTTTTAAGATTGCAAGGCTGCAAGAATGTTTAAAACTCCTCTGACACAGGTGACAATTTGAAAGCTAATGTGTCAAGGTTGAGGAACAAACTCCCAAAATACTAAGAAGCACATGTCCAGTACACGTTGAATACTCAGAAATACTGTCCTTTAAAATAAAAAAATAAAAATCTGTTGGTGTTTCTACAAGAAAAAAGATTTTCTGTGACTAATCACTGTGTCCAATTTGCTGGAATTATGTGATTCCTTTCATTAGCAACAGTGGATACTTAAAACGCAGAGGCTTCCGTCTCTCTGTTCATTGCCAAGACCGATATGTGTCCTCTGCATGAATCACTCGTCTCTGTCCCTATGGGAATGTGTGGAACATACTTTTAACACCTCTAAGCTCTTAATGTGACGTGGCAACATCTCCTGCCTCCTTTTTCCAGCTTTCTCAGAATTATACTTGTCTGGCTTGTTATGGGAATTTCCATCAACTGCCCTAAAAAGTCAGTCGCTCGCACACCCAAAAGCTATGATGCAAAAATCTGTAATTTATTGAGAAGGATAAAAGCTAACATTTTGACAGCACGGCTGTCACAGCATGAAACATTGGTAGCTTTAAACTTCACTGTTATGTGTCCAAAGATTCCAAAAAGTTGGGTAAAATTCTGCCTCACCATCTGCATTTATTCAAATCTTGGTATCGACTTTATATATCTTTTTTTTAACATTTCAGTGAGTTTTTTTTTTTTTTTTTTTTTGGGGGGGGGTGTTGTACTCTCAACTAAAAACATAATTTTAGCTTTATGAATAAAATGTCATTCTCGCTTTTCATGCACTTTCCGTAAATTCAGGCCCTTTTGTTAAACAGGAACCCAACACCTGGCCCAATCACCCAGTCAGTCAGTGTTACATTTCACTGCACATTTCTCAGCGGTGTATCCGTATAATCACATACAACCTGTTAGGCTTTTGTTGTGGAAATGGACACTCGGAGTGAACAAGGAGGTCAAGCACAAACACTGTGAACTAAAGCAGAGGTCCATGCTACAGAGTAGTCAGTATTATGTTTTTGGCCTACTTGGGTTACCGAATGCCCAGCTTTCACCTGTCTAGACCCAGCCGCAGTTCCTGTTTGATGTCTGCAGACCGGTTGGATTAGCCTTCACCAGATCCCTTAATGGGTTAATTACCCTTCATAAAAACATGTGTGACCCGTTAAACACAAGGGCAATGTGCCGACAACTCCGCCACACGCATATTTATCTGGATACAAACAAACACAACAGTATTCAGTGCAGGAATACAAATTCTTTCTTCTTCTTTTATGCACATATACATGCAGACATACTAAAAAGAAGAAAGGCCTTGAAAAGACCTTTGAAAAACAAATAAATATCCAGGAAATAAGAAGGTGTATGGCAGCTTATGTATCAGAAAAAATCTTTTGTGTAAAGTTGATCAGAGTTAGTGTATGTTTGCAGTACTTAAAACCATGAGAAAGCAAATGAAAAGAGTATGCTCAGCTAGAAAATCACATTAAATTAAGGGTTTCCCCCTTCATAAAACTGGCCTTATTTGAAAGGACGTTCTGTAATGGTAATAAAAGAAGGGTCTAAATCATAAAAGCAGTGACCCAGTGGGGGTTTGTGTTAGAAAGCGGCAGTGTTGATCTGATCTGTATTTCTGTGCCGTAGAGGTCTGTGAGGCAAGGCAGCTTCAGATGTGAATATACACAGAACAAGATTTTTTTTTCTGTTATTCTAATACAGATCAAGATGTAAATGTAATAATAATATGTGCCCTGTCTGTGATTAAATTCCACAAATGCCTGCTTTTTTTCCTTCATTAATGATTAGCATTTTTCCCTATATTAGGCTACCCAGTTGGGTTTGTTGACACAACTCCATTAAGGAAGGACCAAAAAAAAAAAAAAGGAAAGAAAATAAAGTCGCATTTGTCAAGTGCTGACGATGAAAAGCTGTTGAATTCCCAGCGTTTGAAATGAGGGCCGACTTCCAAGTTTCTCATATGTTGGCTGTGTTTAGAGTGGGTGTCAATTAATTGGGTGGCAGAGTTTTAAATTCTGGCCTTGTTTGCTGCTGCGTGACATTTCGTTTGTCATCCTGAGTGTGGAGAGGTTTGAAGGACCAGTGGAAAGCATGACACAAATCCAGATGGGAGAGGCTAGATGTTAATAGCGAAGAAACTGCTGAAGACCTCTTCAGTTGTGTGTCTTATAGGACAGTAAAGTTGTTGTAGCAGTCGCTCTAAAGCAGTGTACTATGTGTCCATATTTATGTGAGCATGCAAACTGTAAGCACCTCCAGTGTTCTTGTGGTGCTGGCTGCTGCCCTTGGATGTAAACCGGCCCGGAATACAGGAATGACATGTTCCTCAGAGTTTTAAACAGCGGTTGAGTTGAAAATAGTTTGATAGTTTGACACTCTAAAATACCTCATGTGCCAATCTGGATTTATATAACCATATCAGCCAGAAACATGAGGAACATCATTTTCCTGCTGTTGTTATGTGTCTGTGCGTGCAAACCCTTAAAATACATCCCCATGGTCTCTTTAGTGAGGAAAGGAGCCATTTGTTTTAGCGTTTCTCAGAGGCACAGTCCAGATTTTTAAAACAGATTTAATCCATTTCCTCTAATTGATTCCCTGATTGATTTAGCCTGTTTTGACATTACATTGGAAAATACTAAGCGGAAATTAAACATTCTTAAAGGCCCCTAAAAGTGGCTGTGGATAGTAATTTTCTAATGTAGACATGTTTCGTCATGAAACAGGATGTTGGAATGGGACCGTTTACGGAAGGGAATGGTTTTATATACTAGGAGGAGATTCCCATTTTATAAAACCTGCAGGTCTACCTTCAAGTTTTAAATAAAGTCCTTTCCAAAATAAACCCTCTTTGGCTGGGTAGCCCCAAAGTCTTTGTACTCATTAAGTGTGTATTTGGCTAAAAAATGTAAATGCTTCACTAGAGAAGGGTGGAATTTCATTATAAAAGTTCTAAAATGCATGTCATTAAATGATAATGAAATCGTATACCTAGTGATATAAATAAGCATTTTAACAATTTTGGCTCAGTTTTTCAGGAGCACAGCTACATCTGCTAACATAGGGGCAGGTTTGCGGTTGGCAGGTGTAGTAGAGAGGACTGGCAGAGGTGGGTGGAGGGGTCATTGTAGGGGTTGTAGAGGGCACACACACAGCGGACGTAACGTGATCACCAGAGACCTCCTGAGCATGAGCTCTGAGCTGCCTTTGGATTGTGAAAGTGATTATCGGGGAGTATAATTGTAAAACTGGGACGCTCACCTCCTGCTGAAGGCATGTAACCCACCCATGACTGTAGTCCCCCCTCCTTGCCAACTCCTTGACCTCCGCCACCCCCACTGACATCTTTGCATGCCCTTAGCAGCTGACCCTAGGAGGCCCCATGTAGGGGAGGTAGATAGAAGCAAGGGGCCTATCCAAAGTAGTTCCTGTCAGCAGCTGCCCTCTGGCATCCTGGGAATCTGCCCCCCGATGGGTGAGTGAGGACAGGCAGCAGGTGCAGGGTGCTCTGCAGACACCACCTGGATCTCCACCAGACGCTCACACCTGATGCATTCACCTGACACACCTAAAATAAAAGCTGTTTGTTGACTTCTTGAAACCTAGCAAGCTGAAGGAAGCTAACAGGTTACTTTCATACAAATATTTCGGGCCTCGGGGATCAGGAGGGGATCAACTCCAGGAGCTTTGATGAACTTGTGCAGAAAGGGAGTGTGATTGATCACGGTCAGGAGGGTCACTTAGTGGGCTGCCACAGAATGTGCCACCCTCAGAGTTCACAATGCCAGCAGATGGTACTGAAACATTAAGATCAGGTTACATTGTTTCTGGGATTTTGTTGTTTATTCACATTTGGGTTTCTGTGTACACTAGTCAGCAACCTGTTTGACCCCATCGTATCTCGGGCCCATTCAGCTTAGCAGCTGTTGGTCTTTTTATGAGGTATCAGCCCATGCATTATGAGGCATTTATTCTGGGATTCACATTTCAAAAGGAGTGCCTGAGGTCACTTTTTTATTGTCCTCGACTATACAAAAATACATTGCTCTGTAAAGCTACAATGCACTGCAATCATGTCTATCATCTTATAGTTTCTGAAGTCAAGATGTTTGACCTTTTCAAGACATAAGATTTAGGTCTGCAGCTCAGTTTTCTATTTTCAGGTGATATACCTGAAACCCTTTACTAGTTTAGTGGTTTTCCAGCAATGCCCATGAATGTCAGTGATGTTTATATTCCTTGAACTCCATGGAAACCTGCCAGGTAATGTTTTCTAACGTCACTGCAGTTCTGCCTTCAGGCACTTTACAAGCAATATGACTGAAATGAAAAAAAAGAGAAAGAATCATGTTTGCAATTTTCTTCCTGTACTATATTTCTATTCCTCTATGTTTTAGTTTTTTCTTCTTGGCAGCCCAAGGTTGATGGAAGTTAAGTGTTATCCTTCCACAAACAAAGAGAGACTGTAACCCTATCATTTGGCACTGGAGAGTCAAGGAGCTTTAGACTACACTGTTTCAGCTCTCTTCGAAGCGAACTGAACAATCCGCAAAACAACCTCCAGAATTCATGCATATCAAGCCTTTCAGAGGATTTGCCAGAGTAGGATTTCAGAAACGTGCAGCCAAACCCATGTTATTTGGGCACGGAAGGGCTTGGTAAATGATGTATGGATGGAGCATGTACGCGTTACAGCCCTCAGTGGTGCGGATTGGCAGGGTAAACCAACGCCTCAGTGTGATGGATCTCTCTTTCCCATCTCAGAGGCAACAGCTTTATCACAGGACAGGGAGCCCTCCATATTTTCCACCAGAGAGAAAAAGACAGAGACAGACAGAAAGAGAGGGAGGACCAGAGCTATGGAAAGCCTGGGAACCAATAAAAAGAAGGAAGCCTTCTTCTCTTGGGTCTCCATTTTCCGCTCCAACCGTAGTGTTTTCTTTAAAATACTTTTGCCACATATTCATTTTTTTTTGGCATACATCTCCGTCTTGTATTTCAATTCCCTGTAATTTAAAAAAAATTTAAGTGTTTACTACTCAAGGAAGTTGGAGGTTCATCTTTCCAGCCTTTTACTTCCGTTCACTCAGCAGGAAAGTCACTCTTCACTCTTTTCAAGGGTCTTTTTTAGGCTTACTTGCCCAACATGGGCTTGTTTCCCTCTCTGCCTCTGTGCTTAAAGGCATGGACTCTGACACACTTGCCATGTGTGCTATCTGCAGCTGCCTGTGTGGTGATAGGATGGCACCAAACATCCTTTTTGTCTTGCTCCATCGGGGCACAGCCAGTGCCAGTCGCCTTGGCAGAGTCTGAACTACATACATGGGCAGAGGCTACGCCAGACGGCACCTCAGGCACAACCTCTATTTGACTGCCCAACCTCTGTCTCCATGCAAAACACAGAATTATACTGTAGCTAAGCTTGAGGCGCAAGTGTGTGTGTGTGTGTGTGTGGCTCTTGGAGTCCATCTGAAATGAGGGATTGGCATTTTTTTGGCATGGCTGACAAAGGGGCCAACACATTATTTCCTTCAGATGTTATTTTCAAGCTTTCAGCACTTCTACATCCAGTGTATTCTCTGTATTCCTGCTAGATGACGAACAAAGAGTCGCATGGTAGTGATGAGGGAAATAAAACACGCTGAAGATTGGGGTTTGGCAGTACTATAGACCATGACCAGAAATCCTGCACAATTTTTAAAATAGCTAATAATGGAGGTGGTGAATGGAGAGAGAATGACAGAGTGGCATTTAATCTGCCTTGAGAGCTATTTTATTCAAACAGAAGCACTGCAGATCCATTGCATGTGCGGTTTTGAAAAGCTACCTGGTTTCTTCAAGTAGAAATGCAGCTGTTCAAACAAACGCTTTATATAAAGTAAGTCTATTGTGTTTTAAATTTGAAAGGTTGCATAGCACAAAAGAGCCATTCGCAGTATTCTATAGCAGGATTTCTCTTTTGAAATTATCAATTAAAATGTATCACACATATTCTATGAGTGAGAGTGCGGATTGACTCTCTATTTCATGAAGTCAAACAGGAGTCGTTACAATCCCAGCTGCTCTATTTAAAATGTTTTCTAATATTTTATTCATTTGGAGAAAAGATGGTGGACAAGCTTTTACTAACCCCCGAATGCCAGGATGCTTGATTAAAGAGAGGAATGTGTTAGAAAATGAGTCTGCCACCCCAGACCCGTTTATTGATAGATGGAGTGCAACAGCACAGCCTGCGTCTTTTTACATAAAGATGGAAGAGGGTGATAAAGGGTCTGCGTAGCGCACAGGCCGTGATTGATATGCCCATGGAGGAGTGCAAGGAAGCCACCCAGTAATTCAATTAATCTTAACCTGAACACTAGTAATTGCTACTGTAACTAGGTCTGACTGTACATTAGACAGGAGGGAGATTGCTGTCAAAGGAACATGTCCTGCTAATAGAAGTAGGAAGGAACATCCTCGGCGCTCTGGTGTTGCACAAAAGGGCTTCCTTTTTTCACTATTATCCTTTCTCCTAAAGATGAGGATTTGCATGTTAATGAGAGGAGCAGGGAACAGATTTCCTCAGTTATGGACCAAGAATCAGAGAAGAATCATACCAGGGAAATTACGGATGCAAAAACTAGGAGAAGCTTTTCACGGCCGTTGAGAAGACACATTCTCGCAATGAAGTGATGTAATCATTTGTGAAGAAAATGGCAATTCCATTTCTTGCCAAGGATAAGATGAGAAGATCCATACCACTCTCTCATATCTCTCAGTTAAATTTGAAGCGACAGCCAGCAGCTGGTTAGTTTAGCTTAGTATAAAGACTGGAAACATGGGGAAACAGTTAGCTGAAAAGTTGTGGTTTTACGGGGGGTTATGTGCTTAACTATTCCTTGAGTCTTACTCCATTAGTGTTTGTACGGATTAAACGAACAAGATATAACGTGTTAATTGGTGAGCTTTAGAGGTGCTGGTAGGCGGATTTTGTTACTTTTAGTTTGGACAGAGGCAGGCTAGCTGTTTCCCCCATTTCCAGTCTTAATGCTAAGCTAAGGTAACGGTCTCCTGGTTGTAGCTTCATATTTAACACACTGACATGAGAGAAGTATCGATCTTCTCATCTAACTCTCTGCAAGAAAGCAAAAAAGCGCATTTCCCAAAATGTTGAACTATTCCTTTATGGCTCAAACTTGCATCTGTGAAGGTACATGTTTTATACTCAGATGCTCAAACCAGAGCCAAAAGCCACATTTCCGAATCCTCAGCTTCACGTTGTGCCTTTCTGCACTGCTTTTCATCAGACAAACACAGGTGTAGTCTTTATTGGCTTCAATGATCGGACCAGGTCATTGTTTTTCTGTTCTTTTGTGTCTAGCACCTATTGAACTCTACAACAAATGATTTTGAATTGTCAGAAATCCTTTGAACACACACTGAGATATTGATCCTATTGTTTCCTGTAAGACCACAACAGTGGTTTGAAGGTGTTGACCCGAAGAGAGAGGAAGACAAGACTTGTTTATGGGCTGGTTTTATGCATCCTCTGGAAACTGGACACCTTGAGAACAACGGATAAATCAAGTTTACAGTAAAATCTATTTTTCTTACCCTCCTATGTCCCATTCTTTTGCCACACCTATTTATTCTCATCAGCTTGTGTCCTGCCCCCCTCTGACCAAAATGAGTTCCTGTCACCGAGTTCGTGCTGGATCACCAAGCTCCAGTTCCAATGCCAAGCATTTGTAAAAACGGACCCTGTTATATCAATACCTTATGTTTAATTTCTGCATTATTGCAGTCATTTTTATTTACGCAGCTGGCAAGTTCTGGGTCAGCTACGGTCAGTTTGGACTAAGGGTGTAACAACATTGTGGAGCCTGTGGGACTTGACATGAGCCCAAGTCATTTTAACCGTCAAATGTGGTGGGGCCAGGGCTCATTATATCATTATGTTGTCAGGGCGATTGTTTATTCTGACATCTTCGTCTCACACAGTCACATCCTCCCCTACAGCCATATCATCAATAGGAGGAGGAAGCTGGTTATTTAGAGCCAACCACCAGCATAGACAGATGCACAAGATATAGCATTCAAAGTCTTTGCTAACAAGACGGTTGTATGTTCTTCATCCACTGCAGCTCCCACCACCGCCTCCTCAAACACGCCCCCATCAATTATTAATCCAGCCAATTAGCAGGGCTGCATTATTCACCAGGAAGCTGTGATCACATCCATTAACAGCACTGCCTTACCTCATTGTGGCTCTCCCATGCGGCACTTGCACAGCCCACAGTCCCCCTACCCAGTGTACACATTTGACCACCAAATTGTGTTTCCAGCATATTCATGTAGTGCTTCATGATCATTTTCTTTTTTCTTTTTCCAACATAATAATACTAGTAGTAATACTTTCACTATGTAGGGACCCATGAACTGTAACGTCTCTGGTTCGAGTCCGGCCAGGGACATTTGTTGCATCTCTCTCTTTCCCACATTCCTTGTCATCTTTCTACTCTCTGTAATAAAGTCATAAAATAGCCTAAAACTACTTAAGAAAAACTACGACGAAATGTATTAAAATTCAACGTAAAAAAGACTGAAAGACCTGCATCCTGATCAGTAACACAGTTTCCCCCTCCACCCAAAAATATCTTCAGAAGTTGATTTAGCTGCTTGACCTGTTGCACTAATATGCAACATCTTGCTGTTCAGTAACATAATGTCTTGATCAGTAATGTTACCTAACATTACTGGTTCTCGGAGGGGAAAAGGAACAGATTTGTGGATTAATTGTATCCACAATCTCATTGAAAATTAAACAGGAAGCAGCAACAAACCAGCCAGGTTGAACCATGAAAACATGCCAGCCAGCACGCCGACATTTATCAATGGCTGTGTCTGAGGAGATAACTTAAACACATTACTTTTAGTTGGCTATCTTTCATGTTTATTGGTAGGAATGAGTGCACAAGTTACGTAGGTCAACCATCTAAATCTTCCTCAAGATGTTTGCCAAAACAATTTAACTGCATCACCGTCATTTTAGCTGCTCGTCTTACGTTAAGCCCAGACAGTGAATAGTGTTTTATTCAACAAGTGGGTGAATACAGCTTCTGAGTGAGCATGCTGCTCTGCAATGGACAGCACAGCTTGCTGCAGTAATGCCAAGTGAGCAAGACTGCTATGTTGAAACAGCCAGAGTTGGTAAATGCCAAATGTATTTACAAGGGAGAGTGAGTCTGTTAATGCAGGGACTGACATAGACAATGTGTGTTTATTTTACTATTACAGTCTGGTATTAACGGGTAAACAATGCCTTTTTCTGCTAACACTGCGATAGTCATGAACACACCTGTAACCATGGTTAATTTAAATCAGAAATGGTTACAGCTGTAGATTGTCTGTACTGTAGAGTACTGTAGAATTCACCGATTAAAATGTCTTAATTTTGTGTTGACTAAAACTAGACCAAAACTAATAGTGAAATTACCTAAATTTGACTAAAACTAACACTCATTGTTGTCAAGACTATGAACAAAACTAAATCAAAATCAGGTGCCAAAATGGACACTGTATCATAACTTAAAAATGAAAATCAGAAAATGATTATGCCCTCCATCTGTAGCTCAGAAGAGGAAGTAATGTTTTTGCTGTCCTCCCACTGTTTCCCAGGGCTCTACGAACAGAGCTGTGATTGAGTTTGCTTGTCACTGGGATTTATAGACCCTCAAATCTCTGAACAAAATCACTTCCTGTTTTTCCTGTGTTTACCGGACACACAGGCGGACGGCCGCACATTTGATAAAAAGTGATTTATTTTCATTTGCTTATCTGCCTAATTGATGTCCCCCAGGCCTCCCTGACAGCCATAATTTCATTATACAAACAATTTAGAGAAGTTTGATTAACACAAATGAGAGTTCAGGACCTTCACCGGTTTACATGTTGCTCCTGCACATTTGGAGTCAGGCTTTTCTTCACATTGACTCTCTGTCTGGCTCAGCCCTTGTACCACAGTCATTAATAACCACTCCCTATCACTATAGACAGTTGCAAGAAAAAGCTTTTAATTATTACTCTATTAATCACAATGAAATGTTGTTGTGCCATTTTACTTTGATTCCAAAACTGCCTCTTGTTAGAATTACACATTCAAAATGCAAGAACATTGTTTTGTTTTAATCATCATACTGTAATTTAACATGTGTTTCACACCTGACTGAGCATTAGCTCACTGGAATGAGCCAATATGTGGCGGATTTAAAAGCTTTGCCTTCGACCAGATTCTCATTATGGCCATTGAGATGCAACTGTATTGATTTTGTTGTTTAGGATTCACCACAAGCATTGATTTATGGCCCTTCTGAGACAACTGTGTGTAATTAGGCTCATATTGTCAAGGGTTCACCCCACTATCGCCTCAGCTGTAGCGGTCCTCATTGATGATCCTGTGCTTTGTTTGCTCGACCAAATGTTATGTGAGCGCTAATGGAGAGGCCTTAACACACACACACACACACACACACACAGAGACACTCACACATGCACTGGAATGCACGTATGCATGCACATGCACGGCTCACACATGCATGCATAGACTCACTGGCTGTTGAGGGCAGGTCTGGTTCTGACATACCATTTATTACGTCATATTATTTTCCACTCAGCCCAGCAGCAGCAGCGGTGAATATTCTCTTTCACCGCCCTGTTTTTGCTCTTATGTTTCTTCTCTCTTTCTTGTATCCAACTGGCTTTTAAACAGGGTCGGCTCTGGCAAGGCGTAAATCTAGCAGGAGGGATTTCCCCCTCACCCACAAAGCTTTTACTTCTGGCAATCGAGTGCCAGTGCGCGTTTCTACCTCTCCCCGATGAACTCTTGGATGCACATTATAGCAAAAAATGGCCCTTTAGAGGAGCTCTTTGGAGTCTCTAGGTGAAAGAAGAAATACGCACATGCAGACAGGCACACTCAAGAAGACATACCATTACAAACACGTTTGCACACAACATATAACACACTTTCACAGACAAACATGGACACACTGTGAATTTATGTGATACATTTTTTACATACACCCAGGCATTCACTGGAGCAAGTACTCTCATAAAGCACTGTATTAAACCTATGCTAGTTGTTTGCAGCACAGTTTACTTTTGCTTCTCCACCATTTATTCTATAGGTTTACTATTGCGTTACAGGGCTGTAATGTAAATGCAAATGTGATTGAAAGTGGTTCATAATGGCCTCCATTTAACTGTCATGAATATGAATGGCACTAATATGCATTTCGTTTTGGTTTGCTTCTTTTCTTCGTAAATGTGTTCTCTTGAATGATCGTGCACACCCAGCCCCTCCTCATCATTGTCTTTACACTTATTTTCTAATTGTGATTCGGACGGACCGTATTTATTCACGCCATGGCCTCTCTCTGGATGTAAGGCACATCCGTCATTCAAGCCTGGCAGAGTTTGACTCAATAACAGTGCAAATATCCAGCCATTATCTCTCTGCGGAGTACTCCCTCAATGTTAATGTGTTTTTAGGACGATTACATCAACGTGAAATATTGAAAAATATTCCTCTGACTGATAACATGAATCATCAAGCCTGTGTCCCCTCCCCCTTGAGCACCTCATTTACCATCTCCGTGGCAACGTGCTGTGGAACTGCCTACATGCAATCACCTGCTCACACAAGATTGGGTTATGGTGCCGGCTTAGTAATCAGACGGGCTGTAGTGAGAATTGCAACATTCGTTATTGGACTGAAATGGACAAACAGCTGCATGGGCCATGCCTGTGTGATGCCGTACATAAATATACTGCAGACCTGCTCGTAAAAAAATGTGTGCAACATCCCTCATGGAGATAAATGTTAATCTATAGCTGTTCAAGTGTAAGAGCCTTTCAGCCAGTCTTCTAGCTCAGCTCCAAGGCTTAACACCGGAGGTAAAGTTTTAAATTGAGGCATCAGTTCTTCAAAATAACCAGTTCATCTGGATATCATGGCAGTAGGCTAAATATCTGGCTTAAAACCGTTACTGTGCGTCATGGTTCTCTCTCTCACTCTGTCAGGGCTGAGTGATATGGTTGAAATCCTTATCACGGTATTATTAAGGACACTCCTCATATGTGTTAAAACTTAAAGATCCCCTCCAGACATGTATTAAAACATATCTACAAATAGTCTGCTTGGAACAATAATGTGTGTCTGATATGTTTTTCTACAAAAAAAGTATAATTTCCACATTAAAATCCTCCTCCTCTAGCTCATTACAAATTCCAGAATCTATGAATATGCAAATTGTGTTTATTTCTAACGTTTTCCTGTTGGACACAAGAAGTCTCCTACTTCACTGTGAAGTCCATTCTCAGCGTATGTGCACTGGCAGCTTCAAATTTCTACATCACACTTATCAACACATACATCACATTATAAGTTGAATATTGGACCAGGATTGGATTCCTATTTGTGTCACGCCCCTTAAAATCAGATTTTCAATGAGCACATAGAAACTTTCCACTTTTCAGCAGATGAATGTGAAAGTGGAGGGGAAAAACCAGTGTTTAAGAGTGATGCCATGTGAGTGCAACATTTCCGGTTCAATTCTGTCCGGGAACCTTTGTCACATGTCACAAACCCTCCTCTCCTCTTTCCTGTCTGTCTCTATACTGTCACACTACCAAAATAAAGGCAAAAATTCCATTTAAAAAAAACTAATAATTTGGTTTGATAATGAAAATAATCATTATTTGCAGCCCTGGAAAGATGTCAAACAATAATGTTGAATTATTGCACAGTTGAACACAACATAATATCAAAATAAGCACGATAGGGGCAGGAATTCACTGTTAGGAAGCCAATGAGGTATCACAGCCTTGTTGCTACACCAGCTGTTCTTACTGGTTGGTCTGGGTACCTGCACAGTGGGATAGCGTAAACCCTCTCATTACACCCCATGTAGTGAAGTCAAGTAAAAACGTGATGACTCCACCGGTTACCAGTACAATTGGCGTTACCAGGAAATCCCCCAAAATAAAATTAAAAATACAAAAGAGAATATGTCAATATGGTAAATGAACCAAATCTGATGTTTCAAACTATTTCTAAAAGACACATGATTTGCATTGGTGGTTTGTGTCAGTTATGTCTTGGTGCTCAAACTCACTTTCCAGTTCCAGCAGAGCGCCTCTTTTAGCAAGGAGAAAAAAAGAAACCTCCACTACACTATCCGCATTGTCCTAACCCCGACAATGAGGTTCTGCCCTGTAATTACATTCTATTTCTAAAACCATCCGTCTTTGCTCACAGAGAGCTGACAGGCTAAAACATTAGCACGTTGTCAGCGGCTCCTCAAGCGCCACAGCTTTCCGTTACACTTCATATTATCTTGCACCTCAATCCAGCTTCCCAGATGGGGTTACCTCTCTGCTGTCTGGTGAGGAAAAGGAGGTGTTTTCCTGTTGCACGGCCAGTTCAGCTCAGCCATGATGGGGCCTCCTGGTTTCTCACTGGGGGTCTGTTGAATTCTGGGTCACAGCCCAGCCCCAGGCAACCGCTGGCTCCGCTTTAGCCATTCTGTGTCATTTTAGCCCCTGTGACATTCTGCGGTGGGTCATTTTTCATCTTTTTCTTTCAGCAACAACCTGTTCTCCATTCCGCCCCACCTCACTGGCACTGCGTACAATCACTATGAGCTCGTGCAACTGGTGCTGATAGCATGCCGATGTCACACACCTCAGCATCACCTGTTTGTTATGCACGGCACTGCTGCCTCAACAGAAACGAGCTGCACGAAGTTCCATTTTCCCTGGGCTATTTATTTAATGGATAATGCAAGGGACGCAAAATGGAAATCACGCATTTGACCATGTCTTTAACCCTGGCTCCTCCCTGTCTGCCTCTCCAAACAGCATTCATTCTCATCTCCAGTGTGCATAAATCATTTTGGTAACTTGTCATTAGCAAGCTCATTATTTATTCTCCAGGATGTTTAAAGAAAATTAAAGAAAAAATATCCCATCAAATATTTAAAGCTCCTAGATGTGAGTAAAGGAACATAATCTTCATCTGCCTCCATCTGTCTCTCTGGCACTACAATCTAGGGAGAAAAAACCCAGAGAGATTGAACGAGCCTGTTTGTAATGAGTTTATGTCAAAGGAAGCGATAAGAGGGAGCATTCATACATGCTAATCCCCGCCTTCTTCTGTGGTGGCAGGACGGCGCAGAGGGTGCGAGCTCGCTGGTGTGCTCTGCTGTGGCTTTGGCACAAAGATGAAGAAAGTGACGGTGCCAGGCGCTTTGTATTCTGAGCCTGGGAGTAGAAGGATGGAGGGAGGAAGGAGGAGGGCAGGAGGGAGAAAATGAAATAGGAAAAGGCAGTAGACAGAGAGGAAGAGAGCATGGAGACAGGGTAATCACTTTTACACTCCCCGATACTGCTGTCCGCCTGACGCTTGACTCTTATCCCCAGCCTTCTCTGCACTCCCCTCTCCCAATATCTCACACTGTCTATCTGCCTTTCCTTGCTTTCCCTTTTTACTCAGTCTAAGCAGAAACTTGATCTCTCTGATTTTGTATGTATTGAATATGTGCAGCACTGAATTGCTATCTTGTTAACTTTTTGTTTAGCTAGGTAAGCTTAGACTCCTGACTTCATGTGCTCCTAAAACTGGTTAAAGTCAACTGTCAAATATGTGGCTTTCATTATGTTACACAGCTATCGAATTTCATATGGAAATTATGGTTTACTGCGTCCTGCTCTCTGCAGCCTATAGGTCCTGAGACAAAGTACTGTAAGAAAGTAAAAACGAATGCAATCCAGCATGATGGCAGCTGAAACTGTAACTGAAACTCTCTGCTGTGAGGTAGTCCGTAATGTCTGCGAGTAAATACAATGAAGATCTGCCAGCCCATCTACTCCAGCTCTGTTGGCTGAGATACTAGCTGACTAATTTTGGCTTCTCTATATGCTTGCATTTGAACAGGACAATGACTCCTTTTCAGAAGTTGTTCTATTTTAGAAAATCCCAGGCGGTTTACAGTCAGGGCTCTCAGAAGTATGCCAGAAGACTCAAACTTGGTTCTTTCAACATGTCAAGTTCTTACTTTAATTGTGTGTGTGGTACCATACATTGTCATTTTGAGTGCAGTTATGCCACTGTGTTACTATCAGTACATTGATATGCTTACCTGTGCTGCGGGTATGAGATGGACATAATTGTTGAAGATTAAAGCAGACATACTGAAGATTTGGGTTTTGAGGATGCACATGGCATCATCTCCACAAGCTTTTCAACTTGTGTAAATGTGCATTGTGTGGTTAAAGTGATGTGAAAAACACAGTCTAATTTATAATGTAGCAGCAACCACACACACACGGCTCTTCCTCATTCGTTCCTAACTTAAATCCTTCCTTTTCTCACTCCTCTGGATTGAATCCCCAAATATCTCTTGTTTTGTTTTCTAGAGATTAACCTCTGTCGCCTCTGGTTAAAAAAAAGTTCTCGTTGTCAACAAATTCCATGTAAAGACCAAAACCAACAATGAATTGATCCTACTAAAAAGTATTGTCTGTGTAGCCAAAGCCTGATATAGCTTATTCGAGGACTATAGTTTATCTGGAAACAATCCCTCATACACCGTCCTGCTGCCATAAACACTCACTAGCACACCAAATGGGTATTAATCCACTGCAGAAAATAGTCCCCAAGAAAGGCACTGTTTCCTCTTGTTTGAGTAACTTTTTGCAAAACACTACAGTGCCCAGCTGTTTTTAGGAAATTGCGGAGCCTTTTTGACAGACTATATTTGTGACTGACTGCAATGAGACTTTCGAATATTTACATCAGTAGGGCAGTCAGAACGTATTGAGAGACAGACTAACATGATGATGGTCTGGAAAATAGAATATCTGCAGCCTTATCTTTACTGTAAATGGTACACAACAGGCAAAACTTCTTAAATGCTCCTCCCTTTATGTGACCATGACACTAATTCACTCTTTTTTACAGGAGCCCCCTATTGGATGCTAGTTGAGCGTTCTGGTGAAACACAAGCCATAGCAAGTC
Organism: Macquaria australasica; assembly: GCA_005408345.1. NCBI lineage: Eukaryota > Metazoa > Chordata > Actinopteri > Centrarchiformes > Percichthyidae > Macquaria > Macquaria australasica. Next base: position 1,269,162 of record SEMN01000081.1, read on the forward strand.
TTACTGCTATGCCTCTTACAGTATAATCGCAAACAGATGCAGGCAAAAACTGCTCAGGATTAAAAGTGGCTCAGAATTGTTGATTGTTCATTTGAGTTTGAAATAAGCTGTCATTTATCATTGCCCCACTGTCTCAAGGTGCTTATTGCAGGATAGGTTAATGGAGCAGAGCCTGATAAGGACATATGCTTCACTGACAAAATTAATTATACAGGTTTTAACTTAAGATGATAACAGACATGCATGTTACTGCATGATAAATACTGTTTTGTATCGGTGCACTAGATGAACTTCCTACATGTAGCTGTGGCCATACTTTTAACACACTGCTGCTTAGAGAGAACAGTAGCATTTAAGAACATTCCCAAGAGTTTAATGACCAAAGACGTCTCCTAGCACTGATAACTATAATGAAACCTTCATCTCTGATTCTACAAGACTGTGTTCAATAAGCTGCCTATTGGAATACATATAATTTCATAGAAGAAGGGCTGAGGAATATAGCAGTGCAGACAGCTTTCTCTTCCTCAGAAACAACAGAGGGGAACAGAGGAGAACCCCTAAAACAAACACCATCATGTCCTTGTGGAGCGGTTCTTTGATTGACAATCCCTTAAACAGAAAAATGAAAGTGCAGTACACCAACATACACAATAGGCTGAACGTTTGCGAGGTTTTTCACCCCAATAAAAAGAGAAAATGTCAAATGGTTTAAGTGTTTGCTGGTGAAATCAATATCAATACACTGAGCTGAGGAGAAATGTTCAGGAATGCTGGTGTCTCTCAGTCTACAAAGAGAGAGGGGGGGTTGTCTTTTTTGCCAGCCCATCATTTTGTGTTCGTAGAAGGATCTGAAACTGGGCTTTAGTTATCAGACTTTAGCCTTTATATTTTTAAATCACAAGCTTTTATGTCTTTTTCTGAGCTCTAATATTTCAGTTGCTTCTTCTCTCAACAACAAGAGCAGCAGCAGCAGCAGCAGCAGCAGTGGCGGCACACAGGCAGGATCTGTGCCAGCAGAAATGTGGCTCATAACAGATATCTTTTTAGTGACAGTCTATGTGGCATATTCACCAGACTGCAATGTTTATATTGAATGTTTCAGCAGCTTGAAAATCACCATGGTAATGGTTCGAAAGACAAAAGCCCTAGCCTTTTGTCATGGTTAATTATCGCAGAGCAGTCCCCTTAGAGCCTTCCATTTGGCTCTGAACAAATTCACATTTAATTTTGCTCTCATAGATTTGACACAGGGCTTTTTTATTTTTTGTATTCAAATCAGGCTTAAATGTTGAATTTAAATACCCATTGAAGTGGTTTCCGTTTGAGGCAAGTGGTTCTCTGTGACTATTATTTCCTCAGATTATTTCAGTAGTAGAAACTATAGAGAAAGGATGAGGAGGGCTATAGAAAGACCACTTCATCTCCTAATGAAGCCGCCATCAGTATATAAGTGAACATTCATGACACACAATACCTTGAAAATGGGCTTTGGTATTAAACCCAAGTTTAAGTGTCTTATCTCCCACAAGCTGTTGAGACCCTAAAAACTGACTTGGCAAAAAGAAAAATTGCATTAAGCCGTTACCAAAGCCAATCCCACTGAAGTGTCATCTCCACATGCTCTGTCTCAAACTCCATGTAACTCTGAACAAGTGGGTCAGAGAAATATGAAAAAGTAATGTGTGCGCTGTGTCTGAGAATCCACTCAATGACACATACACCCCATGTGATGACATGAGATACAATACAGAGCCACGGTTTGGGTTATATTTAGTGGTTAGGTCTTATAGTAATTTGGTTTAATGGAACATGAATCACGAAATGCAAAATATAGCCTCATCTCTGCTGGCTTGCGTTCAGTTTGTGTGGGTTTTTCAGACTCTCCAGGCCCTAATCAGAATTGCATCTTAGCTAATTCAGACGCAGGCTTTTACTTTGCTTACTCTCACCACTTTTTACACCTGCCATTCTCGAGCGATCACATGTCAATGTAATTGCACCTTTCCACATAAAAATCCAGGTGTAAATGCAAAGAAAAGGACAAAGCAGCATTGTGGACAGATTAAAATTCAATTTCTCAAACTGCTCGGGGAGGTGTAAAATAGAACTATTCCTCCAAGTCGCATATGTATTTTTATAATTCCCCCAAATCACTCTATTGCCAACAATGTTATAGATAAGTAGTGCTCAGTTTTGTTTTGATCTGAGAAGTGAGAGAAAATAAACAGCCTCAGGCTATAGGAGAGAACATGTATAGATTCAGAACCAGAGAATAAATTAAAGGAAAAATGGATTTGAATTTTTCTTACATACATGGGAGCATTGTCTGCTCTACATGGGAATTAGATTTGGCAGGCATTTTGTACGTGGCATAACCTTTGTTTTTTAGCCACAGTAACAACCTGGCTCTAGACTGACAATGTCGGTTGGTTGTCCATCATTCCACCACTTCAGACTTAAGTGTCTCAACAACCACTGAATTAATTGCCATGAACTTTTGTAGACATTCATGATCCCCAGAGGATGAAGCCCACTGACTTTGGTGGTCCCCTGACTTTTCCTCTAGCGCCAGCATGAGGTTGACATTTGTGGTTTTGACTGAAATGTCTCAACAACTATCAGATGGATTGCCATGGCTTTTTTTTTTATTTTTTAACAGACATTCATGTTCCTCTCAGCATGAACTGAATGAAATTGGAATTGAACTTTGGTGATTCCCTAACTTTTCAATGTTCCATGGACATGGTGGAAATTTCTGAGATCTGGGAAACCGGTGACAGCACAAGTCAGACAGCACAAGAAACGCAATCAGACAAATACCCAGAGTATCTAAACCACTTTATGTGGAGGTAAAACTTGTAACTAATAATTATTTTACATGAAAAATGTTTGTGACCAACTATGATAAGTACAATAGGTCAAAGTTAAACCAGGAAGTCGGCCCGTAAACTGTGATGGATGTCTAGGACAGGCAGTTTAGGTAGTAATTTTACCATTCCCCTTAATTTTCTCCTCCAAATAAGTTGGGCTAACTTCATCTGACCACTTGTGTTTCTTGTCAGAATTATCGTATAAAAACTACTTTGGGAAAACAAATGATATAATCATATAAAATGACAGTTGTAAATGGGATATTTCTGTCTGTGTCCTTTTTTCTTTCTATTTTTGATCTCTCTCTTTTTCTCTGTCCCTCATCTCTCTCACCCACTCCACTCCACTCCACACCTCACCCCCCTGTCCACTCTGCTGATATGCAGTCTGGATCTGGAAGTGAGCGGACTATCTGCTAGTTGATGTGTAAAAGGCTTCAGATGGCTTCAATGCGTCCTGCAGCCTCTTTGCCTCCCTCGGTCTTCCACCACAGTTAGTGAGGGTGAATAATTCACAAGGAAGTTGCCATAAAGATAAAGCTTATTTTTCCCTCCCTTCGCAATAAACCGGGGACTTGCACTCAGCACCAAGGAAAAAAAGAAGGATTCTGTTAAAAACACTGCTGATAAATTTATAAGAACATACCACAAAGCTAACTCTATAAATGTTTTACAAAATCGCATAGCCGTTGTTGTATGGAAAGAAAAAAAGAGAGGGAAAAACTCAATGCTCAGTGGTAAGTCAAGTGTCCAGCAGGGAGATTTATTTATACAAGACTTCATGAAATGTTTTTACTACAGCGAATAATACAATATTATTCTTGTACTCCATTTACAATCAAGTTCACCAAGTAACAAATCGTATAGGTCTGATTATTTTTTCTTTCCAGACATTATTTATGAGGTCTCTAATATTTGAGTGTATATAAAAAAAAATTGAAATTCAATCCAAGTGCAGCCGCACATTTCAACTGAGATGAATTTCAATGTCAACAGGCCAGCAGTAGTTTTCAAACCTTGTGTGTTTGAATGCTTTCGTCAGCCAACAGCCAATGGGACTATATCTTAAGACAAACAAGAACAGACTACACAACTTTGTGGGGCTGTAGTAGCATTTTAATGTTGCTTTTCCCCAATCTACTCTTGTGTTGTTGATTAACTTTCCTTTATTGTTTCCCCCTCCATCTAGGCCTAAGAGAGGACAGCAGGCTTTATCTTCCACAAAGTTTCCAACTTGTCCTTGTCTTTTAACATCACTGGAAAGTTTTTAACAAAGTTGTTTTATTAATGACACTGAGGTTTAACTTTAAACTTTTTTTCCATTTTCAGTCTAATTTCCTGCTCTCCTCCCAGGCAGAACCGCCACAAGCTTTTGAAACCCATTCACATCCTTTTTGCCTAATTTGAAACACACCTAATCATCAATCTGACAGATGAATTTCCTGTTATTTAAAAGCTGACTTTCTCAAAGTTTTTCATCCGCAGTGACATTGTTATCTTATGTGTCCCCAGTGTCGTGCAGGGTTTCTTTCCCTTCCTACTTACTCTTTATCAAAATCATGTCATTTCCCAGAGGAAAACAGCAGACCCTGTCCTCCCATGTTGTTTTCCAAGAATAGACGACTCTTATCTTGTAATTGTATGTCTCTCAAAATTGCTTCCTACCCCCTACAGTTCCCATGTACCACTCTGATTCCATTTTTTCATTTCAAGAACCCACCTTGGATAATTTCTACTTAACTCAAAGAGCAAATTTGTTGAGAATTTGCTTTTGCTTCATTAATAAAATAACTGGGTTCTGTAACAAAGCTCCAGCTATTTTTTTAGCCAATGTCCCCATCTTCATCATCTCAAAGGATTTCAATCAAGCTCTTGTCGGGTTGCTTCACTATAAAGAAAGCTTATGACTTGGAAGTAAATTATAGGAAGGAAACCTAAAACAACCTAAAACATCTTGTTTTTGTTGCATCAAAGACAAGATGTAAATAATCATTAATAATAATATGACTTTTTTGAACAGTTTTTTTTTTTCTCCAGAGGTTGATTAGCCACACCCGCACAACCGAGGCATGCAAAATGTGTCATTTTAAGTAAAGTGAAGTCAGAATTTGGTCAGAATCAATCAGTATAATGAAAAATAATGAAAAATAGACTTCAGTTTGAGGTTTTCCTTTAAAACTGGGCTCTACTTATGTACCAAGGGCAGCTGAGAGTATGCAAACTTTCATTACAGTCCAAGGCAACAATAGGTGATTTCAATGATTGACACATCTTCAACCAGGGAGGAAGAACTAAAGAATAAAAATCACAAGATGTAGCCTTTAGTGGGAATGAAATCTTGCACAGTGTCCTTGATTTGATTTGATTTTTAAATATCGTAACAACAGGAAACTCAAGATCCTAAATTCTGTTATGCAAGCTGTGCGATTCAGACAGAAGTAATCCTGAGTAGCCATGTTGGAGCAGTACTTAACTCTCCAGGAGGGGGGAGGATTTAGAGCTGTAAAGTGTGCAGGTGTGCAGGCAAAGGTGACACAGTGCACGAGGATCCAGTGGAGGGGGAAAAAAAGTCAGGTGGGCTGATCTTGGAGGACTGTCGGGGTCATAAAGCAGACGGTTTTCTTGACTGCGACTGTCTGCTGCCGGGAAGGTCACACCTGTAAACCCTGAATTATAAGTACTTGGATCTCTTGCCTATCACTGCCCACCCCTAACAAATGTGATTAAAACACAGGAGGTGAATTAGAGTTTATAGCAAACGTAATTTTGTCATTCATTAGTGTTTCCATGGAAATCCCAGAGTCATTTGCAGAGGCTGTTCATCCCACATCATATGTTAGTTCTTGTATGCCTTGATGTGCGGCAGCGTTGTCGCTGATTTCAGCCCGCAGGGCAGGTTGAGGGCTGTGTTGTTGCACAAGGTTGGCAGAGCAGTAAAGCTCCGAGCTCAGAGGAGTGGGCTTTCCCCTCACCGCACAGCAGCCATTACTCTAAATCACCCCCCCCCCTCCTCCTCCTTTCTCTCTGACCTCCGCTAGCATCCACTGACCTGGAAAATATCTGGTGAGTCCAAGCCACCAAGAGCGGCGCTGGCCTTTGCTTCGCTTGCAAACAGCAGAAATATTGAGCCAATTACAAGATTATTATCTGGTGGTGGTGGCAGGGGAACACTGTGGGAGTGTAGTTATGCCTGCCAGGGCTCCCTGCTGGAAGAGGAAAAATGAATCAAAGGCTTGTGGGGGAGAAGTGGACAGCACTCATGCCCACTTGCCTCTATGTCTTGACAACTCACGTGAATTGACAGACATTGGCCCGGATCCAAGCTCCTTTCTAAAAGGTCCAGGATAACACCAGGAAATGGCCCATTCAGAGCTGATCACTTGTTAGTTTTTTACTCCTCCCTAATTCATATGTCATGTTGTCATATTATGCGTGCAGTGGATTTACAGTAAATAAGACCTTATGGCACAGTTTGACTTTTTTTGGCATTTATATAACAGGCAGACATGACTCACAGCCTGTATATGAGGGCAGAGTTGAGTTGGTTTGCGAGTGTAATTCGTTCAGTAGGGAAACGAAAGCAGTGATGCATCAGGCCCTTTATTCCAAGTGGTTACTTTATAGACGAGCCTACAAAGGACGCATTGAGTGATGTACTGCATGTTACTGTGTACATTGGATTTGGTTTTTTAATAGGGAATAGAGCTGCCTGAATGAGTCCTGGCATCCTTTTCCTGCTAGTTAGTTCCATATGACAGGAATGACGTACAATTACAACATGTGTTATGTTCTGTCATGTACACAAGCTGTTTGTTATGTTCTAAACTTCTTAGTCATCCTAAATATTTTTTCTTGTTTCTTTGCAGTATTTAAATGCATGCCAAAGCATTTGATTTAAAGGGAGGCCAGGGTTCATGTGCCGTGTTTCTTATTTGGGTTTGGGTCTGCGTCTTGTTTCATGAGTGGATCCCGCTGCCTGTGTTTCATGCATCAGTGTGCTTAGGGAGTCGTATTTTAGCAGCACGATGAAGACATCAAAGCAGAATCTGGAACTGCAGTAAATATCAAGCACTTGGACGGTTTGTCATCTGTTACATCACCTACCCTGCCAATAAAGTTTCATTAGAAAGCGCTGCATGCTTCTGCTGTAGAATGGAAAGAAAAACCCCAGTGTAGATCACTTACTGTAACACAGTGTTCCTTACTCCTTTGCCCAACTAAAACTTAAAAGTTGAGAATTGAAGTTCTTTACTTAACATTAGTGTCCATTGGTCACTTAACTGATTATTTGATGGACAGAATATGAATCAACAATATCATTTGTCTGACAAAAATTAACTTGTTACAACTCCTCAAGTTTGACGATTTGCTTTAGAGGTCTTCACAGGTCCAAAACTTTGGAACCAATCCAAAATGAGCCCTTTTTCTAAAAACCTACCCAAATGTGACGTGCATAAATACATTTTTGAATAATGAGACCTGATCCAAAAGAGACCTGAGGACAGTCAGACCAGATCCAAATAGATCCAAGGATTATTACACCTGGACCCAAAATGTAGTGGACCCAAACATACCCCAACAGAGAGAGAACGCCAGCATGTTGATACACAAACCCAAGACCCAAGGCAATACAATGGGACACTACCCGATGAGAATGACTCGGGTCACATGTCAATTAGTTTCAATTAGGTAAATGTTGAATGGTTACTAGTGAACCTCTAATTTTCTTCCTTTCTCTGTTTAATATCATTATAAATTGAATATCTTTGGATTTTGGACTATTGGTCGGAAAAAACAAACAATTTGAACATTGGGCTCAGGGAACTTGCGATGGGCATAACACAAATTTTTGACATTCCTTATATTGAAGGGGAAGTGTTCCGCTTTTACACGTCAAAGTCTGTTTACAGGTCTTGGGGAGTACTACTGCATGTGTTAAAAAAGTTGTATAAAGCCTTTTATTGCTCCAGAGGGAGCTCATCAAAGTCTAATAAATTGTCTCAAGTGACGTAACTTGAGGCAGCGTGGGTTGGGGCTGAAAACTACAAGTCTGAAAAAATCTGGGTGTGTGGAGCGCACTCCTCATCTCTGCTTAAGGCTAGAGGCTGGAAGCTGCATTAGCTGCTACTAGCATAACACACCCGAATCTCCAAAGTGATCCTGGACAATGTGTAAAAAAAAACAAAAAAAACAAGACAATATCTCTGGTTCTGCTACATCTTTTCTTTTTTAATCCAGAGTCCAACAAGTGCAATGCTAAATCGGTGGAGTACTCATTTAAACAATAAACAACAAATCAAGAATAAAAAAATAATCACAATAATCATAGTCATCAATAATTAGTTGCAGGCCTAGAATGTATGTTTAAATTTCATTTGTCTAAGACACAGAACAAAATGGCATTTAACCAGTATCTGTTTCATGACTGCACTCCACAGATGAAACCATTCTCCCAATAACTATATATATATATATATCAACCTGGATACATGAGTGCTTTATGACCTCCATACTTGGACTTCCAAACATGTCTGTCTTCATGTTGCACACCATACCACATACCTCACTGACCCTGAAAATCCCCCACAGAGTGCCCTCGCATCAACACACCACCGCTGTGAGTGCATCGACCATGGAACAAGCTCGACGCACGCCATCAAATATGGATGCTTCCTTTAGTACAGGCTCATTTCTTTTTCATAAAACAATATTGTTCTCTTTGCATCATAAAATTGTGGTACTACTGTATGGGCTGTTTCAGAAGTCTTGTGGTTTCCAAATCAGCATGTTGCCAATATAGGCAGGAAGTCACTCAGGAAGACAACCTGCATGTTAGCATCTGGGATCCCCCATTTATCGATAATTAGTCTCTGTGTTCTTTATTATTGACTTGTCAGCTTAGTAGCCATTGCAGTCCCAGATGGCATCGGGTTTGTTTTAAAGCACCATTATACAGCCTCACTCCGGACTCTTGGGGCGATGGGGCAGAGCTAATGTGAGAGGAAAGGAGCCTTGTCCATGTTCCTCTTTACACAGCTGTAGGAGAGTTCGCAGATACTGAGAGGACTCTGGAGGTCAAGTGACGGTCAGTGCTACAGGCGGATGTCGAGACATTAGTGCACCTGTGTTGCTGCTCTTGCTCTTATCGACCACTTCCTGCGTGTCCCCCTTGTGCTGACCTCATGATCTGTTCCTCACAGAGAAGAGCCACTCAGAATACTCAGCCATATAGCATGGGTGTGTTTTGACATTGGCCTGAAGGTATTGACTTATGGCTTTTAGATCTGTTTCACTTCATACGCTGAGCTCAACCGGAGGCTGTTTTAAAGCCTGGAACAACCATGAGGAAAACTGGCAAAGACACACTTGTGCTGTCACCTCAGTAATCCTGACTCTTCTGCAGTTTGAAATTCTTCCTCTGACATGGTTTTAGTTTTATTGTCATAACTTCAAGTATTGTGGAGTGATCGACTGATTTCGTTCCATTTCTGTCCTAAAAATAGTCTCATCCAAATGTTTCGTTTTCATCATGTATCCAATCTTTGTAAGTATGAAAAAATAACAGTGTTGACTGAGGAAAAGAGAATATCTCCTGCGCCCAAGAAAAACAACAGCATCACTTCCAGCAACTGCACCAAAAACTGCATGTTGTGCGGAAGAAATAATGTGACATTGTTTAGAGCCACAAAGTCCACAGAAGGTGGAGGCCTGGGTGGATGGATGGGTCAACAAAAGGTTGGAACTGACATGACTGGTCGCTTCCCATTTTCTATATTGTCAACATTGGTTTCCTTTAACCATGACAACAATCCTTTACTAACATTAAAAAAATTCATTCTTGTGCCTAAACCTAATCAAACCTTGTGATGATGCTTTTATTTTTGAAACAGTTTGCATGATGTCCTGCTGATAGGGGCATCAAATCAGAAAATGCAATTACAAGCTATTTATTTTGGTCTTTAATTTGGAGGACTTGTTGGGGGGTGGGCGTGGTGATCACATTTCATTATGACAGCTGGTGTCTTTTAGAAATGCGCTCTGTTTGTGTAAAGCTTGTCCTTAGCAAAGATCTCAGTGCCCTCTGTCTCATTTCATTCTGTGTATGTTTAACAGAGCATGATTGTTTACCAGCCTCTTTCTGCAAGCAGAAAAGCGATGCCTATCACATCAGAACAAGACACTCGGCGGTAGGAAGAAGCTGTACATTGATCACACGTGCTTGTGCTCCTATAAACAACAGATTGAAGTGTTGTCTCTTCAGTCTTCAGAAATTTCAGAGGACCTCCCTCCACTAGGGTCTCAGTAGTTCTGTCACGGGCGGCAAACGGCATGTACCCTGGGAGCAGCCTGGGCCACTTTGTCAGCGCCAGTCCACGCTTTAAGCAGCATCAGCCAAGCAGATGAATAATTGATGCCTGAATTCTGTACTTTGGTGAATTTTAAAGCTGTTTTCTGCAGAGGCTCTAAATGGCAGAGGGTGGGCGCGTTAATCATTCATGGGCTGCTTTTACCCGCTTTGTTAAGGTCACTGTCCTGAAGGCAGCTGGGCAGAAGGAAAGCAGAGAAAGAGGAGTGAGAGAACAGGGGTGGCATGGCCGAATGGACTAGCTTGTTTCCCATTCCTTTTGTCAGTTCACGGCAGAAAGCACATATGAGGAAATGTTGCCAAATAATTGTTATTACCTCAGGTTATACCTAGTTGAACTCTGCTGGTGTAAATATTTGAGGTGGGACTTGGGTATACTTTCATCACTAGGATTTAATTTCATGGAGGTGAACACATTTAGAACACCAGTGTATGACTATAGTTACTCTGTGTGTTCAGATTGCTCAAGTGGAACTGTTTATAACACCTACAAACAGAGCAGTTCCCCAAATCACGTTTCAAATAAACACTACGTGAAAGCACAAGAACAGTTCTGTGAGGATTTCTCACTAAGAAACTGAAATGTTTAAATATTTTTCTGCATGATATTCTTCCACCATTTGTGGCAAAAAGTGAAAGACAGGAAGGTGATCAATTATGCTGAGAGGGCCTTTTGGCTCAAATATAAATATTTTATAACCAGCACTACCATAGTATGGGTATAGATATTGACATTCTTCTTTTCTCACCATATGAGAGTGAAGAATACCCCCTTTCAAATGGACCCAGGGGAGTCCCCCTTCCTGATTTCATGAGCCCTCAGGCTACATTAAGGAACACTTGAGGTAACATCTGCATACCATCACCACAAGAATGTCTTTACATTCAGCGCGGTGCTGCGCCAAAACTGCAAATCAACATTTGGTCACACCTCTTGGCAGCTAATTGAGCTTGGAGAAAAAAAGACACCTGACAGAGATCAAATAAATAAACTACTTCAAACTGTTTCCAGTGTTATTCTTGATTGATTGGATTCGAAGGTTTTGATGACATAACCTGAGTTCGTCCAGTTGTAATGTTTATTGGAATAAGAGCGGTTATACAACTGTGACAGTTGCTCCGTGTGATGCAGTTCGGAGTGCAGGTCAAACAAATATATCACTTCCTTTTTTCCTTCCTTTTTCGATTTTTCTCTTTCCAGAGAGCTGATGCCCAAAACCCTGGAGGGCCAGATCACCATGGAGAAAACCCCCAGCTACTTTGTGACCAGAGAGGCTCCAGCCAGGATTTCCGCCATGTCTCGGGACACCAAGCTGATCGTGGTAGTGAGGGACCCCGTCACCAGGGCTATCTCGGACTACACGCAGACACTGTCTAAGAAGCCTGACATTCCCTCTTTCGAGAGCCTCACCTTCAAAAACAGGACTACGGGGCTCATCGACACCTCGTGGAGCGCCATCCAGATCGGCATCTACGCCAAGCACCTGGACAACTGGCTGCAGTACTTCCCCATGGACCAGATCCTGTTTGTGAGCGGCGAGCGTCTGATCAGCGACCCAGCCGGAGAGCTGGGCCGTGTGCAGGACTTCCTGGGGCTCAAGAGGATCATCACAGACAAACACTTTTACTTCAACCAGACCAAGGGTTTCCCGTGCCTCAAGAAGGCAGAGGGCAGCAGCAAACCCCACTGCCTGGGCAAAACCAAAGGGAGGACCCATCCGAACATTGACCCTGAGGTGGTGCAGAGGCTACGGGACTTCTACCGGCCCTTCAACATGAAGTTCTACCAGATGACAGGGCGTTTCTTTGGCTGGGATGACTGAATGTGACTCTGTGACACTGAGGACTGTCAGAAATACTGCAACTAGTATTAAGACCACTTTAGGGGGGACATTTTTGATTTTGCGAGTAAAATTGTAATATTTCAAGAAAAGTTACAACAAACAAGTCTAATGTTAGAAAAAAAGTTATCATTTTAAAAGAATGAAGTTGAAGAATTTAAGAAAAAAGGTTGAATATTTTGTGAATGACAAATGTCAAATCACGTTTTTGCAAGCAATAATAGTTGTATTTATGGAGAGTCGGGCAATGCTAAAACACTCACTAATCTGATCTAATTATAACATTTTGGGTGTTATATTCTCAAAACATTACCTTTTCAGGTAAAAAAAAAATTTCAGGTAAACTTTATTCTCATAATATTATGTTTTCTCATAAAGTTACAACTTCATACTTGTAAAATTATGACTTTTCATTTAATTTAATTTAAATTTACAAAATAGTTCTCATAATATATATATATTGTCACTGTTATGATTTTATTCTAAAAATCTGAAATAAAGGTATGATTTTACAATAAAAAAGTTACAAACCAAACTTTTTAACATTACTTTACAAGTATTGGGTTATTCTCAAAAAATGTAGACATTTTCTCTTATTGTGATTTTATCCTTGAAATATTGCAACTTTTCTCTCAAAATATTATGACTTTATTCCCAGAATCTCATATTTTTTTCTCCAAACAGTGTTCCTAGTACTCTGTCCTCAGCACTAACCCTTAGCAATATGTGGCTGTTACAGGAGAGAAAGGGGCCCTATCTCCCCTCAGTGGCCCCCAGATATGCAATATTTCACTGTTACATTTTTCATCATCAGAGCTGCCTCTAATCCACAATCATAGCATTATTTTCTTCTAAAAAACATATTGAGTTGTTAAAGGATTTGAGTCATATCTCCCTGCACTATCTGAAGAAACTATTGGGGGTTGTTTTTCAGTGACACAGAAATATAGTATGCAGTGCTTCTTTAAGAAGATGGGTGAAATCACATTGTGTCCAGAGGCTTTTGATAAAAGCCGTTACTGAGTGATTTAATGCCATATTTTAAAGATACATAGCTGCTTTCAAATTTTAACATTTTTCTAGCAAAAGGAAGATGAAAAGATAAAAATATATGTATTTTTGAAATGTATTTATTCAAGAAGTACACAAGCAGTATGTATATATTTTGAATAACTCCTCAGTGATTATTTGCTCTCTTATTATTATGTTCCCCATGCCTTTAGAGTTCTGTTTGTTTTATACTGAACACTAAAAACCTTTTTATCCTCATTTTAATTTCAGGTCATCCAATCTAATATGTATTTACGATATGTGGACGAGTGTGGGAACGCTTAGCTTTCAGTTCTAGAGCTGTGAGTTTGTTAGTTCAAGGGTCGTCCACCTTCAGTTAATGAAGTTACAGGCAAAGACTGAACTCACTGTTATTCACAGCGACTCTGGTGGAAGGAAAAGACCTCCAAAGGGCCTTCCCAAACTGTGACTCAAATTTCCTCAACATGCCTCCTTGTGAATTGAATACACTTGATGTCACTGGCCTTCCTTGCCTCGGGGCGATGTGTGTATGGAAGTCTTTTTAAACCCAGGGAGCACGAGAACAATGGCTGAGTTGTGTTCCTAATTTCTGTCTACTTGTATTGTGAGCTGCTTTCTGAAAGCAGATGTGCCTCAAAAGACACAAAATCAACAGTGTTTTTTGGTGTGAGCATCAGAAAATAACCTAATATACTGTAGATTTTGGGGGGGGGGGGGTATGTTACCAATCTAACTGTGCTGTTTTGACAGTTGTTTTCTTAAAGTTGTTGGGATTTTTAAGGCACTCCTTGAATAAAAGATGTTATATGTAAATATTTTATTTACACTGGCCGCTATATATTTTTTTCTATTTTTCATGGCAATGATTCCACCTGAAAAATGTATGCCTAAAGTGTAATTAAGGAGTTAAGTAAAGAACATCAAAGTAATTACAGTGCTGCTCACGCGTCTAACAAGCTCAGCTTCCTGCAGCTGTCCCTTGCTCCTTCCCTATCTCCACTGTTACACCTTCACATATTGTCTCTGCTTATCTCTGTCCGGCCTCCAGGGCAGAGTGTCAAAGGAGGCATTGAGGATTTTAAAAGATGCTTGCAATCTGGATGCCTTATTCTGGGTCTCCTCGCAGCTCCTTGGCAGCTTGTAGATTCAGAGAGGTACGAGCTTTTTGGGGGACAGAAAGTTGGAGTAGCACTCCAGTTACTCCCAGCTAATATGTATAATTTAATGTAAAAGAAGATCATTTATGCACAAAATACAACAATACCGAAATAAACAATTAAAGCAAATATTCAGATATTTTACATAGAAAATAAATGTATCTATGTTTTGTTAACTCACATCACATGTTTTAATCACCCCTTCTGCATGGCCAAAAATAGGACTTTATGCTCACACAGTATGGTTTCATACAGTCACGACATGGGTGTTCGCACAGAATCAGAACTCCTGGTAAGGTTTGTACATTCATTGTTGCAATAAAGTTTTATTGAAACAATAGGCAGGTTTGCTCAAAATGTTGACACAAAAGAGAAAGGCAGGGTTACCTGCAGACGGCTGATGCGGACAATGTGGTCCATTTCAGTTCCATTTTATTTATATAGCAGTGCAGCCTACAGTTAGCCACAATATGTAAAATACTACTCCAATAATATTGAAACAAGCTCACAACATAATGCATCTTTTAAACACCATTTGGGAAATCAGATCGTGGGTCAAACAAGACAGTCAACCAAAATTTGTGTCCAGAAATTCATCCGATAGTCCAACAGCTACATCGTTGATTGTTCGGGTTAATCAGGCATCATCACCCGCCTAAAAATGAATGTTAAATAGTAACTGGGTGGGGACGATCAATTCAAGGTTAAGATCGTGTAAAATCCATACATTGTCAGGAAGGAAGATTTTGCCATTAATAAATAAAAATCTTTCTTAAATAGTAGCTGAACGCTTCTGAAGAATTAGTTCTAAGTGTTGATACGTTTGTATGTAAATGTTGATGAGTAATCTGACAAAAGAGCACTGTTTAGGCCTGAATGATGCTACTGAGCAATTAGCTCTTATTTATTGCCTCTACCTCCTCCTGATGATGGTTTTACAGTAAAACTGAAGGCTTGAAACAGGAAACATGCTTCTGTCACTGTACAAATAACTAGTCAGCTTGTGCCTGAAGGACAAGCTGTCAGTCTGTCTTTTTCTGTCTCTACTCCCCAAATACACTCATCTCCATCTCTTCTTTCCTCCTCCACAGCACCTGTATGTTTTTCTTTGCTAAATGAATCTCTTGGCCTTTTCCTCCCGTAGTCTGCTGACTGATTTGAAAAAAACTGCACTGACAGGCACTTAGCCGATGAACCACAATGAGAGGAGGAAACCTGTTGAAAGTCTACGAAATTCTGAAGCTTATTCATGCTGATCATCAGCGTGCTGAGACGATGTTGTGACTTTAACAACCTGCGCGGAGACGTGGGAGCAGAGGGAAGGGGAGGTCGGCGTCCATTTGTTGACTTGTTCAATTTGCTTGTTATTCCTTCCTGAGTGGGTCAGCGGGGCCTCTTCAGCGACAGTTACTCACAGTAATAAACAGAGACAGTTTTCATCCTCCCGCTCAATTCTCTGAAAGGCAGCTAACTATGAAAGAGAAAATGGAACGGCAACATCTGCTGCGGGACGGCATACAGACCACCCCTGTCAGAGAGCATTCAGCTCAATATCTATGGCACGGACCTGGGGAGAACTTGAAGTCTGTCTACTGAAAAACAGCTGACCGCATGTGGTGGGGTTTTTTTTTTAGGGTGGGGCGAGCTGCTGCAGAAAGACAGGCATTTCTGGTACCCTCGCAAATCACTGTGATCCACTTTTTCTTTCTTCTTATATTTCCCCTTTTATGCTCCTTTTACTCATTCCATCAACATGGCATCACTCTCCCTCACAAACACACACGTATAGATGCAGGAGCACCTGTGTGGAGTCACCTGTGCACAATTAGCTTGCACCCACCCCCTTTAACTCGAACTAAGCCACCAAAACCTCCACTCATCTGGACCCCCTCTCCATACACGCAACTCTGAGCCTGTTTTTGCACACGCAGATGTTACAGAAGCACGGCGAAAGATGGGTGGGCCGTACGATAACAACTGCCAGCGCTTTACAAAAACAAGGCTCTGAGCATGTGTGTGTGTGTGTGTGTGCTTGCATGTGAAGTGCCCTGAGCATCATATAGGCCGTGTAAAATGATGAAGTGAAGGGGATCAGAGAGATTGCTTTGAAGAAAAAGGCAACAGCGAGAGTATCTGCGCACACCCAGAATCATTTGTGCATGTCTCCCTAAGTGCACACAGTCACACACACTTACATACATACATGCATACATGCAGACATGGCTGTGTCATAGTCATACGAAATTGCTCGCAAACACACACGCTGACCCACTGGGATCCACACACGAACACAGTCGCCACCCACTTGTGCCCCGCGGAGGGACATGGAGGGGATCAGACCTCTGTTTTCTCTGGATCCCAGAAGAGAAGCCCTTAATCCCTGGCCAAGTCTGAGCAAATATCTCCGGCAGGCACGCTCCACACACAGCCTTAATCAAAACAGCCGAGGGGGTGACTGAGTCGCACTTTCAATTTTCAAGTTTGTTTATCTATCATGGACTTTGTATCTTAAAGGGAGATCTTCAAACTTCAAAGCAGGGTTCCGAGTGTTATCTGGTGCACTGTGGCCAGATGTAACCAAGATACCTGTGTTTCATACGCATTAGCCAGCAACAGCTATGGTTTGATTCGTTATACTGATTCAAATGGGGAAATACTTTATTATTATTCTCTGCGGAGGATTCATATTTTTGTATTTTCGAACCACACTGCAGATTTCCCTCATTGTGACAGAACAGAGAGATTGTGGCCTGCAGAAAAAATGTACAGAAAGAAATGTTTAGCTATGCTGCAGCAAAACTGTTGGTTTAAAGTTTAAAGACATTCTCATGAAAATTACCAATTGTTTGTTCGTGATGAAAAAGCATTTCACCAACGGTTTGCATGCTAGTAATAAAACGAGGGACTGCTCTTTGAACTGTCACTTCTGTGCCCGGAGTACAGCAGACAACACACAAAATTAGCAATTAAGATTGTCTGGGAGCAGGAGTCTTTCCAGACATGTGTGTTTTGACTTCGAAGTTTTCACGCATCTCTCCTTAAGAGAACCTCCTTCAAAAGAGCTGCTGCTTTTCAAAAGGGTGATAATTGATTCTGACACATGATTAAAGATGTGTTCATGTTAAGCTCAAATTTTCCTTCCCCTGGATGAAAAGCAGGGTGACAGAACTCCAAACAAGACGGCCAGATCATCTGAGGGGCAGAGCCCAAACGTCCTCAAGGGAGGAGAAGTTTGCCCTGTTAGTGGAAGGCTCTGTCAGCCCTGCCACTCAGCACTGGAACCTTTTAGTCTCACAATCACAGAGTGCATTTCTGCTGCTTTTCTTTGTTTTGTATCATTGTGAAATTAAAGGAGTAGTTCGACATTTTCAAAAAATACACTTATTCCTGTTCTTGCCAAAAGTTAAATGACACGATTGATGCCACTCACATATGTGTGCCTTAAGCATGGAGCTGGAGCCAGGAGGCAATTAGCTCAGCCTAGCGTAAAGAGTGGAAAAAGGAGGAAACAGCTAGCTCTGTCCAAAGTTTAAAAAAGGCTCACTAATAAACACGATATATCTTGTTAGTTTCATCCGTACACAAACAGAAATGTAACAACAACAAAAAAAGGTTGTGGTTTTATGCAGTTATGTGCTGTTAGCAACCAGCAGCCAGGCTCAGTCTTCCCAAAGTCTTGCTGTCACAAGAGGTTGCCAGGAAACCAGCAGAGACGCTGCACAGAAGTGCTGTGCGGACAGGATAAACTGTCGGATGGCAAGTAATAGTTAAAGCACATAACTCCCCTCTAAAGCTTTTTCTCCCTAAAACCACAAATTGCCCCTAAAATGACAATTTGTGGTTTTAGGGAGAATAAGCGCTTAATAATGCATTTCCAGAAATGTCTATTCCTTCATACCTTTCTCTTTTACTGTTGGTTGGACAAAACGAGCAATTTTAAGACAGATCAGTTGATAATGAAAATGTCTAGTTACACATAACCTACTCATCCAGGTTTCTGATCATTGTCTGCCATGTGGGCCAGTTTATCCTCAACCTGAGTCCCTTAGCAGTTCTTAAAACAAATAACAATAATGATGATGACGATTTATGCAAATGAAATTCAAAGTATAAATTAGATTATTGTTGATCAAACAGAGAAGCCAAAACAAGCAGAGTGAAATGTTGCCAGACACCGAAGCAGGTCCTTAACTGCTGAGCTAAGTGAATGTCAAAAAGTCAGACACAACATGCAGGCGATCAAAAACCTGAGAAATGTTAGAGTCATGCAGGGAGATGAACAACCTGGTAGCTCTATGTTCCAGCTAAACATATCGTGATCTAATCATAAGGGTCATAACTGGGATACCACATGTAAACACTCATACAGAAAGGCTGTACTTCTTCATTTCTTTTTTCTTTTTCGCATTAATTGATTTCCTGTGTCATTTTGCAATAATTATTCCTCAGCAGTGTGTACATTAGCATTAAAATATGGCAGCAAGGGTGAGAGGGAAATAGCTGTTATTTTGAGATAGGGGGACAGAGTTGGATAAAGATTACTAGTTGTTTTAGAGGGAAATTAGCCTGTGTGGCCTGAAACAAATATCTCTAAATAAATCATGACACACTTATTCCCATTCATTGCACAGTCTCTGTTTCCCTTATGAATAAATGAGAACCCCGTTTACCTCCCACTCATTACAGACATTGGCCCATCATGCTCCGAGTCCCTCAAACACACACACACACACACACACACACACACACACACACACACACAGGCTGCATTATTGCTGAAAAACTCACCGACCTCTTTACACCTTGGCTCACTTTGAGCCCAGAAACAACACAAAGTTCCAAACACAGAGAGAGCACACACTGAGGAAAAAAGCAGCTTGTTAATAATTGATGCTGTCGGAGTGCCACAGTGCTGAGCGAAGGGACAGCATGCAAACACCACAGAAGAAAAGTCAAGGCTCCGACAAGTAATTATTTATCACCCAAGGCAATAGCTGTGGAGGCAAAGTGTTACTGGAGGGAGCCAACGTGATGAACTAGCCTAGAGGAGAGCCTTATGAGGTGTTACAGACAGATCCAACATTACCTCTCAGTACTGTATATTTTGGTGGAGCAGGTCATAGCACACGTGGGATTGATGTAAAGATAGAGAGCAGGCGATGGGAAATCTGAGCTGCTGGTCTTCACTGCAGTGAATTTGTCCCTTTGGTCAACTGAATTAGATTTAGTCAGTTGCCTTTCAACCTGTTTGGGGAGTGTGATTGTTAATACTAAGCACCCTATGACATATAACACTGTGTGTGTTTATCTAGCGTCACTCCCCATTCTGTCACTCCACCCAACTTGGGGGGGTTTCTCCACTCCCTAATTTAGGCTTTTAGTTAAGGTTTGTCTTGCTCTGACAAATGAGAGTGCCATGGGGGTCATTGTGTGAAGTATGTACAAGCTCTGGCTGCTACAGAGGCCCTCGCACTCATAAATATGACAGGTATGGCAGTTTGTTCCTTTTATTTTCTATGTGTTGCCATAGAGGTTTGGGTGTAATCAGGTGATGGATTTGTTTCTGGGGATGCCACAGTAATCAGCGAGGTTGTATGGAGGATCATTTACGTACATGTGCTGTCAAGTATTTCGCCACACACTCACTGCTGTAAGGTATGTGTGAGTGTGATGAATCGCTGCCCATAATGCTGCCTGACCTTTAAAAAACAGTCATAAACTTTGTGGACATTTCTTAACATGGTGATCTTTTCTCAGCATGCTTCGTGGTCATGCTGATACATGGTATTTAACCTTTATTTAACAAGGAAAACCTCAGTGAGATTAAACATGTATTTTTCAAGCATATCCTGGCTGCGCAACAACACTGAGTTTCAGACAAATAGTAACTATAGATAGATAGATAGATAGATAGATAGATAGATAGATAGATAGATAGATAGATAGATAGATAGATAGATAGATAGATAGATAGATAGATAGATAGATAGATAGATAGATAGATAGATAGATAGATAACAATTGGCCGTATTCGCTGGTGGGAAGCCGGTGAGGGTTGTCGTCTTTGATGCTGTAAAAGTACTTTTAGACAGTGAGAAGTTGCCACCACAGCCACCTCCACTGTAAACGTGGCTATTTGCTGCTGCAGCCTGAGTTGATGATGGTTTAACTACAGAAACCACACTGAGGGAAATGATAGCAGGAAGTTTTCTGGTGTCTGAGTTTCCTGAATTATACAACAGCAGAAATGAAACAGATCAATGAAGAGAAACGATTCATCTTGGAGCAACATTAGATTCAAAGTTTGATTACCTGGGCCAGTAAACAACAATTATGATGTTACTTAGCGAAACTTGCTGTTCTGACTATTCTTAAGCTACAACCTGCTCTATTTGGCTACATAATGAGATTAGAACTAGTTAGCTAGTTGCACCCTGCTGCTGCTCATTCAAAATAAAAGAACATCAGCAATGCCAGGCAGCTGTGGAGCATGAACCTCCATGCCTTATGACCTGCTGGTGAAGCTCATCACTGGCAGGTGAACGAAAGCACACACCATGTGTCATGGAGGTAGCACATGGCACATGTAGCCATACCCAGGCCAACAGTAGTTAGCTGTGAGAAGAGGTGCATTGAATAGAAAATTGGGAGAGTCAAAGACGGTTAGACACTAAAAAACACCCTGGCAGCCAAAGCCCCTAGTCTAAAACTCCATAACACTGGCCCCTAGATGAGACTGCATTGAGTTTCCACAGCAGCTTATGTTCCCTGAAAGAGATCAATGTGTGCATGACTACACAGTACAATAAGAGTAAGAAAGGGATACCGCTGGCATTTGCATCTGTATCTGTGTGTGTATGCAGCATAGTCTACATGCGTGTCAGGTAAGTGATCCAGGTGGATGGCAGCAGAGGGGCTCGGGTGTCCTGTTTCAGGCAGCAGCTGGTGAGCGAAGCCTGGCCGAGGTCACCCTCAGGTACCCTGCCCCCTCGTCACCTACTCCCGGGCTCCGATCCACACTCGCCCTGTCATCGTCATCTGATCTCAGCTCTGCATGCATCGGAACAGCAGCTTTGCCGCATGACAATGGAGCTCTTTTAATTATCAGGGACAGTGTCCTCACTCAAGTGATGACGGCTAAAATGTATTCGCCCCAGTCATGAGACAAGCAGTTCAGGCACTCAGGCATGTAGCCTCAGAGGCACGGTGATAATTGATCACATTGTGGAGGCGTGTACGTGATACAAAGGCCATGTAGGTGAGTAGTGTTACTTTTAGCCCAGATTACCACAGTGTCAAAGCCTCATGCAGTGGGCATATTTAAAATAACGACAAATAAAATACATCCTCAGATGTGACCCGAGATCTTGGGGAAATTTAACACTACGATGTAAACAAAAGTGGAAAGTGTGGAACCAAGAAATAGCGAAGGTTTAAAAAAAGCCAGAGTAAGTAAGTAAATTAAAACCAATGTGTATCAACATTGGGTCTTCATCAGTGTCAAACAGGTAAATAGATAAATTGTCTTCTTCACATTTCTGCTCCTATACAGGTTAAACAAACAAGATACAGTCAGCTTTAGAGGTGCGGGTAGGTGTAGTTGTTTTCACTTTGGACAGAGCCAGGCTAGCTGTTTCGACCAGTGTCCAGTGTTTATGCTAAGCTAGGCTACATGTCTTGACTCCATCTCCGTATTTAACACACACACACACACACACACACACACAGGAGATTGGTATCGATCTTCTCATCTCGCTCTCAGAAAGAAAGCAAACAAGTGTATTTCTCCCAGAACTATTCCTGTCTGTGGTGGGAAACTAACTCAACTAAGAAAGACTAAGGCAGGTTGTAGAAAGGACCCCCTCAACCAGAAAGTGGGTTCCCCGTGAAGTTTCAGAATTGAGGTTACTAGCACCCAGCTTTCTTTGTGTGGTTTAATCTCCCCGTCTTCCATGCTTTTTACTCTTATTTATGATATTTGATACTAGATAGAGTCAGAGCCCGGTCAGACCAGAAGGTGGCACTGCGAATATCATGCGCACTTCCTCGCAAAATAGGTGGTAAAATGCTAGCTCGTCGGGTACATGCTAGCGCTAGCCAGCTACAGTAGCTAACCCGCATTCAAGCGTCATGACTGACTACAAACCATACCTATTTTGTAAGGCACTTTATACGCCGACAGATGAGTTTATATAGCCTAAAAGTGGACGGTGCAACACAGCTAATGTGATAGCTCCCTTTACTTTGAACTGTATGGCTCTCTGTTCCCTCAAAGGTCAGCATGGTTAAAGATGGCTTACTATCAATGGCCAACAGTGCAAATTACCTGCCTGAGGAAATCCACTGATTGCGGTGATTCCATTGAAATGAACAGATTTTTCTGCAAAATGTAGCGGTCATAAATGCGTATGTGATCTGGTGGTGTGTTAGTATAAGTTGTGTGTATTTGTTCTTTTTTGGTTGCCACTTCTGACTCGTTTAACCTTATATAACAGATTTGGGCATGTACCCTAAAACACAGCATGTATGGGAACTGTTAAGTGCTCTCAAATAAAATAACATATGGGAACACGTGGTAGTTGCTAATAATAAGAAACAGGGTTAATTTGTTTGGCCTCATTTCCTCTGCTGACAAATTCCCCACATTAAGATAACAACATAAAGACAGGATGACACAGAAGCATGAAAGAATATAGAGTGTGTCGTTATTATAGTTACAAAGGGTCAAGACTTGGAGAAAAATAGCTGGATAGACATTCTTTTGCTGCTTATTCAAGCAGGACTTTGTCTGTCCATACCAGAGTGAGAGGTTCAGGAGGATACTGTATGTGGGACAAATTAAACAGGCTTAATGCATGGCCTCTTCAACTCACCAAGGAAATTGAGTTTGTGACCAAAAAAATGCACTTTCCTCTTAACCCCCTGACCAGCCGTCACAGACACACAAACTTTCTCTTTGAAGGCTAAACGGGCAGAAACGAGGGAGGATTGGCTGTTCTGGGGAGTTATGGAAGCCCTGATCCTATTACCCGCCCCCTGAAAAATGTGTCTGCAGGCCCCAGGAGCTTTTAACCTTTCGCTGCTCTGCGCTTGGATTCATGGGGGCGGCGGTACTCTCATGTGAGTGTTGCTTTTTTGACAATACAGCGCTGGCCACTGGAAAATGTGGAGCCGGTGCATTTTGGCCAGTAAGTGCAAGGATTCCCTCTATCCAGTATCCAGAGAAAAGGAAGGAACAATGAATCACAGAGTTACACTTAAATAAATGAAAAAAGAAAGCCTGCTGTGTTATTTTGGCCAAAGAGCTGTATGTCAACAACAGAAACAAAGGAGAGGGGAAGCTCAGAAGGAATACATTCATCATCGCTACAGGCAACTTTGCTCAACAATGTGTATACTAAAAATTGCATTTGTTTTAATTACAGCAAGCTTCATGCACCTGCAAAACATGTTTGCTAATCACAGTTTGCTGTGGGAGTGTCAACACATAGAGACACATATTCATGAACCTGCAAGTAAATGACTGGCTGGGAGACTGAGACAAAGAGCTTCAGACAGAAACAACAAGAAGTCTCAATTCAGACGTCGAAGAGGGATTCTGTAATGTCTCATACATTTATGAGACAAAGAGACACACAAGTACATCGAGACGGCAACAAACTCGCAAACATGTTTATTTGATAAGATTTCAAAATGGTTCATTTCACTCACGGTGTCTCAGGAGAGTAGGAGAATGTTTCCAAACAAAGATGTCTCATCAGTCAGAAAGATGGCACAGAAAGGGGGCACAGTTACTGGAAATCCAGCGTCTAAACTGTACAGCTTTCAGATGAACACATCGAATCACAAAAAAATAAAGGCAGCTGGATAAGAAGCTTAATATCAGAAGAAGCCTAATAATATTTGTTACTAAATAACTAATATCTATTTTGTTTTTTTGGATGTGGATGCAGCAGCATCACTTGACTAAAACACGTGATACCTGCAAACTGCTTAATTTCAGATTATACTATTATACTACTTAGGAAACAGAGTATACAGAGCATCTCATTTATGATGCTTAGCTACAACACAACACAACTTTCCACATGATTTAATGCAAAGAGCCATAACATTAAGGAAAGCTGACAAAAGAAGGTTAGGTATCCCCAAGAACTTAAAGGTGTGCTGCTTTGTTGTCGAACAACAAAGAAGAGCCTTTGGGTTTAGCCAGTATTTCATGACAATCATACATTCGTCGGCTCATGCGATATCTACTTGTGTGGCAGTTCTTAACTCGCCGTGCACCTCAGCTAACGTGTTGGCTCAAATAGCACAGAGAAGCTCTGAAAACAGGCATTAAAGTAGGCTAAATCCCCCAAGTAGCTGTGTGCTTAGCATGGTCTCTGAAAGGTATCCAACCGTTTATGTGAAACCTAAGCACTTCTTGATCAAAGGCTTTCAGAAGACTGCGAGGTGAATGAGGAGCCTTGTAGAATTCTCAGCTGATTACCTTTTTTTTCTTCAGTCAGCGCAGAGAGAGAGAGAGAGAGTGTGTGTGTGTGTGTGTGTGTGTGTGTGTGTGTGTGTGTGTGTGTGTGTGTGTGTTTAGTGTCTCAAAAGACATGAATCTTTCACCAGGGAGAGCGGATTAACACATCAAATCCAGCCCTTCAATCAATAGGGAGGTAATGGAGCGATAGAAAATATCTGCACACTGCCTGCCTGCACAGTAGATTTAAGCAGCTTTCTCTTTTGCACAACCCAATTTACACACTGTACTACAATCTCACAAAATAAGACAAGCAAAGACTTACAACACTTTTTATTCAGGAACAGGGAAGTCGAGCTAGATGATGTTGTTCAATGATAATGAAGAAAATTATGAAAGATAAATGGAACTGGATATGAATAAGATGTGTAGTAGAGAGTAAATGTGTTGAGTAATTGTTGTGATGTGCTGCTAACCAGCAGCTCTGTGAGGCTGTACTCAGGCACAGTGGTGCATTGAGCTAAATGCTAACTCCAGCATGCTTACAGGTGCTTTGTCCGTTAAGGAAGATAACCGTTACAGTCCATTTACCATTTTTAGCAGGTAGGGTTTACCATGTTCACCACCTTAGTTTAGCATGCTAACATTTGCTAATTACAAATAAACACAAAGTACAGCTAAGGCTGATGGGAATGTTAGTTTAGTATTTAGTCTGACATTCGTATTTTGTCGTAAACCAAAGTATTGGACAAACTGAAATCACCTGAGTTGTGTCTCGTGCTCTTCCGTTCTTACACTTGCTATTTTGAGTGTATAAGTTCGTTCACACTGACATATGGCAAAATGCAGTGTACTATGAGTATCCGGATGGTGTACTCATAACGATCAAAAAGTTGAGTGTGGAACGCTGCATACTTCTCACCCTCAATGGTCGCCATCTTGGCTACGTAGAAGGAAGGGGAGGGACCACCAACCTATGAAAATGGCGGCCGCTGTTGCAGTTATTACATCTAAAAGTACAACCATGTTAATTTTTAATAAAATTGAATTGAAGTGAAGTGAGCAATAATGCTCCACCCGGCTGCAATTCGCCATTAAAAAGAAGAAGAAGCTGTCAAATGTTGCGATTGTCATTTCCGGTAAGCGCACAACAGCTGTGTTCGATTTGAGGCCACACTACCCTGTCAAAATTCACGCACTACGCAAGTAAGTACATAGTGTACACAGTGTACTGCACTGTGTACTTACTTGCGTTACAGCTAATGACCAAGAACTCTGGAGGTCCCTTGTCGAGGGCCTATAGCCTACTGTCAGGCATAAGTAAGTATGGCTAAAAACAAGTATTGACAAATGTTGATATAGTTGCACTGTTGTTCCTTTTGAAGCATGTTGTAAAGAAAAGCCCACAGAACTGTGAGGCTACAACAGATTTGAAGCTCCTGACAGCAGCCGCAACACGGTGAGTTTGTGTTTGCACAAACTTGACCCCTGACCTCTTCCTGCGGGCACACGACCCCTCTCACTGACCCGTCAGCAAACTAATTTGTCAACAGTGACCTTTCAGGTCTGAACCACTGACTCTGACTTCTCCGCTCCAGCCTCTGCAGATAGCACTCTGCTCACAATCAATAACAGAACTTTGTAAATACTTAGACAAGAGATAAAGAGCGGAGCCTTTAGTGCTGACTCATAAATATTAATGCACGCGGCTGCCTCTGTTTTATACAAGTTTGGTCCCAAAAGCTAATGTGGTGTTTAACATTAATTGCTCGTGCTACACTCAGCAGTTTCAATAGTATACTATGTATATAATAGCATACCACTACAGTTTAAGTAAGCATTAACTTACGTACTTTATGTTGTAGATAATAAACATTGTCTACACTGTAAGGATTTGTTCATGTGTGTATATATTATTAAATATAATTGCAGCTATGTTATACGGTGTTAATCATTCATTACCTCTTTTTCTAACACCTAAAAATGTCCTTATATCTGCTTACATTTACATTACAGTGTGTTTTAAAGACTACATTAAGTGTTTATATGCTGATTATAATTGCTAAATAGGAGGTGTTATAATAAAGTGATACCATAAAAGCCCTTGGATGGGTACCACTGGTTTTGAAGAGCTGTTCTAAAAAAATCTTGCATATGCGAGGTTAGGGCTGCTTGTAGTTTTATGTTAAAAAGAAAAAGATAGGAATGAGGGCAGGATATCAAATACGTGATTGGCACAGAGGAGGAAGCTAAATGTTTGACTGGCACGTCTAGCTAATGACTGATCATGGATCCTGTGGTGGGGGCCACAATCCACCTCGTCGAGCCCCACTATGAGGCCAGCTGTGGAAACACTTTGCTCCAGTTTTTCCATGTCTCTTATGACATAACATATTAGCAGCACCCTCTTTATAAATCTGTGTCATGCATGAAAGCAAGAAAAAGAAATCTAAGAAGTCCTGGGAAGGTAGCACAAGAAGACCGTTTCTTTCGCTGTCTTCCTTCCTCTAGTCCCTTGCTAACAGAAACACTGCCAATGAAATCACAAATCATACCTATCAATCTAGCTCCTCTCACTTCTCCTTAATCTTAAACACCAGAGGAGCAAAGCGTGGCATCAGTTATACAGTAGCTGGAATGCTTAATGACAGGCCGAACATGTAGAAAACAGGAGATTGCCTGGAGGAAAACCATATCCAGGAAGTTGTACATCATTCGTAGTTAACGGCAGCCTCAGTTGGATGGAAAAGATGCTTTAAACTATGAAGCACTGACTGCTGGGTTAAGCTGATGACTTCCCGCCTCTGATTTGGTCTGTTTTTGCTGGACATGATTTCAATAAGTGGAGCAGTGGTGTAAGCTCTTACACATGTACATGCACACACACACATAAACACAGCTATATGTAACTTTCAGTGTAGTGGGTTACTTGCGCGGTGCCCAGTGCCTCCTTGGCATGCATCACAGCTGTCAACAGCAGATGGAGAGCGCCTGCATTAACGCTGATGGCACTGCGATTCTCTGAGGCCTCGTTCCTCTCATTCTCTCTTTTCAAGCACTACAAACAAAAGCAGCATTTCAAAATTGTCAAAGCTGCAGAGGGGACTGTGTGAAAATGTGATAAGACAAAACGAGGGCACTAAGCACCAGAGCACAAAGGAGATTCTGGAAGGTAGAAAGACAGATTGTGTTTGTGAGGTGTGTCAGGAACTGAACTGGACAGAAATACAAAGTACAACATGTTATTAAATAGTTTAATTTAAGAATGCTACATGTTGATTTCTTTAACAAATCCCTACAGTCAACCAGCAGTAGAACAAGTATTATATTGTAGGTTAACTAACTTTACCACAGGTCTGTTATTTTGCAGAATAAAGCGAAGGCAACTGTCAGCTAGTGGAAAAAATTGACGAACATCATGTGCAATACTAGTCTCTAAAGATCCACATTCACTGTCTCTCAAAACTGACATATTGGTCTTACTAGCTACTAGAAAATAAAGCCCTGGACCTTTATGATCCATGGTGCACACAAAAGGCATGTTTTTCACTATTCTGATGTTTCTATTCAATCTTGTTTTTACACTAAATCCCGCAAGAAACGGATTAAATGAAATATAAATCTGGTGCGTGGAAAAATTAAAGACCCTCCCTTGCTCTCCCAAAAATGTCAAATCACTTACCTTTCATCAAAAGGAAAAGAATACGTAACCCTCCCCCTTTTCTGACCCCACCTCCCCCCATTATAACGTATGCACATTATTCCAAATCTATTCTATAAACAACATGTCCTCCAAATTAAACGACAAAATACGTTGTTTGTCCATGCCCCACAGAATGACACATACTAAAGAAGTGTTTTTGTCAGCTGGATGACATGGTTTGTGACTGTCCTCCAAAATTGTTACAAATCACTGTTGAAAATGAAATCTGTTTAATGATGCCACAATGTTATGGCTAAGGTTTGGTTATGTTCAGGAACAGAAACGAGGGAAACATCGTGGTTTGGGTTAAAGTGACTACTTTGTTGAGCTTAGGGGACATTCAGCATCATGGTTACAATAATAAGCACTCGGTTAAGGTAATGGAATGATCGTGATCATGATTTCAAAAATAACAACGTTGACTTTTAGCTGGAAACGGGAAACGAACAGCGGCCTCCCTTGTTGAAGTCCAATGTTTCGTTGATCCAATCATCCACCCCGACCTCCTTCCTTTATGAACTTTGTCATTCTATAACAGACAAGACTCATCATTCCTACAGCTGCTAGAGAGATCTCTTACTTGAATGTAAACACGTCATTTTGGGGCACTTCATGAAACGACTGATGCTGTTGTTCTTCTTGGGCAGACAGTCTCCTATAAAAGTTGTATTATTTTGTCAACCAAGTTTCCACCAGTACTATTCTTAAAAAGGCATTTGAATTAATTAATGTTGAAACCATGTCACTTTTTCAAGTGGAGGGCTCATTTCACAAAAAGACTCTTCCTGAAGTAACTGCTAATGGCCAAAGAACTGCTAAATATCTCAAAAGTTGACAAAGTGAACATATGGACACAGAGGTCAAGGGAAAGCATGAAGAACATTAAGAGGCATGAAAAGGTGCAGCTTTGAATGTGTGGCTGGATGGAGGAGAGTCAGAGCAGGCTGAGAGGCAGGACCCTGGCACCGGCACACAATCCATTTGTTCATGGCACAGGCGTTAATGGTTGAGCAGCTCTGAGCCAAAAAACATAAGGGAGCGCTTTAATCAAACCTTGCATGCATTACCTCCTCAGATCCAGGCAAACGTTTGCAGAGGGTGGGCAGTAGGTGAGCGAAAGCCAGTTTGGCCTCTCGAGCAAGGGGATGATGGGGGTCTAACTCTAAAAACAACTCGGGTCCCTGTGCGTGGACCACATGTTGGGGGAAATGAGGAACGTGTGCAGTATCAGAATGGTGGCAGGCGATGGAGGTCTGAACACGGAGGTAGGATTAGGGCTGTCAATAGACCACAGTGTGGCTGATCCTGTCAGAGCTGTGCCGGGGGTTAAAGACCAGGAAATCAGCCTCACAGCACACACACACACACACACACACACACACACACCGACTTAATGCCGTGTGGGTGCAGGCTCTTGCAGACCTTTCTCTGGTGGCTGATGAGGTGTCTTAGCTGATTAATGCCACACAAAACTTTGGAGGTCATTTCCAGGACTTTAATTAGGCTGGGCACTAACTAAATCACACTTACACAATTTAGTTCTCAGTTGAGTATCTTCAATTAGGCTCAGCTGAGGGCCAGGAAACCTGATTACTATGTTTACTTGAGGAGTAGTCTCAAATGTAAAGGTCAAGGGGGAATAATGGAATATCGGTTACCTACTGTAGATGCAGGAGATTCAGACAAAATGAAAAGTTATGCAGGCTCTTTACAGTAGTTGTGATAAGTGCAGAGGTTGCTTGGGAGACTGATGCTAAGGCCAGACACACCCAAATCAGATTAACAAGCCAAATTCAAGTAATTCGACCAACTCTATGGAGAGGTTGATCCCATTACAACAATGACCCCTCCTTCCTAAAACCTACAGGAACTGACTTTTTATGGCCTCTAATTAATTGACCATCAAACCTGCCCACCAGCACATCTGTGACAAGTTATCTTATTTGCTGATTCATAGCTCTTCCTGTTTGCAGAGCTTTGTTCAAATAAACTGGGTTTTGTGTCTCATTACATCACAGAGCAGAGGTGAGGCGTCTGTCATGCCTGAGGCAGCACACAAAGTGAAGTGAAGGAGTTCTTGGTTGTCACTGATTCTCACCACATACTGTATCATTTTAAAAGTCTATTTTTAAAGCTGCACTAACCAGTACTTTCATATTAACAATGGATCAAATGTTTAAGGTGTTGCTTGTGACAAACCCACAGAGAATTATCACCCACCTCTGCAGTTCCCTTCTGCTCTACAGGAGAGTTGTAGCGTCTTTCAGCTCGTTGTTTTGGTTTTATGGACCACAACTTTATTGTTTTGGTTCAGTCTTACTGCTCTCATCAACATTTCCAGCAGCAGACACCTGTTTTCTGCAATAAGGGTTTGATAAACCCTCTGTACGCAACAAACAGACTAGCTGGTGAGCGTAGTGGAGCATTTAGCAGCTAAAGAGCCAGATATTTGGTAGAGGCCAAACCAAAGCTAATAGGAGAGTGAATATTGGGCTCAAGATTCATCAGGTGGACAGAAATGTTGCTCCGTGTCTGCTGGTTGTGTAAATAGGCAAAATCAAGAAATGCAGGTTTAAAGATACAGTGAAATGAAAAATATTTCCAATTTTTGATGACTCTGGGACATATCCAATAATGTATCCTATCAAATATGATTTGGGGAGACCCTTCCAATCACATAAAACTAGCCCTGACCAGGATAGTCCTGGATGGCAGTCCTGGATATTCCAGAACTCAGACCTTTCAGTAACTCAGCAGCTTATGAAATTTGTCATGGGAGAAATGTTGCAAATACAAATTGAATAAACTAGAGGCAATGTTTTTAGTTACTAATAAGGTGGGATAGTAACAAAAGTAACAAGTGACAAAATAATACTCCAATAAAAGGTCTCTTTCATTAAAGTCAGTACAAATTTTATAAAATCAAATGTAGCTTAGGTTAGATTTCTTCCTCACCCCTGATTGGAGTGTTGCGTCTTTCTAGATTTGACCTCATTAGCTTGTGGATCGCAAAAGCTAGCAGAGCAATATCAGTTGGCAAAAAAGTACCTGGTTGTGGGCTAATTTATTCATTACTGCTTCATCTTCCTCCTCCTGACCTAACAATGTGGGTGAAAGCGCCACATCACTGTGGTTCTCCAGAGACTCAATGCTTGCTAAGTGCATAACTTAGCCACTTTTGATTAATCAAAGTACGTCATGTTGGAAATATGTCATGTTACTGAAGCTAAAGACGCCTTAACTGCCATTTCACTTAGAATGTATTACAGTAAAAGAGCACAAAGAATGTAAGAGAGCTCTGACTGACAGCTAATAGAAATCTGGAAAGAGTGAAAAGAAAATTTCAACAAATTAGTGCAGAGATTGTCTCCCTGCTGACTAGTGCTGTTGATGGGTCGTGTTAGTCAGCACAGCTAAGAGCAGACTGATGAATGAAAGCTGCCGCCAAACAACACATTGGATTAAACCATGTGGGTGATAAATTTGGCCAAAGTCCTTGTGGTGCCTACCTCTCTCTCCCTCCCTGTCTCTGTCTCCATCCCACACCCACACACAAGAGTTCATCAAGTGCCATCAAAGCCTTGTGCGGTCAGAGGGAACATGTTTTCTTTCCTGCTTTCACCATTTTATGAGAGACCACAACGTATTTCCCATGTCTAATCCCTCTCCCCGTCTCTGCCTCCTTTTTCCTGTTTCCCTTCTTCAATCTATCCTCCTCCGTCACTGATGGCATAACGCTCCAAGTATCTGGCTAATGTTTTAAATGCTCAGTTAAATACCCACACTCTCTGGTTAAAGCCATTGCTCTCCGGGAGAAGGCATTCATAATTTACACAGAGAGGAGGCTTGGGAGGAGACGGAGCAGCAGACAACAACACATTAGTCTGATCACCGAGGGATATTCCATCTTGTTGAGAAGCAGCGTTTCATAATGCGCCATCGCGGGATATTTTAATGCAGCTCAGAGGAAAATGAATCAGGAATGGTTTGTGTGTTGCAGCGAGGTGGGCGGTCTGTAATGTACAAAGGTGAAAAGGAAATAAGCACCTTCAAAGACCTTCTACAAAGCTGTAGGCCGCCAGAGTTAAGCATGTATAGCTTTCCAGGGCAATGATTTTGTAGGAATGGATACAGATTGTATGAAGGGGACCCACCTGAAATAAAGCAGCTCCTCTCTGCTCAGAGGTTTCCTGTTAGATGATGGACAGGTTCAGGTTTGTGCCTCCTGTGTAAATAATCAAACCTCGACTGGGCCTCTCTAAATGCAGCAGGACTAAATTATGTCACAATGCCCTGTTACCTGAGGTGGCATGTTAATACATGCAGTTGAGAAGATGTCAAAACAAATGTACAAACTGGGGCCTGTATCACAAAGCAAGTTCAGCTTGGTCAGTCTCTTTGGTTATCGACTGGCTCTGTTAACTCTGCGTTTTCCAATCCAGCAATCAGCGCCTTTACGTTAAAGAGACAGAGTTCTTAATTGCACATCAGTCAACTAGAATATAATGACAACATTTCATTAATTTAGCAAAACTCATGATTACCAGTACAGTTACAGACTATTTTTTAGTAGGGCCTTATAAAGTCCCAGGGTCCATTAAGTTCACTATCAAAGTCTTGAAGTTCCTGCAGTGAGTTCTTAATAAAAAAGCTGCATTCATAATTTATTGAGCGAGCTGACAGTGTGTGATAATATGCAGATACAATCACCATCTATTAGGCTGTTAGTGTGCTAAACTAGCTCTCTGTTTGTCAGAAGTCCTGTTTCAAACCCAGAGTGGATGTTTCTTCTGGCTCTGAAATAATTATCATGGTCGGCAAAGTGATTCTACTAATCTGTAAAAATATCTCTATTAACCCATGTTTCCTTATTACTGCATGTCAGGATCCTGTAGGCATGATGACTAATTTTTCCTGCAGTCTGATTGGTCGGTAGGCAGGATGTTGACAGGTTTTGATTGATTTGATCTTAGCAGGTTAGCCGTGCAACATAGGTTACCCTGATTATTTACCCTGGTTAAAAGTTAGCCAGCTTTATAATACTGGGACACCTGAGTCATGCCCAAAGATGGCATGCTAACCCACTAATCTTGCTTCTTGATACAGGGCTCTGGTGTCATGTGGCCATAAAAAGAGGGAAATGTGACAAGGAGGAAAGGGATGGCACCCTAATGCTCAAACTGTTGTGGTGACAGGTGGGGTATGTGAATTGGACACAGCAAGGTCGCGACAAAAAAAACAAAGCAACGCAGAGACGGAACGTCTTGTAACATTTTGCTTGTAAAACTGTTTTTCTGCTCCCTGCAGTCGAAGGTTAATGGCCATGTGCTTGTCCTGCACTTGTTTTCCAGCCGACTCTTGGAATTCCAATAAAAGTCATCACATTTTTGTCTGTGCTCAGTATCCTGTGTTTGGACACGGCAAGGGGAGAAGACCCGCTGAGATCTCTTTCACTAACAGATGGGAAGTTGTGGGTCCATTAGGCTGAGAAGCACGCTTCAGCAGGTTCAGTCAGGAACGCTGCAGAATCTATTGATTCTCCGGTGAAAAGAAAATTACAATCCAGACATCTAGTTTACAATTCTTAGGAGCTTGCCGGAAAAGACATCCTATTTATGTGATAGCGCCTTGCCGAGAACTTTTCTCATTGGCAGCTGTGTGGCTTGAGAGCGGAAAGATGATGGATGTATTGCATATTCACCACCTGTGCTTCCACAAATAAGACAATGTTGATCTGTTTCCTATTAAAACTCCATCCATTACAACAGACAAATGTAAGTTCTGTGGAATTTTCCTTCTACAGTTTGCTGTTGTTGATCCAGTTTGTTCCTCACACTCTGCAGAGGATCCCAGCAGGCCTGAATCACCCTAATGCCCTGACTTCCCCACTTCTGCTGGCTGTAGGCCATTAATGGGGGGTAATGGGGCAGAAACTGAGAGTCTGTCCGGTAGGTAGAAATAACTACAAGGCTGCTGCAGATGAAATCACAACACAGCAATGCAGCTGCCTCGTAAAGAGTTCAGTATGCTTTAAATTAACTAGTATGTACGAAGTGTCGTCCGAACAAGTCTAATGCCAAAAGTGTTGATATCTGTCGCAATGGCCACACTCAAAGGCTGGGCAAAAAGCTCGTGTCGTGGGAGACTGTTACCAACTGCAAGGCCAGGGTCGCGTGACCCACGGAGACAGCCGAAAGTCGTTAGCAAACATAACCTCTAGTTAATCAAAGAAAACACATTTAATGATTCCCTTCAATATATCTTACCTTCCAATTTCTGTATTACAGTTGTATTATCACAGAATTGTACCTCAAATTCATTAATGTGTAGGTCTGTCGTTCAGCAAAAGCCACTGTATTAATCTGACAGCAATAATCAGTTCTAAATGAAATAAATCTATTGTAACAATTTTTAGAACCCACAGTAAATATGTTCTACAAGACAACATTGTGCCAATAGTGGTCGTCCTACAGTTAATATTACAGATTAGCTCACTAGCTAGTGTTCGGCTACCCTCGTCAGTCTCCATCTCTTGCCTTGAAGGTCATAGCTGTCAGTTGAGAGTGTCCCTGTCATCATAGTTAGGGGCAAGACGCAAGGAATTGTACAAAGAGAAACAACAGCATAGACTTTCAGACATTCTCTCCTTGAAGGCATTCATGGTGTTGCGCTCAGCTGTACACGTAAAAAGTGATGGAAGTAGTTGTGTGAAGAACGAGCTTGAGAGAGGGGTTCAAATCCTGCTAGTTTTCTTACCTCTGCCCACCTGGCCAATCGCTGCGTGAAGTGGGCGTGATTGTCAGATTGCCAGTTTCTGAAAAAATTCAGAACAAAACATCAGAAAGGTGTGGGAGGAGGGGCTTTCACACGCTGTTTGAAGAGCTGACAAGCACTTAGTTTGACGCCTTAACACTGCTCGATGTGAATTTATGCAGGAACTAACCAATATTTCCTCAAAACTTTGGCTACCATGCATGTTCTTTTTGTCCCTGCAAGATCCATATAAACAGATTGCTCTTCCGGACAGTGAATCACACAAATACATGCATACATGCAATCCTAGTGTAGAAAACCTTCAGCCACTCCAGTAGGCAAAACTCTGAATTAAACTCCTCTAAATGTGGTTCGATACACAAACACACAGTTTCTAGAATTTACCAATAACATCAAAAACACATCCAGTTGCTAAAAGACCTTGTTGATGGGTGACTCAGTACAAAACTGATGGGCAGGTGTGCATCTCCAAACACACAACTCATCAAAAGTTTGAAGTAGACAAGCGACTGCAGCAGGAAAACCATGCCATCTGTCAGCTAACAATAAGAGGATGAAGCTACAGTGAGCATGTCATCACCAAAACTGGATGACTGCAGAGTAGGAAAAGATTGAGTCTTCTAGCACATCACAGTTTGTGTTGCAGTTTGTTCACACAATTTGGCACAATTTGGCATAAACAGAATGAATCCTGGAAGTCATTTTGCCTGGTGCCAACAGTACAGTACAAGCTGCTGTTGCTGGTAGTGTAACGGTTTACATATCTTATCACATATTTTAGACCCATTAATACTACCTGTTTTTAAACAGTTATTAACTCCACTGGTTTTACATTTTAAAGTCTGTTTACAAGTCTTGGAGAGTATTACTGCATATGTGAAAAAAGTTGTATAAAGCATTCTGTGGTTCCAAAGGGAGCTGCATGAAATCTGATAAATTGCCTCAAGTGATGACACTGTCTGTGGTCACGTTGCATTGTGGGAAATGTAGGCACCAGGTTTTGAGATGGAAGAAAAACGCATGGAATTTAAAAAAAAGACTATCTCTAGTAAAGTTGAATTGATTTTGGTCCTTTTTTAAATTGTGGTGCTAAATCTGAGTACTCTTTTAAACATGGTTATTGATCAGGTAACCAGTGTTACTCTTTGTTGATGGCAACTGCCTTTTTCAGATGAGTATCTCCATTAGGATAATAGATGATGCTATGAAGAATGCATTGTCTCAAGATGATGCCCCATCAATGACAAACTAAATGAATTGGCCTGCCTAGTCCACAGATCTCTACCCAACAGCAGATGTGTTTACATGGACTAATCCACTAATAATCAGAATAAAAAGGCCTCATGTAACCACCTTAATCGGATCGGCCTGATCCGGCCTGATCCAGTCCTATCGGACCTAGATTTACCTTCATGATCTGATTTGAATCCTTCGTTGCAGTTGATCTTCAACATGCCCCACTGACTTCTTCTCCTCACAGGTATAATTGTTTCCCTGCTGAGTGCTGATTGTTAGTTCTGTCCTTTAAAAGGAGATCTCACTGATATACTCTGATGATAAACACGAGGGTTCTTTTTGCAGGGCTGCCTTTTCCCTAATTTCTTCTGAAGGAAACAAACATTCTGTTTGCCTAAAACAGGATATATTTTCTCAGACATGCTCACACAGTAGCCTAGAAAATCAGTTTGGATATGTTAGTGCCCCGCAGGAAAAAGTCTGAAAACTACCACCACAGTGGAACATGTTAGAGACATGGCAAAGCAAGGACAGGCTCTGTAGCAATCTGACAGCAGCTTGTTTGAGAATCCTATCTGCTGTTGGAGCTCCTGCATGAGTTGCTGCTGTGAGCGAGATAATAGTTTTGTCCCTCCTCCAGGCTCCCTGTCTGCTTCTGGTAAAGCAGACTGGCCCATTTATGAGACAGGAGGAAAGTGGGGGGACTGACGAGGTGGAGGGACGGATGAAAAGATTGGAGAGGGGGTGCTGAGAATCTGGCCTCGGGCACTGAACAATGTTATACTGCCATGATGCATGTGCTGGCAGTTGGGAGGCAGTATTTCATGCCTTGTTTTGTGGTGGTAGTCGAAGTGGTGGTTGTATCAACCTGTATGTTGCTAATTTGGATGCGTGTGTGTGTCCGTGGTTGCCAACTTAGTGGTCTAGGTTACTACAGAATGTAGCAATTATAAACCAACACCTCTTGGCCCGTCAGTCTCACCTCCTTGCGGTTGCACTTCAGTAGTTAAAATAATAAATAAGGCCAGGAGAAATTAATTCACCATGATTCAGTGTGGGAAAAGTGCACCAAAATGACTTGCTGGAACAGTGCTGGAATAATTAGACAGGCGTTTGATGAAGACAGACTATGATAAACAGAAATTTTGTGGGCAAATTTAGCAACAGTGCCAAAGGAGTTGATTCAGTATTAATCATATAAAAAACAAACTGTTGCAAGAAAAGTTCTGAACAGATTTAGTAACTTGTTATTCACTTTGTAGTCTCTGTCTGGGCATCGCAAGTTAGACACAAGTTTACTGGTGTATCACAACCAAAGGCACCACTCATCCCTATGCATCATCTCTATATTGCGATTTAATAGCATACAATCAATTTCTCATTAAAGAGACTTATAATACAGCTATTACGTATTCAGGTTGACTCAAGTAAGTTTCCCTACTGCAGTAAGTTTCACTCATGTTCTCCAGCACTGACGCAAGTTTGTATTGGGTGTGTGTAGTACTGCAGAGTGGCCAGCGTACAGCATACCTGTGGTGTTTCTTCTCACTGAAAAGTACAGGGTGGTGCAGCTGCGCCAAAACAGAGAGGTTAGAGCAGGCTGGAGTCCAAAACTGAGGCTAACTCTCACTCTGGCACCAAGCTTTGGATTTCTAGTACAGCATGTGGAAGTGCTTTTGGCTTGGAGGAGATTTAGCAGTTAAAAAAAAAAAAGAAGAAATTAAAGAAACGGTGGCAAAAGCAACCTCTGCACAAGGATAAAGGAGCTGGGACAAAGCACATTACTCTTCATTTTTGTCACATCCAGCAAGCCAGCAACCATACGGTGGAAAAACAACAAGCCACAGAATTATGATGAATGCAGTCAAAAGGGAAAAGCGGCTGCTAACTTGTAACAAGCTGCATGCATATGATCCTTAAATGTAGTTTCATTCGAGGTAGCAGAGCATTTCGTATTAGATTAAATTACTGCTGTTGCCAAATTAATTAAATTTCCTCTGAGATTTTCCTCCCACTGCTCGTATCATTTTTGTGTCTGGTGAGACAGTATCAGTTTTGATAGCACGTCATACTTGATTTTACATTTTTATCCAAATATTTAATAAGCCACTGTTCAAAATGCTGACCTTTAAGGCAGCTACCTCTTGATCTCCTCCCCGTGACACAGCCAACACCCTGGACTATAACAGGCTCTCAGCAGTGCTCAGGGTTATCATCAAGTCCATCCACCAGTCGCAAGGCTAATATCAATGTCTCAAGGGTGTGCAGATAACCATCATTTGCCTCCCTCTAAACCCTCCTGTTGGTCCCCAGAGTGGAGGCTCAGCTGTCTCCTAAAGCCTGTTTTTACTTCACCCCTTTGCTGTTGTCACAACATTTTCATTACATTGCAGCTTAAGCCCTTAATGACCCCCTTCTAAGACTAAACATGAGGTCAAACAGGGTGTTGCCTGGACAAAAAGCAGGAGAGGCGACAAGGGATCTGGTTCATAGTCACCCTCTTTACGCCTCTACGCCACTAATGAAATTAGCTTGATAACAAATCCCTCCAAGCTGCAGAGAAAATATATGATGTCTCTCTTTTTAAAGTATCTCAACTTGCCATATTTTAATTTTATTCTTGGAATTTTTTGCAAATGATGACTTACTCTTACTTCTCTTACTCTTACTTCAACAATAAATAACTTCTCCCTGTCTGTATGGTCTCCAAAGCTGTTCCGATGGATAAAATGAGCACTAAATTGAGTAAAATCCCAAATCTGATGACTCTGCAGACACTCCATGTACCACTTACTCATACTTAGCCACCACTTCAGGTAACTGCTGTTGTCTCCCTCCAGAATAAAAGCAGCACAAACCTGCTATCCTCGCAATTCAGTTGATGCTGAGACAAAGAAAGGGCACAAACTCCCAGTCTGTACAGGATGTCACAGATTTTATTTATTAATTTATTAGTTTTGCACCCTAAAATAAATTTATTTGTATATTTGAATTTGCACTAACTTTTTCGACCATTTTTGTTATTTTGCAATAAAATGCAATAATATTAAAATTGCAAAGGTAAAAATGCTTAAGGAATGTTTAAAGAACAGTAGTATCCTATAAGTCCCAGGGAAACTAAGAATAATTTTAGGAATCCAAAAGTGCATTTTAAAGGTGGTACGATTGCGTGTAAAATCAATGCAAAGACACACGACTAGACGGGATGGTCGCAAGCTCGCCCGGGGTGACACAAGTTGAGGCGAAGACGCGTCTGTGTAAGTTCAAACTGTTTCCACTTCAGTTAAAGTAACTCTACTTTAAAAACGTACAGAGACAAGATAAAAAGAAGAAAAACAAAAAGAACTGTTCCTGGAGAGTTGTAGGAGTCTGAGCTGTCACAGAAACACAGTCTCCACACACACCAGTTGGTGCGCATGTTACTATCAAGCTACCACTAATGTCTGTACAGTCTGTACATTAGCTGTGTGGGGCAAATTTGTGTGAATAATGCAAAAGCTCGCTTTGTGTGTGGTCTGAACACACCCTTAGGATCTCAAGAACACCCTGTTCATTTGCCTTTCTGTAGGTAGCCACTGGCCTGTGCAGTTAGCTAGCCAGGTAGTCTGGTGGTAAATGGTTAGTTTTAGGTTTAGGGGCAAGTGCTGCCTGAGAAGACAAGGGAAAAGTTCCCTCGGCCAAAGTTTCAACTGTTTGTGAGATTGTTTGAGATTGAGACTTGATTGTGGCTTTTGGCCCTTAAAAGTGGTTCTGTATTGGATTATTTTTATGTGGAAGGCTGTGCTGAACAGCATGCATTCTTCCAGTTTTAACTTTTTCTTTTTTTTGCAGAAAAATCCCTCAGATTTGAAAAAAATGCAAGATCTCTCAAATATTGTGAGGATTGGCTGAGTTCATGTTTATTCATAAATTCCTGCATTGACTGTTTAGTAGTTAGCGTTATGACAACTATCTGAATTCAGAGTTATAGCCATGTAGCTAAATGCAGTAAAAAAAAAAACATGGCTAAAGGGGAAAATGCCAAGGCTTCAACTTTTATTAATCCACAGTGATTATAAGGATTACTGAACTAAGAGGTTTTGTTGCCTTTCAGATCATGATAACTGTGATGGACAGGGTGACCGGGGCGTTTACCCTGGATCAGCCTTCCCACAATTAGGAGTTTGATAATCATCCATATAAACTCTAGACATGGCTGCTCATGTTGCTCCTGCTGTCTTGTTGTCTGTGGTGGGAAGGCATTTGGTTGCCGCTGTCTAACTCAGTCTCAAATAGTGTCAATTTATTTCTTGTGTCTGGTCTTTATGGCTGCTGGCTCTGCTGCTGCCAGCTCTGTGGTGCTGAGTTCAGCAGAGAGACGAGCTAGCTAAGCTCGGAGCTGGGTGTGAGTTTTGTATGTGTTTGCGTGGTTTTCCACTGAAGTCCAAATGAAATGATTGATGGCTGTGAAGGCCCAGCGTAGGGCCGGGGCTTGTTTCACAGCCCACACGCTTCTGAGTCTGATTAACTTGTTTACACAGACAAGAGAACGGGAATGGGTGTAGGCGGATGTAGAGACATGAAGTTTGGACAGAGGAGAAGATGAACAGAACGTGTCTTCATTAGTGTGGATTCCAATTATCACTCCTCCCTTTGGAGAAAGTAACATTTTGGAAAGTAAAGCACGAAAATCATGTTTGGCAGTTCTGTTGATTGACAAAGGGAGCATCTAAATTACCACTCCCTTACCACAAATCTGCAAAATAAAGTGAACAATAAAGAGGAGATATATAAACTATGTCAAAACATAAAACTCTAACGATGACATTCAGCTTTAGTTGTTAGGTGTTTGTGTGATGTCTCTGGCCGAGGCCCTCTATACCGAGCGTTGTCTTGTGGTTGGAGGTTTGGAGATGAGATGAAGCAAAGCCTGCAACATAGCCCACAAAATAGGCTTCACAGCTGCCAATTGCATTTTTCCAGTCAGTGTGACGTAGCTCTTCTTCTCTTGTCTTCTGGAGGATTAATAGCCCCAGTGAGTAACTAAACATAAAATGTTCTCACTATTTGCAAACCAAAGTAAACTTATTAAAATGTGACTAGCAGTGGACCCTGGTAGGCATTTCTCTTACAGTGACTGCAACACTGAGGGGAATATGGTCTCCCATTACAGAAGACATCAAATAAGTATCCCAGCCTTTGTATGACCAAATCCCTCAAAATTATAGCAGACTGTGGTGACATTAGTGCAGTCATTTTAACTTCCCAACAGCTTCAAAACTACTTGCAATGTTATTTATAGAGATCTTTATGGTGAACTTGCATCTCGATGAGGTTTTAAAACAGCAGAGTTCCAGTATTTCCTTTATTGCACTCCAAATATAACTCCTTGGAGATTTATTGTAAAGCCCTTGAGCATTTCCTAATGCACATAAGAATTCTGCGCTGGCATAAGGAAGATAAGAAATACCTTCGGGCACCTGCTCCCGGGTAAAAAAAAAAAAACTCCTCTGTGTATTTCTGAATAGCCTTTCGTACCTGTTAACATTACACTCCCTTCTCCCGTCCCCAGCCACAATTAGCTCACCTTTCAGTATAAAAGTCCTTCTTGGCCTGCTGGCCAAGGCAGCAGATGTTACGTTGGCCTGTTCACGCAGACATGCTTGATCCAAGATGATTGGTCGTAATTATAGGCTGTAAGCTGATAGTGGGGGAATAGGCAGCCCATTGAGATGTCAGTCCTGCCAGTGTTTATGAATGCATTCAGGCACTGTCACGGGAAGAGCCTCAACAGCACGAGGGTTGATAGAGTGAGGGGAGGTAGCTGTGATTTCAATAGGAACACCTGGGGTTAGTGGACTGGGTTAAACAGTGAAAGGTTTGTAAGTGTGTGTGAGCGTGTGTGTGTGTGTTGGAGAGGGACAATGTTACAGCTGGTGTCTGTAAGGAAACCTATTTGGTGTGTGTGTTTTGACCCAGACACGCATTCACACATTTGTTTATGCCTTGAATTTAAAAGGAATAGTTAGTCATTGTTGAGAGTTAGATGAGAAGATCAATACCACTCTCATGTCTGTAGCTATGTATGAAACTACAGCCAGCAGCCGATTAGCAGGAGGATACAGCTAGCCTGGCTCCGTCCAAAGGTGACAAATCCACTTACCAGCACCTCTAAAGCTCACTAATTAATATAATATCTTGTTTGTTTAATCCATAAAGCCCTGTAAAATCACAACTTGTTGTCTCTACACTTTGCTGTTTTGTATGGATTAAACAAATGAGATTTGGCATGTTAAGTAGTAAGCTTTAAAAGTGCTGGTGGGTGTTTTTTATTTGTTTTTTTACCTTTTGGACAGAGTCACGCTAGCTGTTTCCCCCTGCTTCTAGTCCTTATGCTATGCTAAGCTAACCGTCTCCTAGCTGTAGCTTCATATTCAACAGACAGACGAGATTTATTTACTAAAAAGTC
The DNA here is from genome assembly GCA_005408345.1 of Macquaria australasica. Taxonomy (NCBI): domain Eukaryota; kingdom Metazoa; phylum Chordata; class Actinopteri; order Centrarchiformes; family Percichthyidae; genus Macquaria; species Macquaria australasica. The sequence goes on from SEMN01000081.1 coordinate 1,312,063, forward strand.
GAACTATTCCTTTAACTGCTGATCCACTATTGTGAAAGTTTTACTTGAATAAAGTTTTTCTTAAACTATGAGCTTGGCTTACGTCTGGTGTGTCCCCACATGACCAGAAATGTAATTTATTTTAATGAGTTTTGGTCCCAGTAGAGAAGAAAGTTTGAAACCTGCTGCAGGGGCGGGGGGGGGGGGGGGCATCAGCTATTTGTCATCAGCTCACTGAGTGAATCGCAGGCTTGTTGAATTGTCCCTTTAGACTCAAACAAAACAAATTTCAAGCAAATGACTTCAGCGACTTTGTCGGTGTGGAAGAAAAAGAGAGAAACTAGGGAGTTGGAGGAGAGAGGAAAAATGTAGAAGAGGAGGAGAAATTCAGAGAGCTGTATGTGGGGAGGCACCTAATTGTCTACTGCAGCATGTAATGACAAGCTTACTTCACGTCAATCTTTCATTATTAAGAGCTATTTCTGTCTTGATGCAGAAGGCAAACAGCTTCGTCCTCAGGATGGCGCTGAATTAGGAGCGAGACACTCGTCTGTCCACTGTAACTAAACAGGAAGAAAACAAAGACACAAAAGTGGATTCATGCAAAGTGTTGTAGCTAAACTGAAGCGAGAATTAGCTGAGGACGTTTGTTAGTAGGTCTTAAAAAAAAGGAAAACATATTGTACTTAGATTACATTTGGCAGTGGAAACTTAATACATTTTATGCTGGAGGTTGTATGTGTTGCTTGTTGAGTCAGTATCTCATAAAATGTTCTATACCGACATGATCAAAAATCAATGTGATCTCAAAGTGTCTCAGAAATAATGCAAATCATACTGTACATTTAATATTATACTAATTAAAATGTATACACATATTATTTGTAATCCTCCAGCAAAATATTTTAATCTGATCAGACTGATGTATGCGATGATATTAAGAATAGCAACTTTAGATTTGTATTTATATTGCATGAAGAAATGTCAATCTCTGTCTGCCTTTGTTTTAATAGTCACCTTTAGTTCACAGTATCAAGTCAACTTCTAATGTATTTCAGCTGTTTCTCGCGGCATGTTACCTTTGAGAACACTGCCCCCTATCTTTGAAAACTATATAGCAACTTATCCACTCCTGTGTGTGGCCTCAGAACTCTGCTGGTACAGAACAAATATGATAGATGACATGAGGAGAGAGGAAGCTTAAGTGAAACTTTTAATTAAAAACCATTGCTTCATTTTGTATGTATTGCATACTGCACTGGGGCCATTCGTCAGCTATTAGCGTGAAGCAGTGAAACATTGAAATTGCCGTGAATGGTTGAGAATGAGCGAGCTGGGCGCTGCGCCAAGGCAGGTCGGACGTGGAGATGAGGAGAGAGGATCAAGAGTGGGTAAATACAGAGAGAGAGGGAGGGAGAGAGAGGGAGACGTCTGTGCGGATTTCACTCATCTCCATCCTCCTAATAACCCCACTGGAAAAATATGCTTTGAGTGGAGATGATTACCTCTTTATCACTGTTCTCTATATTTATCCCCCCACTCTCTTCCTCTCTGCAGCTTGTAGCTCCTCTCTTTCTCTCTTTCGCTCATCCTCTCTCTGTACTCAGGAAAAATAAGCCTCAGTCTCAGTGATGCTGTTCACTTCTCAAAAGTCCTGAAGAGATTAGTACTTTGAACTTGTGTGGCTTCATTTAAACTTGAGCACTTCCTTAACTTTTAAAGGTAAAGCACATCAGATGACACATAAGTTTGATTCAGCAAGCAAGAAACTTTAGAGTGTAAGCTACTAAAGAGAGCCAAAGTCAAATGCTGTGTCTCAAAAAAACATGCAGTACACTGTGTACACTATGTACTGACTTGTGTAGTGCGTTCATTTTGACAGGGTAGTGTTGTGTTGCACTTACCAGAAATGACGATCGCAACATTTGACCGCGTCTTCTTGTTTTTAATGGCAGATTGCAGCTGGGCGGAGCATTATCACCAACATTTTACTGCAATTGCCGCACGCCAAAGTATCTGCCGGCTCGTTTGCTCACTTGACTTCAATTCAATTATATTAAAAATGAATAAAAAATAAATATTTTGCTTTTACTTTTAGCCATAACAATCACAACCGCGGCTGCCATTTTCATACGCTGAGGGTGGGTGTGCAGTGTTCTACACTCAACTTTCTGACCGTTATGAGTACACTGCATTTTGCCATACTTGTCAGTGTGAACGCACTTAAGCACTCAAAATAGCAAGTGTGAGTATGGAAGTACACAAATTGAGACACAGCAAAATAGTGATGTCACGTTCCCGAACAATCCAGTAATTTTCAGCAGTACTGTGGTACAAATGAAGGGAACCAAGTCGTACTTGGTGAAAGCCCCTTTACGTGAAGCAGCCAGTCACAGTGTTGCATGAATTACATTCAAGGCAAGGTAACTTCATTTATATAACAAATTTCATACAGAGGATAAATTCAAAGTAGTAAATTCACTGACAAAGCAGAAGGACATGGTGTCACCTTGTGTAATGTTCACATCATTGACATTAGGTCTGGCAATACAAGTCATTTAGTGCTGCTAAACCTAGTCCATGCCAAATGAAATTAAATTGGTGGGATGTCTAAGTTTGAATCTGATCCAGATCTTACCTTATCATTATCCTAGTAATTATTTTGCAGATAAACCTGGTAACCCCTGCCCCCTAAAAAAAAGAAGAAAGAACGATGAGCCATTCTTTTGAACGTCTCTCAGAAAGGAACAGAGATCCAGCTCCTTTCAAAGAAACGTAATTTCCATCACTAAAGTGAAACCGGAACTTCTGTTTGTTCAATGAGATTCAAAATCACAGTGACATTTTTTGTAATTATTCAAGTTTCTCAAAATCCAGCCCTGGAACATGACCCTGTTTAACAGGATGGAGTGTGGTTCACTCCATTCGTCAGGACAGACAGTGCTGCATACCAAAAGATCAAAAGTACACACACACTGGAGTCAGAGCTCTCTTAGGCTTCTGTAAGTGATGAGGTCTTCCCTAGAATAACTTTTCAGGCAAAAAAACAAAACAAAAAACAATGTAATATGATTGTTCATTTAATATTTGTTTTTAGCAATCTTTCAGCCAAGTGCAGTGATCTTCTTGTCGTCACTGTGCAGTTGGATGATATTGTACTTTAGCTACATGGGTTATGGATACACCTTTTCTTACCTCCAGGCAGTCACTGTGGACTAAACAACATTTTTCTTTGCACAAGCGTGCAACCCCTTGACTTTACAGAAAAGCTTATGTTGTTCTTTTGCTACACACGGCGCACTACTGTAAAGTGCTCTGTGGCAGAGCAGCGCTATGGTGGCCTGAGATCCCCATTGTATGTGCAGATCATCGAGCAGAGACTGTTTTCCCAGCTGTCTCAGGCACGGCAGGCATGAGAGAACGACGGAGGAGTGACGGATCCGTATCCCTGAGGATTAGCATGCAGAAGACATCCTGGTGTTGAGCAGGAGCGGATTTAAAAGCACTTTGCTGATAATAATGCAACTCTGAAGTTGGCGGACTGGGGAGGAGGACTCACAGGACGAGACCCTTTGGGAAGAAAGAGCAGAGGGGGAAAAAAAGAAGTGCACTGCTGGAGAAAAGAAAACACAACCTCATCCCTGCACTCTTTGAACTAGCAACCACCTGCTCTCTCTTAAAACAACTTGTCTGGCTTTTTATTATTTTGCTGCTCACCACTATAACATATGGAGAAAATGTGTTGCTCGGAGGAAGTTTGTGGATGGTTTTTTTTTAATGTGGTCATATTCCCCATGCTGAAGCTCTACATTAAAGGGTGTTATGACATGTGAAATGTCCCAACATATAGTCTGTGCGTATGAGATATTTTTGGGCAATTGCATTTTATTTGATTGGCACTTTGGGAAGCAGGTGATGGAATCTTGCAATAATTGCTGTTACTAAGTGATGCAGTTACTAAGTTACATGAACACAAATACGTAAATGTGATCTTTCTGTTACTGTCAGGTACAGTTTACAAAGTAGAGGAGGAATCATTTGAGAAGTATTTTGGTGTGAGGAAAGAACTGTCCTGTAAAAGAACCAGGACTCAAATATATTCATGCAGTTATCAGCCTGTATTACATAGTTTTATTCAATTTAAACCTGCATCAACTGCATTAATAAAGTCTTCAACTTCTTTTCCAACTTCAATTTTTAATGCCAACCCCACATTCATTTTAATATTTCAAGGAACTCTTCCCTTGAAAAGGAAAGTTGAACAGTGCCTCACAAAGTTTATTTTCAGCGCTCTGTTGTGGGTGTCTAGACATCTCAATCAACAATGATACGGAGGCTGTCAGTAAGAGATATGTTCATCCATTGCATTCATCTCAGCAGGCATCAAAAGCCCCCCGACAGCAGCCTCCGTCACGCCACAGGTGGAGGATACGCTGTGAAATGGCACCATTGTCATCTCTCCAAACCATCTGCCTCACTTTCTCCAACCCCCACCTTCCCCCTCTCCACTGCCACTTGTTGTCATCACAGAGCAGCCACAATGGGCTGTCACCTTGTAATGAACCCTGAGGGTGCAAGGCACTGATTTAAAGTCCCATTACCGTCACAATACAGAGGGACTGTAGGAATGATGACTGAGGTACGGCGGTTTGCTGGCTCCGAGCACAGATGGTGCTTTTTCACACAGTAAATGTTACTGGGTAAACTGTGCTGAGACTGTTGGACAATGAAGGTGAAAGTGTGCGCCGCAACAGATTGGTGTTCTTGTGTTTCTCATTTGGCTCCTTCTGGTCAGTAAACTTCTTCAGGAATCTGTTCTGATGAGTTATTTCTGAAGAAATAAGGCTGCAATATTCTGCACCACTGGGGTGGAAAATGAAAAACAGGCATCAAAATTAATACTTTACAGAGCATCTATAAAAATCATCAACATGCGCAGACCCTTTGTAGTGATGAAAAAAGAACACGACTTCTGTTCTGGCCGATTGTGTTGACTCTTGTTGCTCAAGCTGCCCCGTGTCTTCGCTCTCTCCATGTGAGCTGTGTTTGAAAAGGCAGCGAGCAGCATGAGGCCGGAGCGACTGTGTCCGCTCATGTCACATGGCTCTTTTCATCTCTCCATGCTGCCATTATGGCAGATCAGGGGGTGAAGGGCACCACAGTGGCAAAGCATGCTGGGATACATGGACTGTGAGTCACTCTCCCGCCGGCGCTCGCAGCCCTTGAGGGGTGACGGTATTTGTTGCTAGGGTACGCTGGCAGCTGCCTCAGCGCTGCGTGGTAACCAACCTATGGGGTATTAGTTCTGGTCAGACCCCTGTAGGATGTTATTCAGCACCTGCATTTTAATTCTTCATCTGTATTCAAATGGAGGAGTATTGTGGGCTAGAATGTGTCATTGCCATTTATCTTTTAGGTTTTAAACTTACACTGAAATTCAAATCCATATCTGCCAAGAAATCTCTCCTTGGTGTTTGTGTATTTGGTCACAACTGTAACTACCAAAGAGAAGAACTTTTAATTCTATGTCCTTTTCTGCAATGATAAGATAAGATAAGATAAGATAAGATAAGATAAGATAAGTCTTTATTGTCCCACAGCGGGGACATTTTTAGCATTGCAGCAGCCAGCAAAAGTGTCATATATAGAAATACAATAAAAATAAATAGAAAAATAGTCCTATACACAGTATAGACAGAAATAAATAATGACTGAGTGCAGTTGTAAGTATGAACAAATAGATAAGATAAAAATATTGCATATATATAATATACATGTATATGAAAAATATTTCACAGCAACATATGAAGTAGATAACATCATGAATACAATATATGTACAGCAGTAGATGAAGTATAGTAGCGAATAGTCTGCACACTGACAGTCAAGTGTAGATTACCGGGAGTTGTACTGATTATAGAGTCTGACAGCAGCAGACAGGAAGGACCTACGGTACCTCTCCTTCAGACACCGCGGGTGGAGCAGCCGGTCGCTGAAGGAGCTGCCCAGTTCTGATAGAGTGACATGTAGGGGGTGGGAAGTGTTCTCCAGTAGTGATGATAGCTTGGCCACCATTCTCCTGCCTCCCACCACCTCCACTGGGTCCAGAGGGCATCCAAGGACAGAGCTGGCCTTCTTTACCAGTCTGTCCAGTCTCTTCCTATCCCTGGAAGAGATGCCACTGGCCCAACAGGTCACCCCATCCAAGACAGCTGATGCCACCACAGAGTCATAGAAAGTCCTCAGGAGCGCACCCTGCACTCCAAAAGACATTAGTCTCCTGAGCAGAATGAGACGGCTCTGGCCCTTCTTAAACAGAGCGTCCGTATTGTCTGACCAGTCCAGTTTGCTGTTCAAGTGAACACCCAGATACTTGTACGATCTCACAATCTCAATGTCCGTTCCCTGGATGTTCACTGGTGTAGGTGGAGGGAGTTTGCGCCTGCCGAAGTCCACCACCAGCTCTTTGGTTTTACTCACGTTGATCTGGAGGCGGTTCTGCTGACACCAACCCACAAAGCCCTGGGTCAATTCTCTCTACTCCCTATCATCCCCGTTGGTGATGAGGCCGACGATGGCAGAGTCATCAGAGAACTTCTGCAGGTGACAGTTCGAAGTGTTATGGGTGAAGTCCGCTGTGTAGAAGGTGAACAGGAAAGGCGCCAGAACGGTTCCCTGTGGAGCCCCTGTGCTGCAGAGAAGTGTGTCAGACACACAGTCCTGTAACCTCACATACTGCGGTCGGTTTGTGAGGTAGTCCAGGATCCATGCTGCCAGGTGATGGTCCACTCCAGCGTGCTCCAACTTGTCCCCCAGAATCCTGGGCTGAATGGTGTTAAAAGCACTGGAGAAATCAAAAAACATGATCCTCACAGTGTTTCCAGCCTTTTCTAGGTGAGAAAGAGATGTTTGAAGTAGGTAAAGGGACCCCCGATATTGGTGCTTTCCAGGGAGCATGAATTTCTGGTACTAACTGATGTTTGTACATATTGCTCATTGTTCATAAACTTAAATAAATTCCAACAGCCTTACAGGCAGCTTACAAGATATACCAAGTATGTGGCTGAAGTTGTTAGCCATTGCTTAACCCCATCTGTGATATGAGCTCTGCCTCCGTTGTGACTCCGTACAGTACTCCATGTTGTAATTTGAATCAGTGAGTGCTCATGTCGCAGGACTACCCAATGCTGTACATTTTGACAGTTTGGTCATTTGCCATCACCACCATCACTGGACCCATGTAAGAAAGACAGCTGATGGAAACTAGAAGCCCTCCTCTGTATAATGCAGGGTGAACAACAACACAGAGTGAGCAGCTGCTGCCAATGACTCAAGTGTTGAAATAACATGCACCAAAAAGTCATGTCTGGTGGTACATGTTTAATCATTTTTACAACATGGCTAAGTTAAGGTAATGAAAACCACTTGATTAAGGTTAGGGAAAGAATGTGGTCATGGTAAATAGTGACTATACTGTACACACTCATTTACAGTCTGAGGTGGTATCGGCATACTGGAAATCAGGCCTGCGGTACTATTCTGACGCTAATGCCTCACGGCAGCAAAGTGGCAGAATTAAATGAGTGTCTACCAGTAGTGGAAAGTGGGTAGGTCTAAGTACATTCACTCAAGAACTGTACTTAAGTACAATTTTGAGGTACTTGTAATTTACTTGAGTATATCCATTTTATGCTACATTATACTCCTACTCCACTACAAGAGGGGAATGTACTTTTTACTCCACTACATATATTTGATACCTTTAGTTTAACTTTGTAGATTGAGATTAATATAAACTATAATCAACAATTCAATTATGATGTGTTATTATGGATAAAGATAAGACTTTATTGATCCCTTTGTGAGATTCCCAAGATACCCGTCAGTATATATAGTGAAAAAAAAGCCCCACCTTTGCAACATTAAAGTAATGTACATATTAATGCATCAGTGATTATAATTCACTAATATAATATACATTATTCTGAAATGGCCGTACTACATAATGAGTACTTTACCTTTTTCTCCTTTAAGTATAGTTTGATGCTAATACTTTTGTACTTTTACTTATTTACAATTTGAATGCAGGACTTTTACTTGTAACAGAGTATTTCTACAGTGTGGTATTGCTACTTTTGCTTAAGTAAAATATCTGAGTACTGCTTGCACCACTGGTGACTACTGTAATCAGTGCTAACATTAGCAAGCTAGGCTAACTAACGTTCACGTTCCGAGTGGAACACAAACTTAGCACAATGGGTCCACCCAACTATTCAGTGTTATAAGAGACAGATTTAAATGGCAAATGCTTAACAGTTTACGCTATTTGGACATGTTGTAAAGATGAAAAAACGTCTTGTATCTTATTCTACACAGCATGTAAAGGAAGTAAACAGTGTGTCTCCTAGCAATGCCAGCTCTCAGTTGTCAATCGATGTAATGGGAAACACCCACCCAGAGGCTCCAGGTTTAGACGCTGTTTCCAAAAATATGTCCAAAAAAACGTTGTTTAATCCTCTTTTGAGAAACTGAAAACAATCCACAATAGCTGCGGTATCATTATAGTTTATATTTCCTCACAGAAAAAGTGAGGAGAATTCAGATATCAGTTTGAGTGAAACTTGGGGATTTCAGCCCTGCTCTGTGATGGACATGCTACGTGTGGATTTTCAAACAAAAACAGCCAAGGATTACAGATGCTGAGCTTGTCACATCACTCACCCTCCAGGATGAAGAAACATTTGGATCAATCTCAAGTCTCAAGAATCCCAAGAATCAGTGAAATGACTTGTGGGAAAGGTTTGGGAACGATGGGAAAGGTGTTGCATTACACACGGAGAGAAGTCTGTTTGAGGCAGAGTGTCAACACAGATTTGTTCATAAGTTTGATGGTTTACATTTAGCAGGTTGATTAGTATATCTATATCCTCAAGGCTGACTGTTTTTTGTTTCCTTTACCTTTCTGGTTTTACGAGGTTCTCTTGGTGAAACCAGCCACTTATAAATCCTGCTAACCTGCCAACATTTCACCATTTGCTCCAACAGTGTTCCCTCTCTGTTCGGAGCCCCATCTTAATCCCCCATGGCTAGACATGGCAATCCACAACACAGTGCTATTAAACCGATCAGACACATCTCAGGCACTTTGCCCTGCCAGAAAGAAATGCAGATTCAGATGGACTGAAATCAAATGGCAACTAAACAAGAGTTGTTTTTGTCAAAAACAAAAGTAGATCTGTCCCATCATGCTCAAGATTTGAGCCAGAAGATCAAACCGAATCAATTTAAGGCTGCTTTTGGCCACTGGCTTGACCTTTATGGAGACAAAGTGATCATCTCTGGACAGCAGTACGTGCTGAGTTCACACTGCGAATGAGGCTATGAAAAAGATGGTGCATCCTCTACAACACTAGCCAGCTCATCAGGCATGCGGTCCCAGCTGGCATGGAGGCAAAATGAAACACATAAACCCTTCTGATATTAATGACTCTGTCGAGCTGAAAGCCTCTGATGCTATTCGCAGATAGGCGCTAAATGTCCCTGAGTACTGAGAACACAACATTATATGCATTCATATAAATATCCTCTCATCTCTGCACAAGACTGCCTGTCCTTGAGTTCCCATGAAAATAATAAAGAGGTGGGCCTCTTGTAACTCAATACCCAGATATTGCCTGCAGTGGTGGCGCCGAGAGATGAAATGAAATCAGAACAAGGTGATGACAATGATGCCACTTGTGGTCGAGTTGGAGACTTAAGGATCCATTCCCCTCATATTTCAACCCACCCTCCCCCCTCACCCCTCCAATCTCCACCGTCCCCCTTTAGCTTCCCCTGGGCACTCCTTAACATTATAATGCTGGTAATAATAATAATAATAATAATAATAGTCCAAAACCAAGTTACAAAGTGCTTTCAAATAGGGCAATCATGACAATCATAACAGCAAATGGTAAAGCTTGTAGGTAAATGAGAGACATAAAAAAATTGCAAGTCTGAACTGTTTGTTAAGTACAAAAGTCGGCCTAAACAAGCAAGGTTTACAAGGTAAATACCCAGCAACCACACACAGTATCTGCAACAGAGTTAATGCAACATGATGTTTTATGGATTCTGATGACGTTTTTGTAGATTTACAAAGTTTTTACTCAGCAATTAAGTGTTATATCACAGCTGAACTGACAATGAACTTTCAGTCACCAGTGACGTAAGCTCAGTGCTAAACGCTTTCTGATTATGTCAGTGATACTTCAGATTCAATACACAAAGTTAAGGATTTTTGTCTTAAAGATTCATTCATTCATTCACATAACTGAAAATCAGAATCTCATAGATGAAAGCATGTTTCAAGATTAGTTTCATAAGATACTGACTAAATAGATAATAATAGACAAAAGACCTCTGCCTGGGGATCTCAAATTACAAACAGGAAATTTTGGGACTAATTTTGTATTCACCTAGTTTTTATTTGCCACATTCCCCATTCTAGTTTTCCTTTCCCAAAGGATGGGAAATCAGAGGAATTAAACTGTTTCTGCGGGTTGACAAGAGCACCATTTCCATATGGAAAAACTGTGGTGGAAGACAGAGGCTTAGACGTTGGTCAGGCATCCCCAACAGCCAGGCCCCTAATCAGTTCTTGAGATGAGCCAAGAGGCTGTCATCTCTGGGGGGTCCCAAACGTCCTTTAACGCCCAGATCTGTCACACACCTGCCACTGTCTTTTACAGGGGCTGAGAGGCAGCTCGAACACTGGATCTGTGCCGATGAGACCAGTTATCAGCCCCTCCTGCAGCACTTCAATAACAACGTCAGTGTCAGGTTCTCCTTCAACAGCACACTACACATGGATGGGGGGCAATCAAAGGCCACTCTTTAACATTAGGGGAGATTGGCCTGAATTTAACCCTCGCCTGTCCTTCTCTCAAGAGCCTTTAACAGACTGGAAACTCGCAGCGAGCCAGTGTCCGATTTCTCTGCTAGTTTACCCTCTGAACTGTGAGGACGGATGGAAGGGAAGCTCAACCTCTTATCGAGACCTCCAGGGTCGGGTAGCACTGGAGCTGGATGGGCCCAAGAGATCCTTGATTTCTTTACATGCCTGTTAGGAGTTGGCCTTTGTTGTCTCGCCGTCCCTGTTGTTTCCTGTGTGGGAATTCCCCTCAAACAGCAAAGGGACTGTGTACCATGTTATTACTTATTTGAGACAGAGAGTGCTAATTAATTTACAGAATGTTGAGCAGGCTCATATGTGAAAGCTGGTCTGACAAACTTGTGTTTTTTATTTTCATCAGATTAGATGAAAAAACTGGTTGTTAAGGGGCCAATTCATATTTTCTCACTTACCTCTACTGGTGTAACCATGCAGTTTTGATTCCATTTAACCAGGATCTGAGATATCTGTGTCTGAGATTTTCTGCCACCACCCCAATACATCTGAAGATTCTTAATCTTATTAAATTGTCTGTGGTCTGCGGTGCGGTTTTGTTTTCACAAGTGGTTTCAGTTTTACACCCCCCCATTTTATTTTCACTTTATTTGCAATTTACATCTGCTTTTACCTCTTAAGATGTTACACTTGCAGTGATAAATTGTGCGTCTTGTGGTCAAGGAATATTCCGAAGTGTATATTTGTCAACTCTGTTTTAAATAAAAGAAATAAGAATTAAAAAATCTTCAAGAAAAGAATCAACATCAACATATTTTTTTCCAAAAACAGTGTCTCTGCTGTACTGAATAATCCATAGAAACATGCAGTCAGCAGTTTTATAGAGAATGTTTCTTTGGACGAAAGTAGTTCCAATGAAAAGTGCTGACACTTTGGTCTGTGGATTATCACAGTGATTTTGGGAAAAGACGCTGCCATTGGATTTTTTAAAATGTAATTCTTCATCACTGTGAACACCACTGACAAAATTCCATTCACCTCCATTGTATCAGGGTGGTAGCACAAATCTCAGAGTCAAAACTACACTCAAAGTCAAAACTGTATCTGCATGGCTAGAAATCACTTGTGGTAAGTGAAAAAATATCATCTTTTGTAATTTGGATAACCTGACATTTTAAATTACTGTATCTGCTCTGAAGTGGACTAAGGAGACGTTGCTGTTAGAGTACACACACAGAGTACACTGGCCCTGATTAGACTGTGTGTAATGCAGAATTTGCTCAAATGAGCTCAGACTGGGGAGAATGTCAAGGAAATCATTATCGCCTCCTGTTGCCCAGAGTGTGGTGCCACGGTCGATCATCAGCGCTCTGCTCTGCCAGTACGTCTTGTTGCCCACCAAACACGACATTCTCCATTAGTTTCAAGCCCACAGCCCCACATTGTTGGGCGATGTTGCAGCTTTTCTTTCCGAGTATCACTCATGTACCTGTTTTTTCAGCAAAATGGGAGATGAGATGAGGAATTACCGTGGAATTATTTTGGGATGTTGTACTCAATCTGAAATCTTCATGCCTGACATTTAAAAGCACAAGCCAATGTTAAATTATGGGTGACAGACATAAATAAAATGGTAAACCCAGGCTGGTTGCAGTATTTGAATTGGACTGTACTGCCCTTCATGAGACCAAGAACTTTAAGCAACGCTGACAAATCCCACCTCTGGCCTGCCACAGATGGCATAGCAATCCACCCAGGCAATGAATAAAAGAGTAGGTGTTGAGCCCTAATGTCCCATGTCTAGGACTATTGCCATTCTAAGGAGATAGCAGCAGCCAAGTCAAACAACAAAACTACACTCAGCATTAGCCACACTGTAACAGCCACTACTGAAAATGTCAAACAGCGCATTTTCTCCTGTGCAGTTACAAATTATTCCAAGGTTTTGGTTTAAAAATCAGATTACTTCTCCATTACTGTGACAACTGTTCATTTATACTCACTTTAACCCAATGAGCTGCTCTGTCATTCAGATAAACAAACACCCCTTGCCTTCAGTTACATTATATGGATCAGTACAAGCAGCTAATTGAAAAGAAATTGATGTTCTCCTTGGGTTGTGTTCAATGACTTCTGTACAATCAGATAATTCATCTGTTCTCTCTGAGCCCTTAATCCACTTGGCTTTGGTCCGGTGACCGAGCCACAGTCAGACTCAATTCATGTTATTCTAGCATTTCTCCGTGCTGAAAGCAGCACGCCTTCACAATTACAAAAATATTTATTTTCTTCAATTCTTCTCATTTGGCTTCACATGCTGGCTTGGCAGAATTAATCCACCACACAGCGTAAGCAGAGGATGTGTGTGTATGTGTGCAGGTGTGTTTTACTCAAACCCTGTCATTTGCGTCCATGTGGATGATTGTGTTACTGGGGGGAAAAAAAGTAAAACCGGCGGTACTTTGGTGAATTGGCAGAGAAAACACACAGCCTTCTTTTCAAAGTGTGCTTTCACCATCATACAGTAAGTGCACAGGAAGCAGAGATATAATTCATAACTCATTTACAGCCTGTCTCATAAGATCAGGATGACTCAGAATTTATGACGAGCCATTATTCTTATTAGGCTTGTAAAAGAAGGCATTAGCCCACGCCAGGCATTAGTAAAATTCACTTTACCTAACAAGGGGCAGGCTGAGGTGAGAGAACAGTTATACTCAATCAAGGTGATGGCAGGGCGCCCAATTTCAACTAGTATGAAGTGGTCTAAAATGATAAATGTGACTAATTGTATGAGTTCTACAGGGGAAATGGGACGTACGGAGCAAAGCAGAGGTTGACAGAGGTTTTGGGGGGATAAGCATCCAGGCGTTTAAATCTGATGTTTGTGTTGTACAGTATGGACAGCTGATTGCGTGCGAAGGAAGACAAGCAGCAACTCATCACTGCACGTCAAATTAAACTCAAGTCTCTTCCATCCATGAGATAATGGTGCAAGACAAAATAAAATAAACAAATTGAAGGAGCTCCGATCCCCGACTCAAATGCCCCACGCAGATCCTGATTCTGCACGGCAGCTTTAGGAAATCCGGCTGTCCCAGGGTGTGTCAAATCCCACACGGAGGACCCCAGAGGAGTGAAGAGCACAGGCCCGGCTTCTTTGATTTTCGCCTCATATGACACGGTTCTCACATGACCTGATAACTCTGCAGCCTCTGTCAGACAGCTGGGCCGAGCCCTGGCCATCTAGAGGAGGGAACAGGTGGGAGGAGGCCACCTCATTGGAAGAGGTTTGGAACCAGTAGCTATCTGTGGGGTGCACAAATGAGAGGAACTGTTCACATGTTGGCAGCACAGAGCAAACTTGAGAGGAACTGAGGAGCCAATCGTTTGATTTACACTTGGGATTAAGAGAGAATCTGTATGGATGGAAACAACTCCAGCCATTTTTAAGCTTAAAATGTCTTCTTCTCATATGTTTGTCCATTATGACTAGTGGTTATGATAACATTTTACTCACCACCTCTGTTGCAGAGAGTTTAGAAATGTGTACTCTGGCAAGAATTACGTCAATCTGGGCAAAGACGGTGGGCCTCCTATAGCTTTCCAAAAAAATGTAACAGAGTTTGTCTGGTGTGCATGTGCTGCTCTGATGCACTTCCGTCACTCTGGATTTGACGTCGTTGTTGTGTGTCGCGCTGTGAGTGATGAAAAGACACTTTGAGATCCGATTTGAGCGGCCAGAGCATCCGGACTGAGACGCATCCTTAGAAATCCGATTGGAATCGCATTTCAAACCACCTCCAAATGTGGCTTGGATCCGATTTCGAAATCTGAAAAATCTCATTTAATGTGTTTTTTTAACATCAATCTGGATACAACCTGGATACGCCAAAAGACAGATTTGGGCTGGCAGTCTGAACAAGGCCTATGTCCCTGCCCTATTCATGAGTGTGCACTGCCGGTTTGTTTAGTGTGAGGTTCTGGGTTGCTTTGACTTAGCTTGGGTGCAGGCTAGAGATGTAGTACTAACATGAGAAGATGGTTTGTGCCTGCATGTTTCCGAATGGCACAAATTAATTCACAATGTACATATCATTCAGTCTTCAGTGATGGCCACTATACAGTCAAGAGAGGCTAATTGCTTTACAACTGCTATACAATCCAGGCTGAATTTTACCATATTTCTACAACAGAGGTTGTGGGTAAAATGTCATCATGAACAATAGTCATAATTGAAAACTATGAGGACGATAACATCAGGTTGACAAATATCAGAATTTGACTTTAAAGCCTAATGTCCCTTAAGCTAGGTGAAACATTCAGACCAGATCCCTTCAGGGAAATGTTAACAACTGCATACAACATTTGAACAAAAGCAATTAATTAGTGTGTTTTGTGTCATACAGCTGTCTCACCTCCAGGCCAGGGTATTAAATTCATGACGACTGCAGCCATCAAGTGCATCACTTCTACCATAAGCAAATGTTGTCTGCTTATAGGCACTGTTTTGTGAGAAATATTCTTTATTAAGTCCCCAAGGGTGCAAACACCATTAAGGAATATGAATTCCATCCCACTCATGCCATCATCAAATCCACTAAGAATCAAATTAACATCTGTTGTTGTTTTACTTCAATTTGCCACTGACATAAAAGTGTCGTAAAATTCAGGAGGGCCCGCTTCAAGCACAGTGATGTAAATATTTTGCTCAAGAAAAGTTAAATTAAGGCAGAGTCAATGCTGTGATGTGATGTGTTTTCACACTGACAGTTTCTTATGGTTTTGTGGTGAGATACCATAGTCCATCATCTCCAGCAGGCACCAACCCTCGATCTCCTCATTGATCACTCAAAACAAATGGAAGTCTCCGACAGCGGGACATAATGCCTCATCCTGCCCAATCCATTAACCCCTATCACAAAGCTCCCGCACTGAAGATGGAAAGCGTTGATGTCCCACTGATAGACAGAATGACAGAGAGAAGAGACAGAGGGTAGGGGTGGTGAAAAAGGTGCTGTGGAAGGAGAGAGGGAAAACAGGGAAGCAGGGACTGTATGTGGAAAGAAAGAGATAAGGAGACATGCAGAGAGAGAGAGAATAAAAGAGGAGGAGAAAGACAAGGGTAAAGAATGAAGCTGCCATAAAGGTTCTGCAGCTCGTGTGATCCTCAAACTACACCACAGCAATAATCAACCATTTAAACCAAAGCTTGAGTATCAAATTCCCCCTTCTAACACAAGGTATTTGCAGCAAAAACTAATAAAAACGCACAATGTATGACCACTTCCTAATCAGGTGTCATCATGTGACATAAGTGTAGAACTTCAGTCACATGATGACGCCTGAGCACATCCAGCTCAAGCCTAGGCAAATAACATAATTCTTGTCACTCTGATATAAAGTCGAGATGGAAAAAGACTTTTATAATTCTAACCAAGTGTTAAAAGCACTCACATTTAATGATTTACTTTTACAAATTACAGTGGTAGAGAAACAAACTAAGATTTCTGTCACTATCCAGCTCAAAAAGCAGGTTCATTTACATTTACATTTGTCCAGATTCCAGTCATAAAAAATAATAAGACAGCTCTGCGTAATCCAATATTAACCTTTTGCACACTACTCACTAAAAAATCCTGATTGTCTTTTGCACAGCAACAGTTCAGACCACAGCCATGAAAAACAGCTTCCATGGCTAAACTGAGGTTATAATCAGGCTTTAAATTGGGCAGTGTGTTCCTGGCTTACTGGAAAACAGTAGCACCAGCAGCCACCACGCATGCCGGCAGGTTGGGGGAGAAGTCAGTGGGTCTTCATTAAAGCCAAACCACAGAGTGAGGAGGGAGGGAGGCCTCATTCTCCCTGTTCTCTCTGGGCTGCGTCGGCTTTGTCAGCCCTTCTTTGTAATTAGAACGGACCTCCTCCTCCCACTGTAATTAACAGCAATAGGATGTGTGCTGTAATTCAGCCTCCTGCTTTGTCATACTGATATGTTTCTGGGTCGGGGCTGATGCTGGGTGGGCCACATCTCATGCCACTGCAGTGTGATAATATGGATCTTTTTAATGCAACAACGCATTTTTTACCCCTTTGTGAATTCAAAATGTACTTATTTAATCACATCTGAGAGATCAGTCAGGTTTCATAGATGAGCATAATGAGCTTGGATATCAACATAAGCTGTCTTTTGATCATTTGGCAATGTAGTCCGCAATTATAGTATAATTATTTAGTATATACATGTTATCAATGAATACTTACTGGGTACCTGTACTGGGACAAATATTTAAGTACAGGGGAAGAAGTTTGGGAATACAGTGGTAACAATTTTGTGCTTAAGAGGGACTTATGTTACTTAAATGACTTCCTTGAAATACACCTGTAAGTCTTTTTTAATCACTGATTCCTTATTTAATAATTAGGAAGAACAGTTATATAATTAATGAATAACAAGGCAGGAAAAATGGGGTAACAGTGCCAATATTGCAATAATGTTAGTTGTGGTATCATTTATTTAGAACAATTATAATATACTTTTAAAAAAATAACTTTGGGAAATTGTAATGTAAATTACAATTACAATGTAAAAGGTTTTTAAAAATTGATTAACTTTTATTCTTAATATAGTGTATATTATTGTTGTTTGCTGGGGACCAAAACATTAGCTTTTCATGAGTTAACTGTTAAAAGACAATTGGTCCCTTGTCTGTACCCTGTCATTATTATGTACCAGGTAATTAGAAAAGTACTTACAGTATCGTTCATTTTATTTCCCCCATTGAAATTTGGGGGAAACTTTACAAAAGTTTGACCCTGACATTGATTGAAAGCCTCTGTGCTCTGTGTCTTGAGTTGGTTATTGTTAAGAAGTCGTGGTGAGGTCTTAGCGGGTCAGAGCAATCCGAGGTCAACCGATGTCACGATCCTGTGGCACCCTTGTCACTCTATCACAGGTCTGTTGTCGGTTAAATAGCTCCCAGCTGCACAGAGATCGTAGATGCAGGCCCAGGTCATATAGTAGTAAAGAGTTGGCAGCAAGGACGTTTGATAGGAGTGAAGAAGGGTTGTGACACACTTAAGTAGCCAACACATCCGCGTAAACTGCATGAGCAACAAGATGCTTATCGTGGCACTCTCACAGATCCCTTCCAAATGATCAGAAGGGGTGTATCTATTTTTTTTCAACTGATGAGTGTGAACAAATGTTCCTCAGCGATTCTCTGTTGACAAGTCAAGACATAGATGGCTGCCGTCAGACGTTCTCTGCATGCATCTTCTGTTTTGATGTGGCGAGGAAGAGCTGTGATTGCCTAATCCTGTTGAGAC
Source organism: Macquaria australasica (assembly GCA_005408345.1). Taxonomy (NCBI): domain Eukaryota; kingdom Metazoa; phylum Chordata; class Actinopteri; order Centrarchiformes; family Percichthyidae; genus Macquaria; species Macquaria australasica. Next base: position 1,330,259 of record SEMN01000081.1, read on the forward strand.
GACTACAGGGAGACTCGGGCTGAGGCGTTTGATGCTGCAGGGCGCGGCATGGGCCCGATATACCCGGAGGGACATCTTTGTTGATACAAGGTGGGTGTGTTTTATGTACCCTGGTAGATCTTTACTCTCTGGCTGTCCTTCAGTGAGCTCAAAATTACAAAACCTAACGCTGAAGAATTCAGCACCTTCTCTTGCATCACCCACTCAATCTTGTCTCTCTCCAAACATGACTGTGATTGGATGATATTTTTAACCTGTTTGTCCAAAGGTCCTTGGCATATTGAGGAAAGAAAAAAAAAAGAGAGATGAGTGGGAAGAAAGATGAGCTGTCATCGAAACACATTTGTGTCAGGCAGTGTCCGATGTGTTGCAGTAATCTATGAGAGCACTTATGTCTGTGACATGAAGGGGCATCCATCACAAGCCTCCTCAGTCTGTAGCAGGAGAACGCTGGCAAAAGAATTTCAATGCGACACTTGTGCAATACATCACGGTGGACGTCACTCTGTAGCGTGGCGAGGCATGTTCAACACAGCCACCTCACATTTTGAGGACCCTCAGTGTTGGCATCAGGATACACCAACACTGCCCTCTCTAATGTTCCAAGATGTCAACAAAGATTGGGCTCAAAAAGAGGTCCAAGCAGGGGGGGGGGGGGGACTCTAAAACTTTCAAATGAAGGTGTCCATTATGCTCTACTGGTTAACCTCAAGAAAGAGCAGGCACAGGCCAAAGACTGTAAACATCCATGTTGAAATGCCTTCGTCTAGACAACATAGAATAGTAAACCAGTGGCAGTGGGCCAGGTAAACATTAACTGGAGCTCCAACACACAACCTAATTTTGTTCAAGCCAAAGACTGGAAAAGCACTTATCTCTGTAAATGGCACAATATCATTTTCCACCGTCCTGGGAGTTTTTATTACAGCTCAGAGACTCTGGGGTGCTAATTAAAATGGACTTGTGTCCCTTCAACTACCTTTTTTTCTATAAATCAGAATCTCTGCTCTCTTTGTCTTCTTGTATAGAGTCTGTTTTCTCCATTCGTCAACATAACGTTGTCAATAACTTTCTCTGGTAGCAAGATGTGATACGTAGTCCGTGGAGATGTTTGTGTGTTACCACGCTATGAGAGTGCAAATAGGGTGTCAAAGATAGGCTCTCGAGTGATACCAAGAGTTCCTATAATGAAGGTATTCATTCTGAATGTCTACTTTCTTTTTTATAGGAAACAACCAATAGCAAGTAATTAGGTGGAGAATCATCAGGGGACTGGTCCTAATTGCATCTGTTAAATACAAACACATTGATTTTCTTGGCAGATCAAGTTCATACTGCCAGTTTGCAATAATGTCAGGTGACTGAAAGTTATGGTACATAATATCTGTTCCTTTGACCAAAAGTCAAAAGTAAAAGCCTGTGTGTATAAGGAGAGATGTTAACTATGACCAACAATGACAGTTTTGTTAAGAAACATCCAGTCAAAGAGTTTAAAATTCAGTTATGTGTGTGGAGCAGCGACTGGAAGCTAAAGATGACATCTTGTAGAAACCAGATGAAACATTCATCAGCTTAAATCAGTTCACTTTTGTATTCTGGGTTAATTTAACTCTGCAGTTCCCCTTCCCTCTACTTACCATCTTTCAGCTCATTGTTTTGGTTTTGGTTTCACTCTCACCGCTCTCGTAATCATTTTCAGCAGCAGCAGGCAGCTGTTTTCAGTGAAAAAGCTCTTAAAATACGAATGTGCACTAGCTGCCGAGTACCAAACAACAGGCAAAGTTAGCTACTAGCTGGGGGAACATAGTGAACCATTTAGTTGCTAAATAGACAGATATTTTCCTCAGGAGTTGGTGGAGACCAAAACAGAGCTTAAAGGAGAGTGAATATTGAACTTACATTCATCAGGCGGACAGAAACATGACTCCAGATGAGTGCTAATGTTGCTCCGTGACCGTGATGTAAATAGGAAACTGTTTGCTAACACATTAGCTACAACAACTCCATAAGATGATGATATATCAGTGTGGCGTTTACAGCTTGATCCACTTCTCAAAATGCTCTCAGTGACTCGGGCAGAGTAAAGACAAAAACAGAAGCAAGTCAAAAACAAAAAAGCTGTGCCAGAGAACCTGTTTATGTGAAAGGATGGTTTTCACAACATCACTGATTTAAAAGCTGCAGTGGTTATGCAGTTAAAGAGCCTCCGGGCTGAATCTTTACTGTCATTTGAGATAAAAGCATGTGCTATTAATCTGTTCTATCTCATGAAAAACACTGAGCAGTGCAGAAGCAGTAAATGAGCAATTACCCAACAGCCTTGTTTAGACAAGACCTGCATGTGGCTGACATTACATTTATTAAGCCATTCAAGAATAAAACTGTCAACAGTTTAAAAATCAAATTACCCCGAATGACAAGGAAAAAATTACCCAGTAAAGATTTTGAGAGATAATCATGTGTAGGCCAAACATGCACAGCAGAGACTAGACAGTGAGACAGCCATTATTATATATCTTTCAAGCGATCTAGATCTTGTGGTCTCATTGATATCACCTGTGTTTGTTTACATTCAGCACTAATGGAGTTTCACAAAATGAAATGCAATCTCTCCCAGAGCATATTCGGCCTGCCACAAACGCAAGCACGCACAAGCCGCCTGGGATGCAGCTGCTTCTTCATTGGCATTGTTTGTTGTTGTTGTTGTGACGCTGATGAGATCAGTGCATGGATCACACCCGTTTGACAGCTCTGTGTAACAAATCTGTTGAGGCGCAAGAACGGGATCAGGTCAAGGCGTAATCTGTGGAATACAACCTGAATTTGTGATTCATTACACGTCTGTGTTTTTGTCCGTGACACGGGTGAGAGATAATGAAACCCTGACCTGTTTTATTGGTTTATTATGGTCCTATTTCCTGCTGATTAGCATAGCATTATTCGATTCTTTTTCACATCACACACCAGTTTCTCTCAAAACAAATTACTTTGTCGGCGCTCTAAATTATGTGAATTTGCAATAGAAATACACCAGCACTGAATCAGATGACTGTATTTGTATGATTAGAAGGGCAGGGACACAGAGTGATGAGGGGGATAACAGGAAAGGCTGCTTCCAGTCCTGACAGTGTGGATCGGGTGCGATGTGCTGATGTGGAACATGGCCTGGGGCACATCCCTGCCTCTCTGCACGGCGCCCATTATCTCCCATAGGGTACAAAGCAGCCCTGCTATGGCGAGCATTTCCTGCTTCCTCTCCCGCGGCAGAGCCAGGTACATGTATGAGGCAGTAACATGACTTCCCACTGTAACCCAGCTGGAGAACAGAGGATGGAGGAGAGCATCTCGCTGGATTTAGTGGGCAGGAAGCATTGTTAAAGAACAAAGCTAGTCTGTGTTTTGGAGATACAGTGCTACAGGAGAATGCTCAGTGAGGGTGTGACGTGCTGGGAAAAATAAAAATGTAGTCTGTCATTTTAGCTCAGCTAGGTTCAGTACACTGACCAGCAGTTGCAGACACAAAGATATGTGTTTTCCACAGGAGTCCACTGCAGTTTTTGCTCATGTATATGTTTCAAAACTACGATATACACCATTAAAAAAAGACCACTAATTCCATATTGACTGCTTTCATGAAAGTAAAGCACATCATATAGAGAGCCTCATCTCACTGACATTTATAATAACACAAATAACTAAAAATCCAGGCTTGAAACATAGCCTTACTCAACAGTATGTTGTGTGGTTCACGCATGGTTTTTTTTTTGTCGTCCTTTACTAAACACCACTTCCCATAAGCCCTAGACCATCGCGGGTTAAACGTGATGGCTTGACAAGAGGTTCACTGGCGGGTCGAGGGGCCGCAGGGAGTTCAGACATGTCAATATCCGGACAAAGAGGACCGAACGGTTTAGATGTTTTTAGCAAAGATTACAAGTAAAACATTGAAAATTGACATTAGAAGAGAGTGTTGGTGGATATTATGAATGAGACTGAAATCAAGTTATATTTTTTGAGAAAGACAATGCTCAGTGAGAAACTGAATCGAATTACAGAAGCTAGCAGCCCGGACGTGACGTACACAAACACACACACTCCTGTGTTGCTAGATAGCTTACTGTACAATTGGTATATTTTGCTGTTACGGTGGGGGTAAGAAACAGGGATTGCAATTGCATTATTTCGCCTTGCGTTATTATTTTAAGCAAAACTTCGTCTTCGTCTGAACACACACACACACAGAGGCAAAGGCGGAAGTTGTGTGATGATGTTAGCGCCGCAAAACCTCTTAGGGTTAGTTTCTTTTTAACCATGGCCATGATCGCTCTCTAACCTTAGCTGATTGTTATAGGGGCAGATTTTTTGAAATAATTGTGTGCTGTATGTCAGCACAGACAAACAATGTCCTGATGATAGGGGCATCTGATCAGAAAACAATCATGAATAATTGTATAAGGCATTGACAACCTGTTTTGTCATTAGGTTGGAGGACTTGTTGAACACACACATGCATGTTGGAGTGTATTTTCAGCTAGTATGTTTGTGTATTTCAATTATACAAAAAGTTTTTCCCTCCGTTCCCAGGGGCTTCAGGTGACTCAGTTCCACTGTGAAGGCAAAACAAAGAGGATGGGCTGTTTTGACAAAAAAGGCAAACCAGCCACTTTGTTTAAACACTTTGCTGAAAGCACGTCTCTCCCAAATGCACAGCTTGGGCCTGAACAAAACATTTTTCTTTTCATGCATCTGACACTGCCGTCCGTCTGCTGCTTGGCTCGGCTTAGCTTGATGCATCTGTTTGTGTGGAAAAAAAAAAAACACCTGCATATCTCTCTCCCAGCAGAATTGCTCAGAAGTGCTGCCAAGTAGAACCGGACAGATGTGGGGACTGGATCTGCAGTAGACAACTCCATCACTCTCCCCACTCATCCCTCTATATAAATCTATGTCTATCATGGCTGCTGCAGTTGTCCTCTGAATCCCATTAGTTTTTGTCTGCTGCAAAGGGCATTGGGGAAGGGCATTCGGGGATGAGGAGGGAAGTAAAAACGTGAAGACAAAAGGGTTGCTGCTGCTCTACATGCTGTGCACTGTAGGTCAGGAGCAACATGTGTGGTCCATCATGCCCTGACGTATTCTTGTCCTATGTGGTGGCGCGTAGCCATCCCCACGTTAGGCTAATGATGTGTCTACTCCTAAAAATGTGCTCTCATTCAGCAGGGGACTGAGTCACAAAAGAAGTCAACGAGGACAAGCTATCATAGGCCATTTCCTCTAAACCACTCCCGCCCCTGACCATATTCTGCATCACCATTAAATGTGGTATTTTTTCTCATGCAGACCGGTCCAGAGCAGGAAAGTGATGTCCACAGATGTGTTTACGGATGTAAGCGAGTTACCGATGATTACGTTTCCTGGAAAATTCTAATCTCTCCGTCTCCTTTGCTGTCTTTTCTCAGTCTGTCTGGTTCTCTCGTGCTTTACTCCCACACAAACCTGAACACAGTATTCCTTTTAATTAGGCTTAAATATTTGCTGGCGAGCTGTATGCCAAAAGATCTCCAAACGATGTGTATGGCTCTGCCTGTTTCTCCTTCGTCCTTCACTCTTTCACCCGTCCTGCTTCTGTCCGTCCAGGCTGATTTCTTAAGCTGAGTCATCATGAAGTTCAGCATCATAAACTCCACACATGCAGCTTAAAGCACAATTCAGGTTTATTAGAACTTAGGTCTTATTTTTAGACTTTTGGCCATAGTTTCTATCAATCCTGATAAGATTGTACTCACATAGTTAATTGCCGACATGTCGTAATACAGTCAGATAGGGCAACAAACACGAGCAGTCAATCAGACAGGCTGTTAGCCGACAAACCTTTTTTTGGGAGAAAAAAAACAGAGGTGAATGTTAAAATGATTACCCAAAATGTCCGTTGTAAACATTCATTTTCATGGTTCAACCTTCTATAGAAATATGAGTTGAATTCACATGTATAATCGAAGAGTTTGTGCTGATGAAACATAAGAATAAGAAAATAAGAATTTTTGGTAACTTTTTGGTAACGGTTCCTAGGAAGTTTCATGAAAAGACCAATGTAATTTTGTACTAGTTATAAGAAAAATAAAAACACTATTTAAACCCATGTAAACATTCATTCATTATTAATTTATTCTATAATTACTACCATATATTTACACAGTTATTTCCTGGAAACATCTTGGAAATTATTAGGAAACTTTTCTAAAATTCTGCACCCATAAAATGAAGCAATAAAGAATTTGGTGTGTTTGTCAACTGATTACAATCAAGAATATAGACATGTTTTAATCCTGCATTAACAAATATTAATGGTGCAAACAAACATTGATAACTTTTAAGTCTGTATAATCTTGTGTTTTGGATTTTGGTGGCAGGGAGACACTTCTGTTCACATTTATACCACAGATTGTACCTTTAACGTCCAAGTGTTATGAGGTAAGCCATCAGGCCATTTTGCTCCCTCTTTTGGAAACAGTAGAATCAATGGCCCGTTTGATCATGTGAACCAGATGTGTGAGATGGGAACATGCCACCATTAATGCTGCTCACCCGTAAGCCTTTGCTGAGGCTTCGGCAATGAGGTGATGCATTTCACGTTTCTGTTTCACACTCTATTTGTGAGTCAGTAGGTTTGGCTTTCTCACTTCTTGCTGGTAAAAATGCACTTTGGCACTAACAGGGTCCCTTTGGGGTAATAGTTGGAACTGAGTTTCTTGTTACAGTCTTGTGAATTTGACAATGACATTCTTCACGTTATTGTGCTCTATTAAAGACATGATTACTTCTCGTATGTTGGGCCACAGCTCGGAAAAGTGTCCGATCCTTTGACCTGTATATTGTTTCTCTGGGCCAATAACTCGCGTGTAACATTCTTGGTTACTTCCCTGGCTTGTCACTTGGTACATATTAAATATTGGACATGACGGGTGTGTGTGGTGGGAAGGGAGTGACTACAAAGGCATTATTCACTGTGAGAGACAGAGAGGGGAATGAAATCCAGATTAGACAGAACCAACAAGGGTTGTTAGGCAGAGCAGGAGATGAAAGCCCGCTCGATTAGTTCAAGTGTCCAGAGAGAAGTGCTTTTTGGACAGTTTTGAAATGATATGCGAGGCAATGAAAGTCACAGCTATGGCGTATGGTTCTGGTCATGGTCGTTTTAACTGCCTCTCCCCTCGCTTCCCTGTCTTCTGCTGGAGCATGAAAATAAAAACAACACGTCTACTTTGACAAGAATGTGGGACTAATCAGTGCCAAAAAAGCTGGCTCTCCAATGCTCGCTGCCTTGACTTAGATGTATGGATGGTATGTGAAAATTCTTTTTACATGATTCATATTTAATTTGCTTGTTTTTCAATGCACATGAGTGTTTGACTGTGAATGTCCCATAGATGTTGAACTGAACAGATTTTAATTTTAAATGGGCAATTTAAAAGAGAAGAGAAATTAAAACAGCCCTCCCCGGCACAGTGTTATGTCAGGTTAATGTCTGATCAATCAGAGTTACCGTAATTACCAGTGTATGACTTTTAAATAGGGTTCACATCAACATCCAAGTCATAATTGTGACTGGGAACTCTGGAACAGATTTTTCTGAAAGTTCCAATTTTCAGACTTGGTGCTTAACAATACGGAAGCACCCTGAAAACCAAAACAAACATGGATGCCTCATGTCAAACACAGTCCGTCACTCAAGGTAACTAAACCCTAATTTCACTGACAAAGTGTTAAATTGTCAATGCACAGCATTTTTAACCTTCACATGACCAACTCTGATCAATATAATAGTCCAGAGTTCTCTGGGTGAATGCTTACAAGTCATAAACATCCATACAGTAATTCACTATATAAGACGTGAACATGGACACCACAAACTCAGCAGCTTTTGTTCCAGTTCCTGCTGATCTGCCAAAACAAGAAACAACTTCTTGTCATTTAGCAGGACAATAAAATGTTACTGTGCCTGGAAAACATTTGTTCTGCTAAACTAGGGCTGAATGATATGCAAAGAAAATCATATTGTGAATATTTTGCCATGATTTTAGCGGAAATGGTCATTTTTGTATTTCATTTTCACTGAAAAAAAAAAAAAGACTGATAATAATGTGATTTTTGCTGGAGTCTGTACCAAACAAGCACGTTCCCTTACGTCAGAATATGATCTGTAGGCCGGGGCATCTCTGTAGCACCACAATGCTTCATTTATAATGATATGTTGTGACACATTTTACCTTTATCAAAAAATTGCAGCTCCTCATTGCGATTTTGATAATATTTCGATGAATTGTTCAGCCCTATGCTAAACTGGAATTGAGAAATTGCTCAAATGTTAGCATAAGGCTGGTGTTATTATATTTTAACTAATCCCATTAAAAGACCAACGCCAACAATGTGTAAATCCATCTCTCAATACCTTCTGACTTCTCTACCTGTGGCACTCAATCCTCAAATGTGCCCCCAATCCCACTGGTTCCTATGGAAGATGTAAATCTTTAAAAACAGACAAAAAGATACTTTTTTTAAAGGCTCAGTAATTTCCTAAAACAGACTACTGCAGATTTTAGTAAACGTTACTCAAACGGGAGTGAATAGTGTATTTGTTGGGGACTATTTTAAGCTACGGATTAATAAACATTTGGTACTCCAGTGAGTATTTACGGCAGCAGGACGGTGTATGTGTGACTGACTCAGAATGAACTAAAGCGGCTGAGTTCATCGTAATAAAGGAACATGTCACATAGTGCGTGCGTACAGTGTGGCTCATTAATGTGTTTTTAATAGATTTTGAACAACAATGGCGCTCTACAGCACAGAGGAATAAGCTACACAGACTTTGGTTACACATATAATACTTGTTAGTCAGATCAGTTCATTGTTAGTGTTGATCTTTTCGTGGAATGTGTTGATAATAAGAAAACTATAGAATATCACCAGACTTTTTCTTTAAGAAAAGATTCCAAAAATAACCTAATTTAATCTCCAAAATACTATATTTACATTTCTATATTATTATATTATCCTAAATACTTTAAAGTTGTAATCATTTCAACATTCAGCTGTTGAAATAGGCCCCTGCTGGTAATGCTGCAAATTTACAAGAAAAAAACAACACATTTTTGAATGAAGGCGTACTTACTTATGCACAATGCAGAGAGATCTACAACTGAGCAAGACCTGGGTCCAGAGAGCATGTGTAAATCTCATTAGCTGTATATCCAGCTGTCCTAGTCGTGCAATTACTAAATTATAAATGTGAAATTAATCAGTAAAGGGGCCTGGTGCGAGGGGATTAATCTTGTCCTTGTTGCGCCAATAGCAAGAGGCATTATTCATGAACCCTGCATTTCTCACTTCCCCCCTCTTGGAATGAGAAATATAACTCTGAGCCAAGAGCAAGCATTTACTCTCCAACTCCACGGACCCTGACAAAACAGACTTGTAATTATGTGAAATTATTGATATAAACAAACTGATGAATGGCCTTTGCACTTAGTGTGTATATATGTGGGGGTTTTGTATGATGTATATGTGCATGAATGTACAGTATTTGCATGCATGCATGTGAGAAGGTGCATTTTTGTGAGGGTAAAGTGGGTGTTTGCTTGAGTGAGTGAGCAAATGAGTGAATAGAACAGGTCTCTGTTTGAGTGAGAGAAATTTTGAGTTATGTGGTGTGGATGAGCATTTCTGTTTCCAAATCAATGCAGAATAAATATTATTTCATGTTAAGACTATTATTAGTAAAAGCAGAGGAGGGGGGATTTCAATTACTCATCAAATGTGAAAAAAATAAAGTCACAAATGAAGAATACTGAAAAATGTCGAGGTTAGGAGGCACTCAAAACTGGTCTAGGCACTTAATTGAAACCGTACTGCTCTCAAGAGAAAATATCTGTGCCAAACGCAAATCTGCTTGGCAGTAAAGAGGAACAGTTAGGGAATCTTTAACGGGCCACAATCCATTACGGAGAGTCATAAATGTCCTCGGGAATATACACATCATTGCAGAGTGGGATGTGACCGTACGCTGCAAAGACTCATCCTCATTTATGTGTCCATAAGCTGAGCTTTTATGAGGACTTTGTATAAGTTTGTGAAAGTGAAGCTGAGGCTGCTTAATCTCTAATGTATCATGTTGTGCATGTTCTTTGACTTGAAAATCCTGGGAACACAAAGTGCTGCTACCTGTTTTCAGCTGTTTTTACATGACAATTCTTTATGTTAAAAATGGTTGACTTGTTGAATTCTTCAATTTCCTTTTAATAATAATAAAAAAAGTTGGTTCCCATTCCCACGCCATGTTGAACATGCACAGTGAGCTCACTGGAGTCCACATAGACCTCAATCTCTGCACTTTGACTCCACTTACATTCACGTCAATCCTGGTGATATATTCAAACCTGTAACAAATTACTCACTCCCCCACCGCCCCGTGGACGACAGGGGCGTCTCGTCTCTGATTGGTGGGCTTTGCTCTCATTTGTCTTTGACACCCAAGCGCTGGCCAGCCAGTAGTGCCATTCATCTCCCATGTCACTGGCAGACCAGGGGAGTCATGCTGTGAAAGGAGAAGTCAGGTCCACCTTACAAACCACTGTCAGTGCCAGGTATATTCTTTGTCTCAGAGCCTTGTCAGGACCCCACAATACCTACAGTATCTGCTGTAAAATATGATTTGTCCAGGTCCAGCTGTTGGACTGGTCCAATATTGTGGATGCAGTATCGCAGATGTCTGTAAAATTGTTTTAAAGTGATATCTACTTGATATTGACGAATGTGAATATGATGAGCCATTGTCAGATGGCAACATTGCATGACACTTTTGAGTCACGAGGTATTTGCACAACACGCACAGCACGGGGCGATGACCAGTCAGTCATCCGTGTGACAAGCCTAAAATTTAATGAGGCGTCTTCTCCCCATATATCAAAACTTAAAAGTCGGACCACACAGGCTTGTATTTAAATCTGTATTTTTAAAACTGGCCAGTCTTCACTCCGTCAAACTGCTGTTTGAGGCTTGGTTTTAGGATTACAGTTAAAATTTGATGTAGGTCAAGGGTAGGGTAAGGTGGTGGTAGAAGAACAATTGTATATTCAGGTGATTTTACTTAATAAATCTAGCATTACCATAATGTAAAAATTCTCCACTACAAGTAAAAGGCCTGAAATCAAAATATAAGTAAATGTATGGAAGTATTATCAGCAAAATGTACCTTTTGGAAGTATCTAAATTAAACATACTGATAATATAGGCAAAATGGCATTCGTCAGTGTTAAATTATTATATATTGTAATATTGGATCCCTATTACTGATGAATTAATATTTAAGCAGTATAATAATGCTGTACGTCATTGAGGTGGCGCTAATGTATATACTGCTGGGTAGTTTATTCTATAACAATGTCTTGTAATATTTAAGATAATCATGCTTTAAATTTAAAATGTATAGTAACAAGTAACTAAGTCAAGTTAAAGTAGTGAAGTCTCTGAAATGAAGTGAAGTAAAAATGTAAGTAATATAATTTTGGAAGTTCCCAAGTAATAGCACCTTAAAATTGTGCTTTAATACAGTACTTGAGTGACATCCCACCACAACATTTGGGTTTAGGCGTGTAGTCGAGGGGGTTGAGGGTAGGGTTAGGGTAAGTACAAATATGTGTGTGTGTGTGTGTGTGTGTGCCAGTGTATACAGAGCATTAGTAAGAAGTCACATTAGGTCCTATATGGTGTCAGAGCTTTGACCCCATGACCCCATCGCCCCTCTCTCTGTCATCCAGTGCAGACAGTTTGCCCTTCAGCAGTTTCCATTGTAAATAAGTCAAACCAAACAAATCCATGCTTGAGAGTGATGCTGAACTGCCTGCCATCAGAGCGAGCTCTTAGGCAAAAAGAAGGCTGGGAGAAAAAACGGCAAGTTGCCAAGCAACTCCTCTGGCGCTCATTAAGTTTTCATAATAAATCATGTTTTTTTAATGATGACCTTTGAAACGTGGAAAGAAATGACTGAAGAGAAACCTCTGCGTGTTTCTTGTTCTTTTGTTCTGACACAACAGCTCGCAACTGAAATTGCTTGATCCCACAATGTTGGAAATGGCTGGATGCCCCGTGACGCTGCATCAAAAGATCCATCTGTATGTGGCGATGGCTGGTGGCATGGCTTCACGTGTATGACGTAATGAAGCTATGCTATCTCCTCATGAAATTAACATGAAATTATTATGAAACAAATTCAAACTCTCCCTTTCTCCCTTGCTAATCGTATTGCCGTTGACGTGTGTCTGTTCAGCATTATTCATAAAGCAATCTTGGATCCTTTCCTGGTGGGAATGCCGACTTTCACAAAAGCATATTTCGGGTTTTACAGGCACTTTTATAGGCACACCTGGAAATTGCCCCATAAGGGCTGCAAATTGAAATGTTACGAGTGTTACAAATCTGCTCAGCGCCTGTCAGGCTTGCCAAACAACAGTCCTGTTGAATACTAAACAACTGAACTCAGTTTGTGCCTGACATCCAACATCCTACTTCATCCTCTTTCCTCTATTTGAAACTTTCTGTCTCTCCTCATTCTCACTTTGTCTCTGCATGAGGTGACTGAAACAAACTTCAAGTTAAACTCCCTCTCTGTCCCTCTATGCATCTACGTGGCTCTAATTCTTGAGTGGACTTTCTGCAATGCTATAAAAAGACGGGGTTATCTATCCTTTTAGTTGAGCCAGTGTAGTTTATGGTCCCAGCAGTCCCTCTGGATCTCTGCCACAGTGTGAGGAGTCTGAAAGGCTCCACACTTGCTGAGACTTTTACAGAGACAGACAGTGACAGAGAAGAGAAGTGTATGTTGACATCTTGTTTTTCGGCGGTGGCCAAAATGTCTTCACCACGTTAAAGCCCTTTGAACATTTAGCCCTGGACTGAGATGCTAGGAAACATAAGGAATTTACTCTTTATATATCTAGGTCATAATCCCACTATATGAAAATGTATAATACTTATCAATTGAATCAGATTGTGTTATTTGTAGAGCAGTTGAGAAAACAGTCAAAACAAACATATCCAACATGAAGTACAGTCTTAATGGGTTGTCCATTAATCTCCATGGCCTGCAGCCCTATTCATCAGTGATTGTTGTCATGACCATGTGTGTACTGTATTAAGCAAAGGGCTCTGGTGTCGCTCCACTGTGGAGCTGCTGATGGCTAAGGAATGATAAGTGGAGGGATAAACCTTTGTGGGGGTACACGGCGGCAAACAGACCCCCGACCACTGCTAAGCATCCAGTTTCAAGGCTTCAGAGGCACACAGAGTCCCATTCAACAGTCTGTCGTAGAATCTCAATGTATATAATATAGAATCCCATTTGTTCTTCAAATGCACAGGTGAATCAAGACTGGGATGTCCCCTACACTAACATATGAGAACCCACTGAAATCTGTTATTTATCTGATTCTTTTGATCAGAAAATGTGTTAATTTTACAGGAATATGATATCCCTAACCCTTAACATAAACACTTTGGCAACACTCCCTCATACTTGGCTATAAAAGAGCTGTGACAAAGATTTGAATTGACGCAAGATCATTTAGAGCTGAACGGTTAACTTTAAAGGAATAGTTCGACATTTTATGAACTACACTTTTTCGCTTTCTTGCCAAGCGCAGGGTGAGAAGACTGATACCACTCTCATGTCGGTACAGTAAATATGAAGCTAGAGCCAGCAGCCAGTTAGTTTGGCTTAGCATAGCACACAAACTGGAAACAGGGGGAACAGGAAGCTGACTGAAGGTAACAAAATCTGTCTTCCAGCATCTCTAAAACTGAGTAATTAACATGTTATATCTCATCTGTTTAATCACTACATAAACTGAAGTGTAAAGACGATGGGGTGGGAGATATGGGCCAGACCATTTCTTGCCCAGACACTGGACTCCAGTGGTTGGACAGAGCCAGGCTAGCTGTTTTCCCCTGTTTCCAGTCTTTATGCGAAAGATAAAGCTAACTGGCTGCATATTTACTGTACAGACATGAGAGTGGTATTGATCTGCTCATCTCTCAGCAAGAACGCAAATAAGCGTATTTCCCAAAATGTCAAAAGGGTATCCCTACCACCAAAAATTAAAAACAAGCTCTCTAGTGTGTAAACCTACTCCAACACTGAACAGTTTTAAAGCTTTAGCCCATGTAAAGGTTTATGTTTGTTTGTTTGTTAAATGCAGCCAAATAACTGAAGCTAAAACGACTGTTTAATGGATTAAATCCTACATCTGGATCATCACCTACTCTAATTAGCTGATGTGTTGAGGCAAGGGCTTTCTGCCCATAGGATTTTATCCAAATCTATTTCAACAAAACCGGCAAACAAAGACACAAGAAGTGAAAACATAACCTCTTCCCAAAAATGGAAAAACATTCATTAGAGCAAAAGAAAAAAAAAGAGCCCACAAAACTCTGAATGACTGTTTTTAACTAACATTCTTGACCAAAAAAAGATGATTTCAAATTACTTTGTCAGCTGGTGGTTGCCGATAAGCAAGAGATATCTCACAGTGACACATTAAAGTATATTAACTTTGGCTCCTTCATGGTTTTTCTCCAGAGCTCTGATTGTAATTCAAAGGCTCAGCGCCATATTTACACACAAAATGTGCTTAACTCCCAGACAGTGAGTATAAGGCCCAAATTTGAATTTGCCCACACATAAACGTAATAATTATGTAAGAGTAGAGACTGCTTTAAAGTATCTTGTGACCAACAGGGAGAAAACCATTTCAACATGACTGAAGACCTGGGTTTTACACACTGTACCTGATCATTTGAACATGCCAAGTCTGTCTCCTCATCACTCACACAGCTAACAGGTTCTGATCCCCCGGTGCACCCAGATGAGTCTGAAGCACAGCTGGAAACAGGATCTCACACCTCTTTTTGGCTCAGACTTCTCCTCCTCCACATCACTTTTTCCACTCCCAAATGGTGAGACGGGCACATTATCAATTCACTCTTCACGGCGGTGCTAACAAAGGCAGTTTAAGGAGCATGTCTGTCTGTAGTCATTGTAAGGGAGTAAATTAGAAAATCATTTAACTGGTTTTCACTCTCAACCTCTCCATTTCCGCTCCTGCTGTTTGTTTGTGCTGCTCAAAGGGCCACGTTGCCATGGCGCCTATCTGCATTTTTCATTTGCTGCTTTATCATGAGGCCATTCCCCACTTTGTGGGTCTGCAGATATAATTTCCTTTTATACAGTTGATTTTATGGTTGGCTTTGCTCTTTGCTTCACCCTGAGGGGTTGTTCCCTCAGGAAGTGATTGTGGTTCTGTTTGTAAGCTGGCAGTCTCTTAACGAACTGAGCAGGCTGGAAAGTGGGCAGTTGGAAAGCTTCATATTGGATCTGCAGATCCAGGTGATTGCCATTGAAAAAAGAAGATCTTAGTGACCACAGGCGCCTGAGCAATGGAGCAACCTTCTCAGCAACAAAGCCTCTTTCTAATCCAAATTCCTGTGCCTAATTAGGTATATACAGTAAGTAACAGTAAAGGTGCTTTCACACCAGGAGTTTGGCTCATTTGGTCCAGACTAAGGGAAAACATTGTTGCCTCTGAGTTCTGGTCCTGTTCCTGTTCACACTGACTTTTTATAAATGAACCAGGTGGAGTAATTATGAAGTCAAATGGACTGACAGCTCAATGACTGAACAGTTTTAGCGACTGGCATCCTGCATCATCCACACGGGGAAATCTAATTCTAGTAACTGACAGCAAGTCATGCAGCTCACCTCATGGGTTTATTTAAAAAAAAATGATTATGATATATTAATAGTCAAGACTGCAACTGGACCTCATGAATAGTGATGAACAGATAGTACGGGACAAAAAGGAGGCATTTTGTACCATAATATTATAGGATAGATATTCACTGTGTGGTAACTATGTTTCACTCGATTCACCTACTTGTTAGTGGGGAAATGTTAAAAAAGATGGAGCTGGACACAAGCAGAACACACAGAGACCCACATTTTAGTTTGGTCCACACCAGAGTTCGTTTGACAGCTTTGACACTAAACAAACCGCACTGAACGGGCAAACGCACCAGAGTTCATTTGAGCCAGATCAAACAGGTTATGTGTGAAAGCACCCTAAACGTCTTGAAAAGGATATGATTCATATGAAGTGTGGTCCAAACACGTCTAAAGGCAAAAGTGCTTATATCCGCTCCCTCAAAATGGAAGGGTGAGATGTGAAGAGTCGTACAAATGGGGATAATAGTACACTTTCAGAGAATCTGTCCTTGAAGGCATTTATTATGTTGCACTCGGTTGTAACTGCACAACTGTGCCTAAAGTGGGCATGAATGTGGGGTTGTCAGTTTTGGAAAGTTGCAAAAATTGTCAGATGCAGTCACCCCAATTTCGATGTCGGAAAGGTGTGAGGGGAGGGGTTGCTATGTTCAACCATCTGACAACAGTGGTATATCAGACCAAAACATTGGGCAGGCCTGTGAAAAAACGGATAGGCCTAGGTATTTTGTTTTGTTTTTCAAAGTCTTTATTTTCCATGATCATCCTGCTATCCTAAATCCACTAAGGTGATACCAAAAGCCAACCAAATCAAGTTAATTTTTTCTTTTTTTATCAATATTACTACCAGATCATGAAGGCTTGACATAATAGCCTCTAACAACTTGGCAAGCCTAACTGTGAGAAGCTCTCACTTAAAAATGACAGATGAGATGTACAGACCTAAACAACATGCCAAATGAAAACCAACCTTAACGAACTAAGAAAAACACACACCATCAAGCAGCTTGCAATCACACATGTCCTCTTAACTGAACCGCTCTAAATGCAAAGCCAACACATAGTGACAAACAATACAACAATCTCAAGACTAGAGTTTCATACTGAATTCATTATTAATGGGCACGAAAGTAGTGTTTTATCTTACCATGGCTTGCTTGTGGAGGAGATGCTGCCAGCTTACGTCACAAGTTGCAGGCGGCGGGGCTTGGAGTTGAATACGGAGATGATTAAAAATTTCCCCGCTGTGGGACAATAAAGGCTTATCTTATCTTATCTTATCTTATCTTTCATCGTAATCCAATGAATCCAGTGACAGTTAAATCAAGTTGATCAGACGAGTGCTGGTCATTGATGTTTTAATCCTAGAAAACAGTCTCCCCATACTGCAAATGTCATTGGAAGCTTGGCAAATAAGAGTGAATTTATATTTGGGAAAATATTAAAGGGGGCAACTGAACAGGTAACATTTATTTGGTGTTACAGCTGCTCAGTGAAAACATCTTAAACTGAAATGCTGGCGTTAAAGCCGAGCCTGCCTGAGTTGTTGCGGCTGTCAAATTGGCAGTTCCTTCTCCTTTAGCTGTTTCAGCTTCATATAGGCTAAGCTGGCTAGCCAAATCCTCGCTTGTTTCGTGCACTTCTTCCTCCTCCAACTGTGATTTCTTTAAATATCTTGTTATTGATATTTGCTTTGACGTGTTAATTATATAGCTTTGTGGCTGACAATCTTTTTTTTTTCACAGTAAAAACGGGACACTTGACAACTGCGAGCTGCGCAGCGCAACAAGGTTAACCCCGCCCACACTGATATTCCAGGCTTTTAATTGGCTGTAATATAGTAGTGACATCTCCAGAAAACAAGTCATATTCACAATCGTTAAAAAATATCCTTATTTGATTGGGTAGGCCTGTGGTCAATCTGGCTAGACCCTTACGCCTCATTCCAATACAATCATTTGCATACATAAGTGGAGTGGTCTTTGCTAGTAAATATCCATTATTTCCCATGATTATTTCGGTTCTTTCTCCTCTTCAGAAGTCGAGAGGCGTCTAGTAATTATTTCCTCTGAGACGAAAGTAACAAAGAGCTCACTAATGACCGCTGTCTCAGAAAATATGAAGTATAGTAAACTTCCTTGATGCTAGCTTTTCGCACTTGTAATCTCCATCACAGGTCTAGTTTTATATTCACTAAAAACCACAGATTTTACCCTCCTGTGTGTGTGTGTATTTGTGTTGCTGTGGAGTTTAGGAAGGATATAAAAAAATACACAGTATAACCCATTGGTTACTTGGTCATAGGCTTCATTTTGTGTGTGCAACATTTACTCTAACTTGCTTTTGATTGGATTAAGACTGATTGATTGTTGAGGTTCATAATTCATTCTTGACCTTGGAAACAGCAGTTAACAAAACAGTCTCACGTCAAGGTTCATTTAGTAGTTGTTCTGGAGCTTTCGATCAGTACACATGATCTTCATCTGCACATGTTCTTCATCTGCAGATGGAGTTTGGAATTGTAGATGTTCAAATTTCCATTTTTCTGAGCACTTTCAAGTAATGGTTGGACATTTTGGGAAATACGATATTCTCATCTAACTCTCTGCATTATTTCCAAAAATGTTGAAGTATTCCATTTAAAATAAATAGTAACACACCGGTTACTCGGTCATAGACCTCAGTATTTGGGTGTGCAACATTTTCATACTACTTTTCCTTGCTTTTGACTGGACCAGGACCAGTCGTTTTCATGTATTTATGTGCACTTTAATGCACACTATTTTATTCTTTATCTTACAGTACATACAAGTCCATGAGATGCCCTCTGCAAAAATGAAAAAAAAAAAATCCATCATTGACTTTTTGTGCTCTCCTTTCGTGCCCTGGGCCCTGTTAGCACCTTTTTCATCATCCAAAGCGTGTTTATATGTGCTGTAACAGCACGAGTGCTGTAGCCACTGACCTACAGCGGATTGTTTACATATCAGAATAGGCATGATAAGTGATTCTTATCCTTCACTCTGTTCTTGTATATTGCGCAGTGTGGTTTGATATGTGTTATTCTTTGCCTGCTGCGTGTTTGAACCACACGGATGATGAAATGCCAGTGGGCAATGGTAAAATAAATTAAAAATGATAAGAACATAAAAAATAATTAAAACCCCTGAGTTTTATTTCTGTTGGCTCCCAGCAAGGTCATATCATTTGCGGAGCCATTTGGAAGTGACTGGCATGAGTGGCACGCCAAACTGATAAACAATCTTCTTCAAAACTAACATCTCATCCTGCCGCCGAGCTCTCAGGAAAATGCACTATGTTGAGAAAAGAGCATGAAGTGGATGTGGCACTCTTCCCTCTCAAAATAAATGAAATCCACAAACATTGCATCAACGTACATGAAAAGAATCTGAGGCCTCGCCTTGTTCCCCTCAACACTGGCAGTGCCTGAACGCTGAGGACAGGAACTTCCTGGCACAGTTGTGTTATTGTTGCAGAGGATGAAGAGGGTGTGAGCCAGGTATACAGAGTTAGTTCAATAAAGCTTGGACCAAAAACAACAAATTGAGTGGGGAGGATTGAGAACAAGCCAGTACTGTGTCTGGGAGTGTCCTTGAATATTTTTTTCCTTTCAGTGTATATTCTGTGCTTGCATGAATATTTGCAGGTATGCATACAGAATAGCATCAAATGAATAAACTGTGGAAAGACAAAGGGTCAGCAGTAATTCATGGGCATTTCCATAAAAGCCAGACTATGGACAATTAAGTTCATGGCATACTCAACACACATTCAATCCAACTGTGGAAGGAGGAGGAGATAGGAGGAGTCAATTCTTTGCCAGTATACAGTATCACTACCCAAATCTCAGGTTTGATGGTTCAACCCATGAAAACAGTTCCCGGAATGTCTTTCTTTCCATGTGGGAAAACTTAACCTCACATGAGATTTGAGGGATATTTGTTTTCACCTACTGTCACGTTGACGGCTAGCCCATTTGGGACGGATCAAGCCCGATGCCAAAATCTGCTGTCACGTCTTCATGCCACTTGAGAGACATTTCCAGAGGTAAACACTTAACCGAGTGGAGGCCAGTCAAATATGGAATATTCACATGGATGTTTGGAGTAATATTTCGGGCGCCTGTTTGCGTGGATATCTCGGCATCTCCCGAGTGTTTTTCACGACACAGTGATCCCAGATGTGGCCTTTGTGCTGTCGTCCAGCCCGGCACTCTCACTCGAACCCGCCTGGGACACATGCCACTGTTTTGGTCCTAAGAATCATGGGTTCTCTTTTTAAGGCAACAGGCTGTTTATATGGGCTACGCCAACTGGATCCGTGATTGCAGGCCACTGGTTTATTTTAATTAGCCATGGAGAGCAGTTCCGATGGATTTGAGTGTGACTCACCCCTTTTTCAAAACATTAGTCTCCACCAAGTCCCACTGTTGCCCTTTGAGGTTGGATTTCATTTCAGATTAGTTAAAAGGAGGGGGCCATCCCTGATGTGTGCCATGTATACTGTAAGTGTAGCTGCGTGTGCATTTATATTTGTGTGCGAGACAGACTAAAGGAAAGAGTTACTCTTGCTAGGCTAGTGAAATTTTAATTAATGAGACGAGGCACTCAAAATGCTCTCTACAGTGAACCTATAGTATAATCTTGTATATTGCGATTTAAAAAGCACTCAGATAGTTATTTGTGCACAGAAACCTTTTCTGAATTGCAGATGTCTGTCCTCACAAGACTGCAAAAACATCTGGTTTTCTGTTGCTGGTCCTGGAATAGTCCACCTTTAATTGTAAATGTGGTTCAAATAGATAGATTTGATTTTACATTCAATTTGCTGCACTCAAGGTGGCCGTCCAACTCATCCACCATTCAAAGGTCACAACCCAGAAATATTCCAGTGCGCTGATCCTGGTTGTAATGTGAAGAGCTAAGGGAAAATGCACACCTGTTCTAGTGAGGTACAGGCTCGCAGGTAGAACTTTTAGAAGAAGTAGAAAAAGTGCAGACATAGATTTCTAGAAGTTAAAATAAAAAGAGGCATTCAAATGAGCGTGCGTCCTTCCCCTCCCTGTATTCAATGTGTCAGCCAAAAACAGACCAGCTGAGTACTTCAGCTTTGTCTGTTTTTCCATCTTATGAAATTAACAAAAGCGGATGTGTTTACATTTTGTGTTTAATGTGGCAGATGACAGGACTCTACGTTGTTCTACGAACCCTAAGAATTGATGTTCTTTTTGTAAACAAGTGATCATTAAGTTGTCTGTTGTCATAACTTATCATAACTTCAGTTTAATGTGAAAATATCACAATGTGTCTCATGGTCACAATTTAAATGTCATTACCATATGAGAACAAAAACTGTCATGCCACGATGTCAGTCTCTTTATCAAGAAGATGCTCCTTTACTTTATATGTATGTTGGACTGAACAGACAATTCCAGGTCAAAGAAGTTCTGTTTCAATTGTGGTATGAATATTTTACTTTACTCTGTACTAGGCCGTTCTCAAATGTTTGCATTCACACTATCTTATTATTGATGTGGCTTCCGTATTTTGAGATATCAAAACAAATATTTGCTGATTCATGTGTGGAAAAAGTTTGAAAGCCTGACGACCATCGGTGGACCATCGCAATCCCAAAAGTTGTACAGAGGGATTTATGCTGCAATTTTACCACATCAAATCCTCAAACCCAAACAAAGGAAATCACACCTATTGAAGCAGATCTAGTATTTCCAAACCAAAGCACTAGAATGGCTATATTTTCTTGTTTTTCCTTAAATATTGTGATATTACATGGTTTTTAAAATCAAAATCAAGCTTGAAAGTCATTTATTTTCTGTCTACAGCATTAAGATGTGTGAAGATACTCAAATTTGAGATTGTAATTTTTGCCGTATAATATGTTACAGAACCTATAATATCACTGGGGGATAGCGTGTTTTCCCGTGACACCGGCAGTTCATTTCCACTGCCTCTTTGGCAGAGTGCTTTAAGTGAATCTGGTTTATTCAAAACACATGAGCTGCATTCGAGAGGCTGAGCCACAGCTTCAAACTTGCAGCAGAGATGGCTTTTGATGTAGCCACATCAATACACTCAGTACACAAACGTAGACACTTGCAGAAAGAAAAGTGTGGTCTGACATTTCCAACTTATCACGTGGTATCAGGTTTCCTTTGTGTACATATGCAGTGGCTTGGCGTTTTGAAGAGCTTAGTGAAATTGTCATGGGCTGTCACGGATTTTTATTTCATCAGCCAAAAGATTGCAAATGATATCCTTCATACTTCCGGTAACTTTGATTTCTGCTCTCTATCTCTACCTCTCTGCAACATTCAACATGTTGTTTAGACTGTGTGCGTGTGTGTGTGCATGTGTGTGTGTGTGTGTGTGAAACAGCACCATATAATAAACCGGCTTGCTTTCCATTGCAACCACTAAACATGACTTTTAGCGTTTTCACTGCCCCTGAGAGGAGCTGTAACTAGATGACAGTCCTATCCAATACACACTCATTATGCCCTGCAAAATGTGAGATATCGTGTGCAGATTGTGTGGGAAAGACAACTCCAGCTATGTCATTCTTACTTTATGCTTTTATTGTTGACGGAAAACAGCGCACTAACCCGAACGCCTCGACAGAGCACCTTTTAAACACTCACAACTGTTAAAAGCTGCAGCTGCATGAGGATCAGTTACATTCTTTATCTCACCTTATAGAGCTTTTTTCGAATGACAACTATAAATTTTCAGACTTGTGCTGCTCAAGAGCGGCCGTTTGTATATCCGCAGTCCTTTTTATCTCCTTTTTTTCCCCCACATTGGCTTCAAATTAATTTTCTCGCAGCTGTTAACAGACGTTGAAAGAAAACATGGCTTGTAATTATTAAAAGTCTACAGGGGGAGGTTACATAAAAAACCAATTGAGAGTAAGCAGCCAAAACCATAGAGTCATGGAGCTCTAGAGGAAGGAAAGAGAAAAATTACTGGCAGACAGATTTGTAAGAAATGGCCAAGACTATTCTGGTTAAATCACTAATTCTCATTTAGTCATTAAATAACATAAACACCTTTTAAAGATGTAAAAAATAAAATCAGTAATAGAGAAAAAGATTTTTAGACAAAACTGTTTGTTATTTGCTTCAAAAGGACACTAGAAAAATAGGAATATTTTGAAAAAACGTGCGAGTTACAACACAACCTCTTACTGAAACCAAAAGAAAACACTTTAGAAACATGTGTGTCTTGGAGAACCCGTTAATTCGTATCAGCCCATAAAATCACCATCATTTCTGAGGAACGTTGCCTGCGTTCATGTTAACTCCACTTTTTTCCCCTCCATATCCATTTCACACTTTATGAAATGCATATCAGACATGTCAGCCGAGGCCAAACAGATGTATCACTGTGTGTATTACAGAAATGTTAAACATAGCGGGCCCTAAATGTGACGAGGAGCTGTATCATCCAGTAAGCCTGAACAGAATGTCTGTGGGTCAATTATAATTACAGTTCACTTTACCCTGGGCCATGCCTTTGTCAGGTTTTATTTGTTTTATACTACCACATTAAATGGTAATCACCTGATAATAAGGCAGCCACTCAGGAAAGAAATTGTCTAAATGTCAGAACGCAGAGAAGAATGTCAGTAGTCAGAAAATACTTGCCTTTTGTACCGCAACAGTTTTCGATTCCTGACTCATCCAGCTTGGCACATTAAAATAACAGCCTGCACACTGGAACAATTATGAGAATAATATGGGGTGTTTTAACAGCTGTAGACGGGGGGAGGGCAGGGTGAGAGGCTGCGGGATTCGATGAATAGTGGAATGCCAAGAGAGGAGAGACCTATCTCACAATACCAGCGTCTCACTCGCCAATGACAAAAAAGGTACAACTTGTTCAATATCCAACAAGTTGAAAATGAAACGCTTTACAAAGTGCCAGTTCAGCAAGTGCTTCCAGACACCGACACATCTTTGGCACAGAGGTACTAAAATAGGTTGTATTTGTTGTACGTGATCTAAAAGTCCTTTTGAAGGTCAGTGTTTTCTTTCAAAGTGAGAAGGATTTCTAGGTGGACAGATGAATATGTTCATGTATTGAATGTCCTGTTAGGTCCATGTTTAAAGTGACAGCCAACTGATAAAAAATACTATAGTTTTACTATAGTTTGACATTTTGGATAGCCTTATTCGCTTTCTTGCCGAGAGTTCGATGAGAAGATCGATACCTCTCTCATATCTATCTGATAGATGTGAAGCTACAGCCAGCAGCTGGCTAGCTTAGCTTAGCATGACTAGAAACAGGGAAACAGCTACCCTGGCTCTGTCCAAAATTTAAAAGAAAAAAGAAAATACCAGCAAGAGGCGGACTGCTGGCTACAACCTGCAAGGCGAGGGCCCGTGACCAACGGGCATAGCCAAAGTCGTTGCAGGCTCTTTTTTGGTAGCCTTGCTAGCTTGTATTCTTGTACTGTAGAAGAAGGTAAACAGTGAAGAAACACATAACATGACTGTCCTTGAAAAATGTGTAAAACTTTCTACAGCAAAGAGAAAAAGGCAATAAAGCTGTTAATCAACCTGCCACGTTTCTTTATTTTTTCACATGCTAGCAAATTGGCTCGCTAGCAGTTGTACTAGCTTGGCTACCACTGTCGGTCACGTGACCCTCACCTTACAGGTCTCCCTAACTATTCCTTTAAGCACACTGGTTAACAACAAGGACATTCTTTTCTATAGCAAAGTATAACTACAGCCTTGTCTTTTTGTCCTGAACAGCTAATCAAGTGCAGTTAGGGGTTTAGTGTTTTGCTCAAGGGCACACTGACCCTACTTGCAAACATATGTGGCTGAAACACAGAAAAAAATCACAAATAAAAGTGTTCAACTGTTAAAAACAGGCCGTTATTGGTTTGCCTCATCGCTGCAACGCAACACAGAAGAAAAAATAGGACAAGGTTGTGTTTTCCAAATCCAGACAGCAATGTAAGTCAAAGCTACGTTCATTTCAAATTACAGTCAGTGACGGTTGACGGTTTGGCTTGGGGCCTGCAATGCGTTTGGGCCGCAAATGTCTCTACGCAGAGTGATATTAAAGGGACCATTTAGTCTTTCACCTTTCCCCTTTCAGATTATCGACCGGTCCAGGAGTCTAAACTTGCTCCTTTCCAGTAACCAACTCTCATCTTCAGGTTGCAAAAGTGCTCATCTTCCTCATATAGCTACCCCTCTGGTGGCCATGACTGATACTCCTCTCACCACACGAGCCCCTGGGAAAGACACATAAGACGCTCCACTCCATGACCCAAAACATCTGCTGCTAATATGGGTCAGTTTAGACCCCAGGTCCCGTAAAAAAAAAATCCTGCACATGACAACTAAATGAAAAACACAAATGGCATGAATCAACCAGGCTGTGTGTTATTTCCCAGCACTTGTATCAACATGCTAGGGAACCTGCTGAGCTGTGAAATATCTAAGCTAGGACACCCGTTGGTTCTCCTCGGCTCCAAAAAAGGCTCTTCCTGGGCCAGGGTCAAGCGAGGAGAGAGTGAGAATCCCACACAATATTTACTGTACGAACAGCAGTCGAGTTATCGTGTCTAGAAAGTGGCATTTGTTGTGACTGGTACTGGGTGGATTACAAAGATACAGCTGCAGGGTAAATTGCAATGAACCTTTTCAGAAGTTGCCTGGATTGCTAAAATATTCTGGGGATCTATCTTAAGTCTTAAGTAATAATGTGAGGCAGAGTGTCTGTATGAATTGATAACCTTCCGGAGGGGAGACTAGTGGGCCACATTCATCAGGATTGCCGTGCAAGGGCAGCAGCAGTTCACCCAACACTGCAGTTTCTTGATTAATGCAAATGAAATGACTCACTTTTCAACAACAAAAAAAAATGCACCAGCACCGATTTTAGCACCAAAATCCAGCTGTAAAAGCCCTACTAAAAGTGAGTTTTTGTATGTGTGGGCGTGCATGTGCAGTTGCTTGCCACACAAGCCATGGGGGCCCATTCTTATCAGGTACTGTGACCTCTCCAAACAGCGAGAGCTCTGCTGCTATCAGGATTCAGAGGAGAGTAAACATCTGTACTTGACATGAGCGAGCGGCTAATTGTTTGTCAGACTGTGATAAAGTGCATGACTCAAACTATGAGGAAAGTACTGATAAAGATGTCCATTAGCTTGTCCTGAACTCTCTCTCTCTCTCTCTTACACTGTTGCTGTGTTGCTGCAACTCAGAGATTTAAATAGAAACACTTCTGTTTATTGCAGAGAAGTCATTGCAGCCAGTCACCACTGACTGTATGTGACTAGGATTATTGTTAATAGAAAAATGGTGGCTGGAGATATCAAGAAAAGTACAATTGCGTCCAACACAAGACGTCTAATCCTCCGCTGCGGCTCTGGGCCCACTTAAGTATTTTGTTCTTCTTCTACGGTGCATGAAGACCTTTGTGGTCTGGCGTTACAATTAATTTGGTGTTCGTTTTGTGGCAGGAAGTAGAGTCAAATGCCGTTTGCCGTAACTTTTCGTCTGTGAATTGCCTTTTTGTTCCAAGGTGCCACTCCCCCCCCAGACGATATGCGTCTACTGACCTCTAAATAGGGAAGTTTTATGCAGTTGACCTTTGACTTTTGCGTCTCAGTATTTATGTCTGAGAAAATAGTGAAATTATGACACTTAACACTGTCGCCTGCATGTGTCTGGAGCTGCTCTGTGAAGACTGGGGGCCATTGAGACCACAGGTCAATCCATGACACCCCTCTCTCAAGTTTAATGGTGACGCACATTCACATTGACATGCCATGAAAACCTAAGAAATACCATATTCAAATAGAGTGTAAAGCCTGTTATTAAAGTAGTTTCATACTGCACTGAAATGCTGCTCTTATTTCGTTTATGAGCATTGAATTATAGTAATATACAGCGAGAAAGATGGTACAGAGTAATTTTACATGCAATTTACTCTAATTACAAGATTATTGTTAAATAATTGTGAGGTCATACAGCTAACGCTAGACATTATCTTCATGAGATGTCAGTCAAAAACACGCAGAAGACATGAACTGCCAAAGCACTGGTACTTGGTTGAAACATTCAAGACTAGCCACTGAACAGGTCTAAGAACAGGTCTAGTGGGCCCTCCAGAGGACAAGTGCTAAAAATCATTGCTGTCTGTCAATAATGGCACAGAAACATCCAACTTTAAATGTAATATATGTCATAGCCTCTGGTGGTAAAGCACCGGTGTGATTTTGTTTTTGTTTGTTTTTGTATAGGTCTTTTGTATAGAATAGGTCTTGCAGATAGAAAATAATCTCTTTGCAATTATCAAAATACATTCCAGATGTCACGCTGTAAAAACAGATGGTCTCACGGTACAATCAGTCAATTCTTAAATAAAAAAAAAAAGGTTTAAACTTAATGAAATAAACACAAACAAAATCAAGAGTGGGGGGAAAAAATCTCGCTACCTTTACAGTCCGATTACACAATGGCTCTTTATATGGAATGACGCATTTACATCAACCTCAGCTAATTCGGGTGTCACCTCTACAGTTCATATCAGTGCTCTTTGACATGTGTTAGCACTGAGCCGTCTGTGAGTACCAACTTTAGCACAATCATCTGTTGGGGGTTAGTCTTGTACACGAGGAGCCAGAAGCCAGCAGTAGCCTCTTTGATCATCTTCCTGATATGTGGTCACAGTGGTTTCACTCCGCTCTTTCTGGCTCAATCAAGGGCCCTTGAATGCAGCGAGGTCCAACTTTAGAAAACAAGAACCTGCCCGCTGCGGAGGCACCACCGAGATCCAATCAATGAGCAATCAGATTCCCTCTTATCTATTTGGCCTGGCTGGATGTGGATGTTAATCAGTCCCATATCTTGGTAATGGTGTTCCTGTTAATTGCCTCCCTTCGTTCGGTCTGTATCTCCTTTCGCTTAGGATCTCTATCTGCAAATGAGGTCAGAAAGGCATATGGATCTTGTTTCCAGCCTGGCTCTACTGAATCCTAACAGGGGACGGTTGGAAACAGCGCTGGCCGTGTGGCCTGGCGTTTAAAGCTGTCCTAAGATCAAGGCGCTTGTCGTCACTCCCATGTGTTGATGTCACTGCTCTGTCAGGCCTTGAAGTTGTTCGTTATGATCCTTGTATAAGCTTAGCTTCAGTTCTCCAACAGTTTATAGGATACAGCATAGAATATGGCTGCCTTTCAGAACAATGTCCAGAGTGTGTTTTCCACAATGGGGAGGATTTAGTCACTGTTCTTATCATGAGTCAGTTCCCCATGAGAATGGTGTGATTTGCATATTCATTGAGCTTTTGCATCTGATGCCCATCTCGTTAGACCTGGCAACAGTGTGATATCTGGACAGCTCCAGGGCGAGTCAGCCACCCGTCTGAGTGACATGCAAATACAAAAAATAATGCAGATTGTGATTTGGTTAATCACATTCTATACCCTGACTGGCATGGACTGACCTGGTCTGAAAAGAGGGTTTAAACCTAAACCGAGTTACGAGTTCAAACCTGCTGCTGACACAGCATGACAAAAATTGAAAAATTAATTTGACAAATGAACTATGATGCAAATGTCTGCCTTTGGAGATGGAGATCCATGTAGAGCAAAGGTCAGCTGGGTCATACTGAATCATCTTTTGTCGCCTTCTCCCAAACCTCCAACCCTTAAAAAACCCCTTTCACTGCGAGAGGGTTATTTCTTTCAAGCTTCTCCTCATGCATAAATAAACCTGTACCCTCCTCTCCCCTTGGGCCTGCTCAAGGGAGCAGAAGGTCTAAGAGCATTCCTCCATGAAGACTTTCCCTTTTCTAACTTTGCTTTGATTTTACGCTCATTATACCCCCTGCAGCTCCGCCGGTACTAGACAAGAGACCCCGTACCTGATGAAACAATGGGGGAGCTGTGCTGCATGATGACGCTAAGCCCAGCTTGGGGTGGCAGGAGGGGATTGCATTGTCTCCCTGCGTCACACTGCCACAGGAGAAAAAAGGCTGAGACACTATTATCCCCAGTTTTCTGCAGATCAAATTAATTAGCAGCAGTGCGCTCCTGAAAGAAGAGATTCTCCAGAGTGGGACGTCTTACCCAGTCAGTTCTCCTCATAACCCTTTGTTATTCACGGATGCCCAGCTGTTGTGCTGCTGCTGTCAAAGCAGAGGACCTTCTCCCTGATCTTCAACCTCCTCGCCCCTAATGATGCCCTGGAGGCACAGGGGAAAGGTCTCTGGATGGGACAAACTCCTCTCTTTCTGATGACTTCACTCATCTTGTTTAAAGTACCGCAGAAGCTAAAAATCCTCAAAGATTTGTTGTTGCTTGATTGATGAAGGAGGGTGTTTCTCAGGAGGATTCATTAACTGAAGAAAAATTAGCAGATGAGGATATTCTCCCAATGAAACTGAATCGCTCTGGTACAAACAGCAGGTGTTAGCTGGCAGACACTGATTATTATTACTGTTGGAATCTGAGTATACATGCTTGAAAAGGCATTTTTGTAGAGTTAATTACTGTGGAGAAAAAAGGCAAATTTAAAAGTGTTGTGAACATTGTACTTTTTATTTTACAAGTTTCAATGCAATCGAACTATAGAAGCAAACTACCTAAAATATGTAAAAGACACTGCATGAAAACTGTGAATAACTGTGTGCGCCTCCCTCCCCTGAATATATAAATGGAAACTCAACATACATTCAACTTCAGAAAAAGCAACAAAAAAAAAAATACAAACTTACCACTGATAAATAATTAAACTGCAACTGAACAGATTCTAAATAAAGTAAGACAATAAAATAAAAACTAAAGCATACTGCAAAACTACTGTATAATAACCCTGGATCATGGTCCAGCCACAGTCAGATGATACAATACTGACCCCTAGTGGAGTTTTAATGAAACATCACATTTTAAAAAATGGTGCCTTGGACAAACAAAGATGTCCAGAACACCCACTGTGCAGTGGTGATAGAGTTCTGCTGACACATTATATCATAAAAAAGAATAAAGTCCCATCTATTAATGCACATGTGACTTCCTTCGCAGTGTTGTCTCCTGCTTCTTGGATAGTTTGTGCTCACAGCTCTGCATGAGACCCCTCTTGGTCTGGACACAGTCTTCCAGCCTGAATCCTCCCTGCTCTCTGAATGGACCCACAGGGCTGATCCTGGGCAAGCTGGTACTAGTTTTTATGGAGCATTCTGGATTAGGTAGCGATCTCTTGAGCATGCACTCGGGAGCCCGTGGCCCCTCTGTGGCGCGTGGCGTGAATCCACTCACTCTCCTGGTTGCCCTGTGTGTGTCAGCACTATGAGGCTCGGCTTTTTTAGGAAATAAACAGGCATAGTGTCTCCTCGTGGTGTCAGGGACAGTGGAGACGTCTCTGCCTTGGATTGTGTTTGTCATATTTTGACTGACGGCTCTCTTTAAAATTGGCACGCAGGTCTTGGCCCTTCTGGGCTGAACATCATGAGTGTGCCACAGTGGATATATCTGAGTGTGCAGGCTGTGTTTCAGGGCCTGGAGGTCGGAGTGCAGGGGATCCTGAGATGTGTGAGGACCCCAGGAATCTCGCAGCCTGGCGTTGCACTCCATGTTGATGCTGACTTCATCGGTGCACTGCGCTTTCTGGATGGCATTGACCCTGAGGAGGATGGAGTCACGCGTCAGAGGATGATGAAGACCCCTCTTCTTCATCCGCTCACTTGTTGCCTTCTCACTCAGCATCACCGACTGTTTAGCAGCCTCTCTGGCTATGAAGGCAAAGTTTCATTCATAACAAAACAACTGATCTCAACACATATTTCTACCTTTTTTACATACTTGAGCATGCTTACCTTGTACTCGACATTTAGTGGGCGTAGACAGGAAGTAGGTGTGGTAAAGCAGCTCAGCTCTCTCTGATTTCTTGTTGTTACAGTCGTGCATCTTTTGGCCGGGTGAAGCCACCAGCACCGTGTGATCGGCCCCGGCAGAGGTGAAGGGAAGCTTTCTGAGCGGAGCTGCAGATTTCTCAGAAACCATACCATCCTGAGCCACCACGTCACGCTGGCCTCCCTCTGTTGACTCTGCATAATCCCAGAACACTTTGGCAAACTGGTAGTGCTTCACACTGGATGTCGCGTTCACTAATATACTAAAGGAGGGTGTAGAAACAAAATATGAGAGACATCTGAACGCCACGATAATAAAAGTAATACAATAATAAAACACGCTTTCATGCATCTGACTCACCTGTTGTCATGGAAGTGCAGAGACAGTATTCGGCCTGTTTCAGACTCTGCCGTGATGTCTCTCAGACAATCTCCAGTGAGGAAATTAAATATGCGAATCTTTCCATCCACACAGCCAGTAACGACACGGAGGTAGACGAGAGTCAGAGATTTTACCTCCCTGCAGAAAAGTCAGCATTCAATTCAACATGTAACTGTGTTTGGGAATACTGAAATTAAAACAGCAGACAGAAAATATTTCCCATCATTTGTTCAGGTGGTGATACAGTGAGGATATTTCTATTAGTTACAAATGGCTAACTCTGTCAGGAACAGGCAACAAGGTAAGAAAAGGTGACAAAAACATACTTAAAAATATACTTAAGACATAGGTATTCCTAAACGATTCAAATAAAAATACTAAAGTAACTTTCGGGGGAATATCAGCTCCAAAGGTTTCTCGCTCACTTTGGGTGGTTGAAGGTCATAAGACACTGTTTAACGTCACAGTTGACGCTCCAGGCCATGACCTGACCGTTAGAGTCCCCGGATAAAAAGTGCCATTGGTCGAAGAACAGGCACTTCACTGAGCTCCTGTGGGCATCGATCACCTTCAGGAAAGTAGTACATTATGAACAAATGCAAAGGTATTTTCAATTGTAGATGACATACAGTTTGGTATACTGTATGTAAAAAAACAAGTATATATATACATATATATATATATATATATATATATATATATATATACATATATATATATATATATATATATATATATTGTTCTCCACACTAATATTCTCACCCTGCGCAGTGACGCATTCTCCATGTCCCATATTTTGACAAGGCCCCGGTCACAGCTGCTGTAGACTGTTCTTGTGTTGATCCTCACACACTGGACAGAGCTGGGGTGCTTGAAATTAAAATCCTCAAAATGCTTCCCTGTGTTTAGACTCCACACTGGCAGTGTGGTAGTTAAGTTTAGCTTACATGCAAATATTGGTAAAAAGACACAAAGTTAACATCAAAGTTTTAAAACATAAAAAAAAGACAAATACAGATTACTCTCGTCATTATAAACATGTGTCAGCAGGGTGAAAGAAAGGGTTATCACGTGACTCCTCTTAGCAAGTATGCAAAAAATCCTGGATAGAAAACAGACACAAGCAACAATAATGTAATCATATGTGCAAATCCAAAACTATGGTACTGTTGTATGATAAGAATATTTTTGTTTCTGCATGAGTAAGTGCAATAAAAGGTGTAAAATACTGCAA
Source organism: Macquaria australasica (assembly GCA_005408345.1). Classification (NCBI taxonomy): domain Eukaryota; kingdom Metazoa; phylum Chordata; class Actinopteri; order Centrarchiformes; family Percichthyidae; genus Macquaria; species Macquaria australasica. The sequence continues at coordinate 1,362,625 of SEMN01000081.1, forward strand.
ATGCACAACAAAATGATCAGTTGGTATTATGCAAACAATGTAGACACTGCATTCTAGAGGGACGTAGCAGAGTCCAGGATGCAGGTTTACTGAATAACGTTGCTGAACAAAACTCGGAAAGGTCGGTTCATCTTCCAGATTTGAGGAGGCTCTGGGTTTTACTAAGCAGCATTATCCAGATAACTCAGTAAACCTTCTTATTAGAAAAATGTGATTGGTAGTAGATGTGTTGGAATAACCAGAAGTCAAAGTTTGGTAATATTACAAATAATTGTAGACATTTCTGAAGATGAACAAAGATATAATCCTTCAAAGGCTGGTTACCTTTTACTAAACAGTCTTTAGCTCCTGAGACAAGTCTGTCAGCATGGACATCCAGGCAGTTGACAGTGCCAGTGTGACCATACAGCGCCATCACACACCTGTCTGTCTTCAAATTCCAACACCTACAGGTGTGATGAAACAGCATAAACACCCAGCCTATCATATCTACTTCAGTCACAAGGAGGAATGTACCATCATCATTATCCTCAGTGTAACCGATTATTATCCACTGACAAAATGATAACCATAAATGTGAGCTATGATGACATGCACCAGCTTCCGTCTCCTCCTCACCTGATACTTGCATCGCAGCTCGCAGTTATCACCAGGTCTCTGTCCTCACAGAGCAGCACTGCCCGGATGCTGCCGACATGGCCCTTCATCATGGACACAAGTTTTGTTTCTGACGCCACATAAAGCAGATGCACCACGCGGTCCTTGGAGCCCTTGGCCATTAACGATCCACCTCTGTAGTCCACCACCCGATGAGGGTCTTCTCTGTCGAACACAACCACATTACATCAGTTGCACGACATAATGTATGTTTTTATTCCAATGTGCAGGGTTTAGTGAGGCACTCTTAAAAATATGCCTCCAAAAAAGGAAATTGAACACACTAACTTGTCCAGCAGCACCGTGGTAAAATATGCACTGCAATAAACATTTCGCTCTTCCATTTGCACTGTCTTGGTTTTGATATTGGCATAAGCATCTTCAAAAGGATTGACCTGTGAAGCCAGTCAAAGAAAAGATAATCCACGTATTGACAACCTTAGTTCTGGTACAAAAACTGAAGTTTATAGAGCTGAGGTATTGATTTGTTGACCTTTTGGACACTTGGAATATCCACTTTCTCATCATCCTTGACAGGTACGGGGACTTCAACGATGTTGGCGTAAGTAGGACTGACTATATTAACACCTTTGCACCTCTAGAACAGAAAAAAAGATTACTGATTGTCATTTTGATTTGAAATAATTTTATAAAAAAAAGTTTTGTTTTCATCCTCATCACCAAAAACTACAAGAACTTTGAACACTTTTAAACACACAAATCCTTTATGCGTGATTAACTAATTATATTACTAAATCATGTAAACATACAAATGCTCCACCTTCATCATTGCATTAATTTGATCCTGAAAAACTCTTCTGAACTTGATTTCCTCCACGGTTTCTTGTGCAAGGTGCTGCCAGTATCGACAAACCTTCTGGCAGCGTCTCAAAGTATGCTCATCTAACAGACCTGGTAGAAGACACACATGCACAGTATAATGTCTGCATGTATAATACAATATTACTAACAGTAAGAGTTTACAGACAGAAAAAATAAAAATATTTTGACAACTTTTCAATTCAAGGATGAAAGTGTTATTGATAGAAATACCCACTGTAAATTGACATCACAATGTATTACATTGCCTGGACACCTTTTGTATGTCATATTCTTTCTATAAGTAATACATCTTTTTAACCAGCAGACAGAGGTCACTGGGAGCAGACAGCCAATGGGTTGCTTGGCAGGGCTTTGTTATCCTTAAATCCAAGGGCTAGCCACTTGAATGGTTGAATGGATTTAACAAGAGCATTCTTGAGTAATAAAACTACATCCCCATAGCATCATTAGACTGGCTTAGTTTCTTTATACTATCAGTTTAAGGACACATCAATGCACACTTCAGATTGAACAATGGAGACAGTGACTGTGTGCGTTTGTGTGTGTGGATAGAGCATCTTGAAGTACTAAAGTGGTGCACATTATCAAATTATCAGTTATCAAATTGGCAACATGTATAATATTTTATGCTGCATACAAATAACAGCCTACCAGAAAACATAAAAACTTCTTGAAATATTTCAATAGGCTACAAATGGCTGTCAATCTGGCAGCCTGCGAACACTGCAGGTGTTTCTGTTGAAGCTAACAGAAGTACTGCAAATTATCAGTGAACTTAGACATTTCATCAGTGTTACCTATGTGCTGACTTACCTAATATCCTCTTTGACAGATCAACAGGTAGGCAGCCTATGAAGTCTCGGTATCGGCTGACTCCAGACACAGACTTTGAGGATCCAGGCACTACCATAAGAGCGGGGTCCTCTGAGTCTCCATCACTGCCCTGATCATGTTGATTGGTATTGCGACTACTGACTGAAAAGGGCATACGATTATTATATGAAACGGATTATTACTAAGCAAAATAAACAATGCAAAGCTGATGTGAGCTTGCACAATTTAAAATTCAAATGACTCTATAGTCTGTTGCAAAAAAATAAAAACTAAATAGGACAAAAAATTACCATTAAAGTGCAGAAACCCTCGCTTTTGTCTGACCAGAAGCACGCTGGTTAAATTAGCGACCATGCGTAATAGTTCCGAGTCACAAAGTGAAAAAAGACGGCAAAGATAGCGTGATTTTATCCAATCCGGACTGCTACTGAACCAGTCCCAGATCTCATTTATGTCCATGCCAAGCGGTTTCCCATCCAGAGCTCGGTCTGTCCTGCGGCATGGGTAATCTTGAGGTGAAGTTGGGCTCCTTGACCTGGCGTAAGTGAATAAAGTCCATGATGTTACACCCAGCACACTCTGGATTCTTTCGAGCACTTGGATGTTTCGGCACCGTAAAAGCAGCTCCACAACGAATCTCCTCTTGAATTCATCCGACACCCTCCACAAACACTGAATGGAGCCCGGTGGTTTTGGGGCGAAGGCGCAAAATGGACACATCCCGCACATGTTGAGACATCCTTCCCCCGTTTTATAGTTCAGCTCACTTCTACCAAACCTAACGGACTTCATTTCGATGCTATAAGTAGTTTGTGGTGCTCTCTGTTGACTACACCGTTCTCTGGTAACAGCTGTCGTTGCTTCTTTGAACAATATCGACAAATACAGACAACATTCAGCATGTTGCCAGGCAACAGGTCCCACGCGCCAGCAGGGAATGGATGCTCTCGAGGCAATGTAATGCACCCCAGGTAGGTACTTATCTTTTATTTCCACGCAGTCTTGTTTGTCCCGGTATTGCCAACTCTCTGTGAAGTCTGTGTAATAGCTTTGTGATAGACATTGCAATAATTTGCTAGAATATGTCATTTTCTGTATCAAGTAACATGTTTAATCAAGAAACAAGCAACGGTGCAGCGGTTGAAGCTGTGGATATCACCACAATGTAGGCTTTATAACTCCCACTTACCTACAATTGATAAATTATATATTTAGCGTGGTCAGTCTGAAACAAAATACGTGCGCCGCCCGGGAATCGAACCCGGGTCGCAAGAATGGGAATCTTGCATGATACCACTACACCAGCGGCGCCGGTGAATGTCGACAAGGCGACGGCTATCTTTATATAGCGATAGCTAGTTGAGAAATGTGATTCTCTCATTTAAGCTAAGTAGGTATGGTGTTATATGTTTCACTTCAGTGTTCCTGGTTGGACTCAGTGGGAAATGCTGTAAACGAATGCGATAATATATAAGAAAATAGGTTATTTGACATAACGTTACCACTTTTATTTGGAAAAGAACAGACATAAATGCGGACCCTTATACTGAAAGTGGAATTTATTTACTTCCGGGGAAGCGTCTTCGTTCTCGGATAGTTTAGTTTGTAGTCCGGGTCCATATGTCAACAGCTAAAACCAGTTTGGTACTGTAGTTTGTGAAACAGTACGAGGAAAATAGCCGTCGTGTTTCGAGCAGGTGCAAAACTATACATTAATGTAGAAAGTATTAACTGGAAAGTGTCATGTATCATAACGTTAATGCAAGTGTTTATCTGGTATTATCATTCTGTGATAACGTTAGCCACATAGCAGTTACTAACTCTAGGATAGCTATGATAATGCTATCTTATTAGCCATAACACACTAACTTGACAGCACTTTTTCCCACTTAATCTCATATACGGTTCTTCCTCGTGTGTATGAAATCTAATGTTAGCCAGCTAAATTGGTTACTGGCCTATGTTTAGCGAGCTGGGTTAACGTGCTAACCTTAGCTGCCTATCTGTTGTTTAAGCGTTTTCTCAGTGTGTCTTTGTGTGAACAGCTGTCATAACGATTGATTGTTAATAGTTTCATCACCTCTCCACAGAGTCTGCACTCATGTCGGCCAGGGGCAACGGTGTGGAGTGGGTCGAGACAACCGAGGAGGTTGTTATAACAGAGGAGTGCCTACCCCCTGAACTCAACGCTCCTGCAGGTGTGACACGTCTCCTTATAACATTGTGCTAGAGTTTGACATTAAACTGGTGATGTGACTTGTTGCCGTATGTAAGTTTCTAAAATAGTGTCTTTGTTCTTCCAGTGATACCGGTTTTAGAGGCAGCACAAACGCCAATCCAGAGGTTACTGGACACTGTGGGACATGGAGATAACCCAGAGGCTGATGGTGGCTTTTGTAAGCAAGAGACATCGTTTCCTCTTCTTCATTATATTCACAGCATCCTTGGGCTTAATACAAAGTTTCCACATCGTCTTGGAAAACTTGTAGATCCAAAAACTAAAGACAGAAGATTAACGAAATGTCATAATGTGTCAGAGCACGACATTAACGTTGTTGTTTTATTCCTCCTGTTATGACTGAAATAGCCTTTCCATTAATGAAAATACACTGAACCAGCCTGGTTCCAGACAGTGCATACTAAAATACTAACATAAGGAGGTATGTGATCTAAATATGGCACTGTAACAATAGATCAAAACTTAAAACTGACTAAATATTATCCACTTCAGCTACACATCTGAAACTTACAGAAGCCTTGGGTGTACTTTATTTCCCAACCATAGTAAAAGTTTTTATTGTAGATGGAATATGATGTTTAAATGTGCCATATTATAATAATAAACTTTATTTATACAGAACTTTGTTTTCAAAACAAAGTTACAAAGTGCTTTTTCAGGACTGCAATGAGGCAATTAAGATAATACAAAAATGAAATTGAATAAAATACCCAACAGTAATATACGATAAAAACGATAATAATAATAAAACAGATGAGACATGTTGTAAATAAAACAGTGTGCTAGCATTAAGTTCAAGTTATGAGAAGTGATTTAAAAAATGTCATTGATTCTGATATTAACATGCAGGTTAGTAATATCTACATGTGTTAAATAATAAATGGTTTTATACTGATAAGCATAAACTTCATTGCTGTTTTCTGCCTTTTTACATTTTCTAGATTGTGAGGAGTGTCTGACTCTCTTCCAGGACCAGAGTGATCCTGCTAACATTAATGGGCCATCTTTCGTTCTTGACTTTCCGACGAGCATGGGCGTCCCCCAGAGGGCCCTCCTCACTCTGCCCTATGGCCTGATGATAGGCAGGTCTAGTATTCCAAGTGCAGGCGTTGGGGTCTTAAATCATGGACCAATAGTGTCTCCGGGAATGCATTTTGGACCGTATGAGGGGGAAGTGACAACAAGGGAAAATGCCATGGCAAGTGACTTCGCCTTGGAGGTGAGCTTGGATTTGTTAAAATGAAATTAGTAAAATGACAAACGTGACATTGAGTCTTGACTTGGAGTCAGAGATTTCTCCTCTCCAAATACTTCTTATTGTGGTTATTGATATATGTGTGCATTTTGTCTTGAAAATATTCTAATTTTCTGCAGATTTACAAAGGAAAAGACGAGTATGAGTACATTGATGCTGCCAGAGAATCCCACTCAAACTGGATGAGGTAATGTATTGAATGCTGCTGTTGTGACTGTCTGGTTCTCTTTCAGTCTACAGATTCGTTTAAAAGAGTACTCCACCTCTAGCGTTGCACTTCTATAACACTGTCGGAGTTGCGATGGACAGATGCAGCAGAACCAGAGATATCGTCTTTGTTTTTATTCCACGCATTCTTCTTTCTTGTCAAAACCTGCCGCCTACCTTATCCACAATGCAACTCGACTGCCAAGCGTTCAGTCGGAGATTTGGGTGTGTTATGCTAGTAGCGGCTAATGTAGCCTCAAGCTGCTAGCCTTAAGCAGAGATGAGTAGCAGATCTTTAGCCCCATCTGACTCAAGTGACTTGAGGCAACTTATCAGACTGTGCGAGCCACAAACCTTTTTTTTTTCACAGTCGGTAGGATCCTCCACACTTGTACACAGACTTTGATGTGTAAAATTGGTAGAGTTCCCCCTTTAAATGATATTAAAAAAGAGAAAAATGAAAGAAAACGCAGGCAGGACTGTTCATTGAGAAACCTCCATTAGGACGCCTGGATGTGCATTAGTGCCAAGAAAGAGCGTTAACATACAGAATTAAAAAGGAGATAACACTGCAACTGAATTTGGCAGCAACAGGGTCCACAAACAATAAATCTCTTCATCCATTTTCCGACCAAAAAGGTGTAGGTTGAAGCCTTAGCTTATTACACCTACGCTTTTTACAATAATTATTTTGTACAGATCCCTTTAGATTTATACACTGAGAATATACATGTATATTATATATACCCAAAAGTTTAAATCTCATTTCCTTTTCAAAGCTATTCCACAAATTAACTCCTTTAACCCTGACCCTCTTTGTTTTTGTAAACATGCAAATTCCTCTTAGTTCACACTGACTCACTCTAATTTGAAACAACCTCTGGACACAGTCTGGAAGCATCTTGTTTTTTACTTTATACATTAATTGTGCAGTTTTGAAGTCCACCAAATCTCTAAATTAGAGAGCATGTGAGTTAATAAATAATATGTTGGTTGGTTCATGATAATCAGCTCTGTTTACAATTCTTACAGCTCTTTTCTCTAGTAAAAACATTGGATTTGTGATCGTTTTGTATGTGTTTCCCCAAACCTCCACACAGTAGATATGTATGGAACGGTACAATATATGTAATGGAAATTCATATTTTTACCATCTCTCTTCTTACACAGGTATATCAATTATGCTCGTAATAAATACGAGACGAACTTGCTGGCAGTCCAGTACAAAGGTAGCATCCTTTTTCATTGCTGTCGCACCATACACCCGGGAGATGAGCTGCTGGTGTGGCCCAGCAACAAACTTCTCGCCCATTTTAGTGAAGCTTGGAGCCAGGTGTGGTTGATGAAGTTGAGTGCAACAGGTACCTTTACTCCCTACGTTTCACTAGTCACAAAGATTTTATATTTGTAGTTATCTTTTATTGACTATTTTACCATTAGCTAGTCACTTATGTCATTTTATAACAACAATTTCCCTGACATTGGAAAATTCTTACAATGAATGTTATTTTTAAACCTGATAAATTTGTGTTGACATTTTATCACCTTCTCTTCTAAATTGTAGAGAGTAATACAACTGAGACATCGCAGATCTTCCTGTGCTCCCACTGTCAGCTGTCCTTTACTACAGAGGCCTTCCTCCAGCGACATACAGAACACCTCCACATGCAGCCTAAAGCAGACTGTACACCACCCGCTGCTGAGGCAATTGAACCTGAAAATCCCGCTTCCAGTGCTGACTCGGGTCACCCTGCAGCATCCCTGATGGTATTACCCGTTGATCCTGTCGAGTCCAACACATGCGGCGACTGCGGGAAGATTTTCAAGCAAATCCCCCACCTTAGGAGGCACAAGCTTTGCGTCCACTCAAACAAACGTCCCTACTGCTGCCCACAGTGCAGGCGAAGTTTTAGCCAGGCATCTGGCTTAATCAGACACCAGCTAGTTCACAGGAAGCCGGCTGTGATAAAAGAGACAAACATTGTTCCTAATCAGAGCGAAATCCTTAGTGAGAAGAAAGAGACCTTGACACAGAGGTCAGAACTGTTTAACACTGCAGATCCAGCTGTAACTGAGGAAACAAAGGAAATGAATGCAAGTCTACAGGAAGCTATGGATGTAACTGAAACTGAGAGAACTTCTGCAGGAGAGGCAGAAGCATCCCAATCCAATTGTTCAGACTGCGGTAAGAGCTTCACTAATGAAACATCCCTCAAAAAGCACAAGGCAACTGTCCATGAAAAGTTACGTCCGTACGTCTGCACTGTGTGTCAGAGGGGCTTTAGCCAGTACAACGACCTGACCAGGCACCTGCGGGGTTACAAAAGGCGAATGGGATTAAAAATAAATGAGGCTGCAGAAGACTGTACCACCATGCCATATAGCTGTGCTGAGTGTTCAGTGGCTTTTTCTTCAGTGGACACCCTCCAGCAGCACATAAGTGAGCATCACTTAGAGGAGACCACAGTGGAAAATCAAGAGGATGATCCAGAATCTGCTGGTGATGATCGGAGCCACGATCCAGACTTCATTCCACAGCCCTCAGTGGCTGAAACAGTTGAATCTGTCCAAAAACGTACCTCTCAGAGGCCTCAGCGACTTGGAGCAAGGTCGAAAATTTCTGCCATAACCAAGCTCATAGCTCCAAAACGAAGGGTGGCCACCGGCAAGAAGCCATTAACCAGCCTTGCTCAGACTGAGGGGAGCTCCACTGAACTGGAGGCACCTGCTGCCAGAAATGGAAAGTTAACAAAATTCAAATGGTTAAGCTGCAATCGCTGTAAACAAACATATGCGAACCCAGACGACCTCAAAGCACACGAGTGCACTTTGAGACAGCACAAGTGTGGTCAGTGCGGGGCGACCTTTATTAAGTCTGGCTTCCTGAAAAGACATGAGCAGATGGTACATGTGAATGCAAAATCTTACAGCTGTGACAGCTGCAGCAAAGTGTTCAGTACATCTGGTAACCTTAAACAGCATCAGAGGACCAAGACTTGTATGAAGTATCACTGCACGTCGGAGCTTTTCCCGTGCTCGTTTTGTCAGTTCTCCTTCACTGTGAGGAGCTACCTTATTAAACACATAAAGAGGCACCACCCCGTGGAGTTTCTGTCACACTGTGATTCAGACAGCCTCGTGCATCAGCTGGAGGAAGAAGAGGGGGGAAAAGAATGCACATGCTCTCATTGCGGGAAGAGCTGTGCAAGCGCCAAAGCTTTGAAATCTCACACGTGCTTCCAGCAGGTGAAGGTGCTGTACCTGTGCACTGACTGTGGAAAGGGCTTCACAAACCACTACGGTCTCAAACAACATCAGCGCATTCACACAGGTGAGAAGCCGTACAGCTGCCCTCACTGCAGCAAAAGCTTCTCTTACACCGGCCAGCTCAACGTGCATCTCAGGACCCACACCGGGGAGAAGCCGTACCTGTGCACCCACTGCGGAGAGAGCTTTCGGCAGTCGGGAGACCTGAAGCGACACGAGAGGAAGCACACGGGGGTGAGACCCTACAGCTGCCCAGAATGTTGTAAAAGCTTCAGCCGGCCTCAGAGTCTCAAAGCTCACCAGATGCTTCACCTGGGACAGAGAATGTTCAAATGCACCCAGTGCGGGAAGAGCTTTTCCCGAAACTATCACCTCAGGAGACACCATCAGAAGATGCACTTGTAGTCACATTCTTAGGACTGTGGAAATACTGTAGAAGAGCTTCAGTTGTTGCCAACGTTCACTCAATTGCACTAAATGGTCAAGTACTTCACGATTGTGCTCAAGGGTTGTCCTGTACATAACATTATTTTAAGGTTAAACTTAAGTTTATTTAAAGCTAAATCATTTCATACCTAAACAATTGGATCTTTATGTTAAGAATGTTCATTTTTTGTTAATTATTTGAAAGAGGTAAACATGTCATTCAACAATTCATTAACAGAAAATTGTAAAGGAACTCGCCAGTCACATAAACAAATGCTTGTTTCTTAATGTCAACTTGCTTTGAAATAAAAACAACCGACTTGACCATCACTGTTGACCATTTATTCCACAAAACATACAATGCAAAGCATGTGCACTGTACAAGCCTTAATATTATGAAAATACTCATAACCATGCCTGTTTTTTTTCAATTCATTAATCATAATTTAGTTTTTGTAGTCATCAAGATCTACTTCTTTTTACATGACACAGTATAACTGTCTAATGAACACTGCCTTTTGCATTGCTTTTGTCAGTTTAAGTCCTTGTTAGCTCATAGTTCCACCTTGACTATATTATAAATATTAAGTAAAGTTAAAATATTTCAGTCTTACCTGAACTATACAAACATACTGGCATGACAGTTGACACAAGTAGACTCAATTTCATTTTAAACTGTGCGTAAATTGAAACAGGTATAAACCTGGCAGTGTTTTCCATGTGCTACACACAGCGGTGTCAAGTGCAGCTGCTGGTTCGAGACACAAACTCTTTAAATCTAACTTTGCTGCTGGTAACGGCTTCTTTAACACCCCAGTCCAGTAATGTTTCTTATATCAGTAGTCCTAGCTAATAGCAGTTACACAAGTTCTTGACAACATCCATTTTGAGGGGGAAAAGAGATCCATTTTCATTTGTGGCACAGCAGTTGTGGAGGCTTGTTTCTGTGGTCCTTTTTTGAAAGAAGCGAAGGGTTGAAACCGGAGGACTGGACGCTCTTTAATGAGTCAATGTGTAAAAAAAACACACAAACACTTCTGAAAGGTAGGCAGCAGGTGGTTCTCAAGGTTAAGTGACAAGACCCCTACGAAGGTTGGGTTACTGTTTGTACAATTTCGAAAACACCTCAAACACTGTTCCCATTTATTCCTCCAATCCAGCGAAGCACCTTGTTGATGTCTTCTTCAGTGCAATCTCCGTCCAATGTACACATCTTCATCACAGAAAATATACAACAACCCTCAATCTCATTAGTTTATATTATGTTAAATGTTATACACATATTAAAATTTTTTACAAACCAAACTGATTGTTAAACCACACAGTATCACGTCTGTACAAACTCAGAAAAAAACAAAAGTCACAAAACTAGGCAAAAGAATGAAAGGAATTCTGTTTTTTGGCAATTAAAAGCAACAGCCTTGTCTGTCACAAAACCACAAAATTAAGGGATTAAATACTGAACTCTGAAAATGGAAAAGGAACAGTACACATCTAGAGCTCAACAGAGTCTGTATTTGTGATGATGAAACTGTTCTTCACCTTCCCATAAATGTTAACAGAAAAACATGGTTAAAAGGGTTAAAAGTGGCTGAAATACAAAGCCTGAGGACACACGTACAGTATGCGACCAGAAACCAAGCTCAAGTTGGAGACAAGAAAATACCCTGCAGGTCATTGCAGCTACAATAACACTATCTTCTGCTTTCTGAGATACGGCTGACAAAGGCTTTTATAAAGGTTCAGATTTCAGCTCCTCCACCCGGCACTCCAGGTCAGCCACCTAGAGAAGAGAGTTAAATACAGTTATGATGATATTTAATTCTGCTGCTTTTGTGCGTGACAGCATGTGAACAACATAAGGTCCAAAAGTCTGAATCCATTACTGAGAACTCAGTCATTCTTACTGAAAAACAAACTATTTATAACTGATACAAATCAATATGTTTTGATATTAAAATATATCTTAAGTTTTCTCAAATTGTTGGCAAACCACACATTTACATTTCATTCAAATGTTATCACTTGCATGCTGCAGAGTGAGTCACATTGGCTCATTTAATAGCTAATACAAAATACTGGTCCTCTGAGGTTTATGTTGCTATTGCTAGAGCTTTCACTTCATTGAAAAAATATTTTAAGGTTTGTATAAAGGCCACATGACTTGCTGAAGCAGTTTTGGGCCAAATTATTCTCATGGGTGCTGAAAAAACTCAAACTGCAACAAACCAATTAAAAGTTTCTTTGCAACTAAAATTGGAGAGATTTTCGGAAAGTCAATTTCATCCAAAGCGAGACCAGGTCAAAAAAACTCACTGACTCATTCATTTCATTACTGAAAATCCGAATAAAGTCTTGTTTGCAGATAATGTATTGCTGCAGGCAAAGAGCGTAGGCATGGAGATAGCTGTACTGTACGAGGTGCTGACTTTCACAGGTTCAAATACACCAAAAAGAACTTCTGCACAGCATGTCGTCTCCTCTGGCTTAAAGGAGGATGATTGATTTTCCAGAAGAACATTGTCCCTTAAACATGCGTCAAAATTATCCCAAGCCTGTTAGTCCAAAAGAGAGTGCTGACTTTAACGGCTCGCCCTGCACACTCAACAAGCCCTGACCCTACTGGAAGTCTCTGGGAAGAGAAAAGGGTAAAGCAGGAAACAGAGCGTTACACGATGCTCAGTAGTCTAAAAGAGAAGCGGAAGATTGTGGATTCTCAGTCTGCAAGAAATTTAAATCAGTTTCAGAGAGAAAATATGCTGGGACAAATTTAGACCTTCAGTACAAGTACTGCTTCAGCAAGCAGTCAGCCTGGGATCTTTGATTCACATCATTCTCTCTCCCCTGATTTCCTGTCATCTTTATACACTTAGCAAACTCATAAAGGCATGATATGCTCAAAAAGTTTAATAAAAAATTAAATATTATTATATTTTAAAGGCTTATTAGCTGTTAAACACTGTTTAAACCATGTTAATGTTGGTGTTAATTTGGACCCCATTGTTATCAATCTAGACTTAGATTGCACTTTGGCACAGAAGTGTTGTTTTTGTAAGACAGACAGACAGACAGACAGACAGACAGATAGATAGATAGATAGATAGATAGATAGATAGATAGATAGATAGATAGATAGATAGATAGATAGATAGATAGATAGATAGATAGATAGATAGATAGATAGATAGATATGTAAAGATCTCAAATCTGTTGTAGGTGAGATATTGAAGCATGTTAATTGTGAGTTTCTGGGCCAATTTAAAGCCATCCATTTCCTCAGTTATACCCCTAAATGCTATATGAGTCAATAATGACAAGTTACTCTTGCTTGTATAAATATCAGACTTAAAGTTCAATATCAGACATTTTGTTCGCCACCTGCAATGTCTTACGTTTTCTTAAATTCAGGATTTGTTTACAATGAAGTATGTGCATAATATTCATTTATTGTAGATCTAGCCATTGACCATATTTGAGGGTTAAAGTATTCTAGGCCTCTTCCCGTACCTGCTCTTGGAGTTGCCCAGACTCCTCTTTCAGGAGAGAGGCCTCAGCTCCAACTTGTGCACAACGCTGCGTCTCCTTCTTCAGGTACTCAATCTCCCTGTTAAAGGAAGCAGATCACAGTGTCAGAACCTAATACATCACACAGCTCTATTAGCTCTCGTCTGTGTAGTCAGGCTGTCTCACTTCTGCTGATACTCCTTGATGAGGCGTTTGGCTTTGCTGTACTTGCGCTCCAGGGCCTGGTACTGGGACTGCGTTTCCTTCAAGTGCTCATCCACCGCCTGGCACAGGCTCTGAGCCTCCATCCAGTAGCCCTCTAGCTTCTCCATGCGCTCCTTGTTCTCCTGCAGGGTCTGCTCCAGCTGGGCCTTGTCCATACGCCAGCGCTGCTTCTCCTGCTCTGCGTGGTGCAGCTGGAAAGACAGGTGAAGCATCCATTTCAATCGCACATTAATGTAAAGAGACACCTCTGATCCTTAAAAGATTTGCTTCTTCTACCAATAGGATTAGAATAAACTACTATTTAATATAACATAATTATTAAATACAATCTTAATTTAACAACTTACCTTTCTTTTCAGCTGCTGGATCTCAGCCTGGGTCACAGCATGCTTTATTTGAAGCTTTATAGCAAAGAGAGATGACATTTTTTAAATACATGTGTTAATTTTAGGTACATTAGAGGAAATAAGATGTGATTACACAGGAAACGCTCCAATTAAGGAGTTCATCTCTCACCTCTTTGTATTTATGGGCCAGTTTCTCAGGGTCTGTCTCCAGGGGCGACATGTCCTCGTTCTCTGCCAAGTCAAACACCTCGATGGCACTGGGATACGGCGGACTGACCTCCTCATCCTCGTCCTCTTCCTCATCAGTGCCGTATTCACCACCCTGGAACCCAGTAGCGGTCAAAAATAATTATATAAAATTTAAAAGGACAGTTCACCCAAATTACAAAACATAATTTCATATCAAAAGTGTTCACAGTGTGATCTGTAGATTATCCAGAGTAACTGATGCTGCCTTCAGATGGAACTTGTGAGTTCGTGGTTAGGACATGAGAAGTCGTGTACTCGATATACTTGGCGTTCAAGTGGTAAGTCGTGAGAACTTCACTGCTAGACAATGGCAACATGGACACCAAAAGACTCCTCTGTTCTCTTGGGCGTTCATATGGGCTCTTCTTGTAAACAATAAATACGACCCCATTTGAAGGCACCATGAGTGTTTCTGGGAAAGACATCTGATTAATTATTTATGCATAACTTTTCTTTATTTTGAGCATTACAATGAAATTCCATCCGCCTCCATTTTTGGGGAGTGACAGCAAAAATCTCAGATATTGATAACTCAGAACCTCGGCATATAAAGCTAAAACTATCTGCATGGCTGGATACCATGATTTTAAAATTTTATTTTATTTTATCTTAATTGATTTTATTCTTTTATTTTGAATATCACTCTAATGTTTTTCTTTGCCTGTGTAAAGCATTTTAAATTGCCTCTGTGTTTGAAATGTGCTATATAAATAAAGCTGCCTTGCCTACCAGACGTTACTAAAGGCAAGTAAAGAAATACAGAAATGTTTTTTTGGGGGGTGACCCGACCCCTTAAAGTCACATCTTGTGTCCTTATTTGATGTATTTCCAGTTGAGTCGATGTTGCAGCAGGACATTTAGATAGAGAAAGTTGAAATTTGTAATGGTAAGATTTATATTGTTCAATGTTTGGGTAACAAAGTGAATGAAATAGTCATTGAAATGTGTCTTTAAAAGCCCACGTTTCTGTGTTGTGACACCAAATGGACACTAGATGGTGCAAAACTCCAAAGAGCAGACTACACTTTCCATTATACAACCTAATGCTTTTCAAGAACCACCCACCATCACCCTTGCATGAATGGGGCAACTTCCTCTCTGTTATTATAATGAAACTACACACAGTTTTTGAGTACTTGCTCTGTTTATGTAAAACTAAAACAGAGAGAAAATCTGAGACACATGGATTAACAAAGCAAAGGGCATACAAGGGCACCAAATGTGACTCATCCTGAATTGTCCCCATTTTGGAGCTGAGCTTATCGTTTGATCACACTGATGATCCACTACATGCTGGATACAACAGTGTGGCTTTTCGTCAGAAGCAGACACACAACACAGCCACACCAGACAGGATCACTTCTGTTTACGATGGTACTGGGATGCATTTCATAATCCTAAAGGGGAACCAAAGACATACTGGGCCAACGAATTATTGCAAAAGAAAGGCTTGTTTTTTCATTTTAAGGCAGTATTTTGTGCCTGAACAGGATGAAAAGATTACATAAACTTTAAAGCTATTTAGTGATGCCTTTGTTCTGTTGTGAAGTAGCTTTGTGTTGGACTATTTTTCAGCTGCAACCGTTAAATAATAACTTGTTTTCTTACTTTAAATTTTGATGAATGCATTCAGATTTTTTTTTTCTAAAACTGGGATTGATCCTGTATAAATATTGAAGAGACAACGACTGAGCTGTAAAAGATCATGCTGCTCATATGCTGTTTTACATTTTAGTAGCAGTTAGTAGCCTGGATCTTCCATTTAATTTTCAAAGATTTGTTAGTGTGATCATGGCATTATGTGTGTGCATGCTAGTGAAGGGGGCAGGGAGGGAAACTGATTAGCAAGCATTGCACCCTCACTTCTGCACTGTGCATGTGCAGACATTGCACCACCACTGATTCAAGGATGACAAACCAAGCACTTTTGCCAGCTCACACTGGATCTTACACCAGTGCTCCTCATTTCAGAAGGTTTTAAAAACGAGCACGGAGCACATAAAGACTAACCTCTTGTTCGTCCATGTACTGGTTGTAGCGCTGCTCCATCATCTCCCTCTGCCAGCGCTCCTGCTCCAGGGTCTGCTGGATGAGCTGGGCCACTTCGCTCTGCTCTCCTGGCTTCTCTCGTCCGATCACAAACCTGCATTTTGACAATCAGCCATCAGGATTGAACAAACTCTGACAAAGCACTAAACCCAAAACATCTTTAAAGTGGCTAGCTGAAGTGGAAGTTATCTGATATGGTGTGATGCTGTATGTGCATGCTAAATAATACACGATGAGCTTTTTTTCTCCTGACCACTGAGGAGCATGAACACTGGCTCCACAAGAACCAAGAATGTGTTTTTTCATATATAATAGACTACTTACAGCCCTCTTCAGTCGGTATACAGTAATGTATTAATGTTGTAAGGAATGTGCTGTCTCTCTGATGACAGAAAATGGCTTCCTGTTTAGAGCTGAACAAAGGCAGTCTCTATGGAGTTGGCCTCTTCTATGATTAAAATCAAACCCTTGTGTCTGCCTCTCCTTTAGCTCATTGTGCAGTTCATTATAGCGGCTATAGGTTTCCTGATTGAGGCTCACAATTAATCTCTGTCCAATTAAAGCCGCCATGTAAACAGCAAACAGGAAAAAATACTGTAAATCACGGCGAAGATGGTTATTAAGCCAGCCGCTGCAGACTTTCAATTTCTACCGCACTAACTGGTAATTAAATGTTCACAAACACACTTCCTGCCCCCGTCTATTTCTCTGCCTGGTGTTTTAGATGAATAGGTCTGAACTCTAGTGCCCTTTGCCATCACTGCAGCAGATCCATAATGTATGAGCTATCCATGGAGGTCTCTGATCTTCACAAGTCACACAACACTAACAATTACCCTACAGTGCTGACCACTAAACCCTGAATTATGAATGAGCTTAGATGACAAAAGGAGCACACGGGGAAAAGTGAGCTCCACCAAAATGCACTGGGCAACAAATAATAATTTTTATAATGATACTTTTGATGCCAAGTGTATTTGTTCCTGATAACCGTGTTTTCTTTGGCACTAGTGTGGAATCTTTGGGCCATATTCAGGATGTCTCAAAAAGGAGCTTTTCAATACAGAAGGGTATAATCATGACCCTGTGAGACTTAAGATATAAATCTAGAGTCTGGTGAGCTGAATGGGCAGGATGTGGTAGAAGTCAGCCCTGCATGTAAGACTGGCTGTGGGTGTATATCAAGAGGAAACCATCTCTTCAAGCAAGAATGCTGGATGTCATAGTGAGCTGTGGCAACAAAACATGGCCTGGTCAGAGCTAAGGCATATAGCAAGCCAAGGGGAACTACAAAATGGCAGCTGTAAAATTAAATGCTAACATGTTGATGTTTAGCAGGTAGTGTTTACCATGTTCACCATCTTAGTTTGGCATGTTAGCATTTGCTAGTTAGCACTAAATGTCTTAAGTTTTGCAGGTATTTAGTCATAAATCAAAGTACTGGACAAATTAAAATTTTGACCTGATGATGGCGCTAGATGAAGTATGAAAAAGTCATTACAATTTATCCTGAGGAGGACGTGAATGTATGAACAAAATTTCATGGCAATGGATGTTTCAGTCGAGACCATAGTGGTGGACCAACATTTCCATCCCGAGAGCCACGCCGCTGTTATGGCTAATAAACATCACACTGGTGTTGGATTATTTGCGTTTCTTGATGCTAAAGTGCGTCAAAAGTATTGCAATAAAATCGCGACTATTCAGAGTAACTCTTACTTGACAGTTCCTGAGGTGTTCCTGAGTACGGAGGCGGCAAAGCTCTGTGTGACTCCCACCAAACTGGTCCCGTCCACCTCCACAATCAGATCGTTCACCTGGATCCTGGAGGAGGCAGTTAAGAGAGACGTTTAGGATTTACAGTAATAGCTCAACCGTGGCCTCCGTTCATCATCTTTATACATAAGCCCACATAAGCCAAACTCCATTTATAAAGGCCTCGTTCTTGGCAGCAAGACCTATTTGCAGTTGGCAGGAATCAGCAAGACAAGTGGGACAATGAAGCATCCACTCCTGGAAATAAAACTACAACTGCTAACCTCAGGCTGACATATGGTTTACAAAGCAAAGGCCTTTTCACTCTAAATTAGCATACCTGTTATCCCTGTGTGCTGCTCCTCCTTCTGTGACTGTCTTGACGAAGATGCCCAGCTTCTCCAGGCCCATGTCAGCCCCTGCACCCATCCCGATGATACTGATGCCCAGGCCATCGCCATCTGAGGGAGAGTGGGAAATACCAGACCAGCTGTTACCAGGTTTTTGTCTGTTTGATTTGTCATACTGTCACATCATTCCGAGCCAAGCATGGGAGCTCATGGACTGAGGTGGTGTTACCACTCTCTGTGGGTGGCAAACATGGCTTTGGTTCCATGTTCACGTCATTGTCCTCGAGATTTGCATTTGTTTGGTAATATTTTGCCGGCTGTGGACTAATTTCAGAGAAGTGAGCTTGTGACTGAAAGATTGCCAATTTGATCATGGGACCATCAGGATAAATTTGGGTGGGGAAGTCCCTTTAACACAGATGAGATCCAAATTAAAGGTGCCCTGTGGAGTCTCTGTGGAGTTATGTTTACATTCAGTGTTACTCACCAAACCGCACTGTGTGTGTCCCCTGAGGCCTGACAGTGCATTCCTTCCTCATAAAACATTTACAAAGCCATTTTTTTGGCTAAAAAGCTTGATAGCAGGCGTCTTCTTCCCTGCCTTTGTTGGCACATTTCTTCATTTCTTTGCACACTAGCGCCACCAACTGTCAGTCAGCAGAACAGCATAAAACTGACAGCAGGAAGGTGTATCACATTGTCTGCATGCTCGCACGTGTGAACCCACTCGTGAAAACATTGCTCCATAGCACTGTTAGTGGTCAAAAACTCCACAGGGTACATTTAAGTGGTACTCCATTGTAACTCAAAATACCTAATAAACTCATCTTGTAGAAGTACAATCTATAGACTGCATAATAATGCCATGCAGTATATCAAGACATAATGGTAACACTTTACTTTACGTCCCCCAATTGATAATTTATAAGCAGTAGACAAACATTTAATAAATGGTTTATAACACACTGTAATGTAGTTGTAGACAGCTATTTTTGTAATATATTTCTCAACAACTATAACTTCCCCTTTGAAGACATATTTTATATTATTAAGACTGAGTTTTGCTATATTTTCATTGAGTATCTGTTTATACAGCAGAAGGAGTTATAGTTGTCAACAAACACATTATTAATAACTTACATCTGCGTACAACTACAGTACATTATAGTGTGTTATAAACCATTTATTTTATATAGTGCTTATAAATGCTTGATATTAGCAGTATATTCTTCTTTTAAATGCAGAAAGACAGAAGAAAGTTAAAATTTTAATTACATTTTTTAATCAAGCAGAAGTGTGAATAGCAGTGGACTCATAATAACAGGTTCTAGTTATAAGCAAGGTTTTGGTAGTGAGCAGCAGAGAGTCTGTGGATATGAGGGGGTCTACCAGGGACATGCAGCATAACTTTGCAGCATATCAACCACATACTCAGGGGCAAGTCCATGAAAAGATTTCTAAAGGATCTTAAATCAATCCTAAGACTAACTGGAGGCTATGCAAGGATCAGGAGTGGTTGGGAGCTCTTTTCTTTGCACGTTTTCAAACTGACATCAGCATTCTGTATGTTGCTATAATTGATTTATAATTGTAATAAAAGCATGCACAAGCCTCTTTGTATCTCAAGGACAACCTACCTTCGCATAGTCTTGAAATAATAAAACACTAAACTTGAAAATTAGATGCAAATCAGTGATAACACCCAGATTTCCTGCCTGAGGTGTAATGTGCTGAGGTGGGGTATTCATTTATGAGTGCTGTTTCTCTCTTTGCTCGTTTGGGCCAATAACCAGAGCCTCTATTTCATCCTGATTCAATTACAATTACAGTACACACACAGGGCAGCACATCATTTTATACAGAACATGGTCACATATGGTATCCTATGTAACCTGCCCTGTACACAATTCTAAATATAGGCTTGCACCATAATGTTGAAGGGATGTTGGAAGTGTGGCTCACTGGGGGAAACAGGGTGGCTGGCAGAAGGCAGTCGGTGAACGCTAAAGGTCTTTTTACATAAATAATAAGGAAATGTGTGTTTTTTTCATTTGCTTTCAAAGATAGACAGGAAGGACAAATCAAACTGTCCAGTAGGAGGTTAATCACATATAACAAAAATCACTTACTTGATGCCCCAAGCAGGTTCTAAAAAATGTTTAGAATTCTTTGTATGTCCAAACCCTGGTCTTTTCAACGCAGCTTTGTAGAGGCAGAATTTGGACAAATACTGTACACACGGGCGCTGGGAAAAGACAGCATGCTTTTTAGGCAACTTTATAATGTTCAGTACCTTTCTCCAGCTCCACAGGGAACAGGTCCAGCCTCTCCACCCTCTTCTCCAGCTCGTACTCGGCGGATGCTGCCATGGGATCCACGTCTTCATTACGCCTGTCATAGTCCTCGTTGGGATAAGTGGCAAACACCTGCAGGAGGAGACAGGATCAGGCTGACATCACAAACACAACACAAATTCAGCATTTATGGAAATAAGCTTGTTCACTTTCTTGGAGATAGTTAGATGAGAAGATCAATGCTGCTCTCATATCTTTCTGTTAAACATGAAACTACCACTAGGAGACTGTCAGCTTAGCTTAGCACAAAGACTGGCAGTGGGGGGAAACCGCTAGCATCTACCAGCATCTCTAAAGGTCACGAATTAACACCAGAAAATCACCTTTGGTCTCACCAAATACAATAAAACATCACATTACATCAATACAACATATCTCATCACATCACAACAATTGTACAACAATCAATATAACATACACACAGTGTACAGCATACATTCAATGCAAATTAGTGCAGTTTGTTCATGGAATTTATTGCACCAGGAACAAAAGATCCCTTGTTCCTGGTCCCTTTTTGTTTGCCAGGGGTACTCATCTGACTGTAGCGTCGCCTTGAGGGGAGCAACTCAAACTCAGTAAGGAGGGGGTGTTTAGTGTCACCAAAGATGGACAGAGCTTTCCTATGTACAGCTGTACTGTAAAGGTCATCCAATGACTTTTGTTGGCGGCCTACTATTGTTCCTGCTGTTCTGACCATCCTGGCCAGCTTGTTTTTGTTTGTTAATGTCAAGTGTCCATCCCAGACAGAGATACGCTCTGTCAGGATGCCATACACTTTTCCTAAGATGTTATGACTGACCCCCGAACACCTTCAGTTCAATCAATCAAACTCAATTTATCGTCCTTCGTCATGTGTGTTCCTAGATACTTAAAACAGTTGACAATTTCCACAGATTGGTCACAAAGTGTAAGCATTTCATCTGTTCAACAATTTGTGGTTTTATGTTTGGGCAGAGCTAGGCTAGCTGTTTCCCCCTGTTTCCAGTCTTTGTGCTAAGCTAAGCTAACCGTTTCCTTGTTGTAGCTTCATATTCAGTGTTCAGACATGACAGTGCTATAGATTTTCTCATCTAACTCTCTGCAAGAACAACACGATAAAAGCGCATTTCCCATTTTTGCACTGCCCAGAGGTTGGTCAGTGTTAGCCCTGTGGTAACATGTCTCCTTGGATCTTCTGCTACTTTAAGTTTCTCTTTCTGTAGGTGACACTTTCTGCTCTTTGCAGCCGTGGTGGCCAATCACTGCTTCATTCTACTACCCAGTTCTTCTTGCATGTACTCCAAATATAGTATCTGCTACTGAAAGCAGAAAACACATCACTTCCTGTGCACCCTGGAGAGCATGGTAAATGTTGACTCACTTGTGTGTGTGTGTGTGTGTGTGTGTGTGTGTATCAACAGATGAAAGAGAGTGGTAAAATGCACAATTATTTACATGGAAATGTTGTGGATTGTGACTTCACTAATTTATTGAGTGAAGTTATTGATTAAAACCAAATCCACAGCAAACTACACTGCAGTGTAGTGCTTTTTTTTATCTGTTCATGTACTAAATCCAGTATTTCAGTTTAATTCCTGAAATATGCATCTGCACATGACATATTCAATAAAAAAAAGATACCAATCTCAATTCAACTTTTAATTTCTATTATTATGTGTGAGCAATAGTTCACAGAACAATGGCTGTGTGTTGTGAATGGCTAGAAATGCTCAAAATATTTAAGATTACAAAAGTGATTGCAGCTTATCACCAAACGCTCAGGTTGTGGTTTGCAGCTGAGACAGACGAGCTCAACACATGGTTTGATAATGGCTGACCACCACCGCTAACGCAGGCATAATGCAATTCAAATGTATCGACCATCTAGATGGAGACAGCCGCAGCATTTCCTTAAGGCCCTGCGAGCTGTATCACTTCACAGCGGTACCGTGTATCAAACACACTGGGGGAGAATCAATCACAACCACTGAAGTTGCTCTCATGAAGACAGAGGCCTCTGTTTCAGGGCCCAACTTCCTACATTCACTCTGGTCTACCAGCATGACAGTTTACATAACCCCCTCCAGCATGCTAATGGAGGCTTTCTGCAGCTGCTGCTCACAGGCCTCACACAAACTCTCTCTCACACACACACACACACACACACACACACACAGAGAGAGAGAGTAAGCTGAATCTTTAAAAGCCTCACTTTCAGTCTTCCAAGGTGATTATGCATGCACCACCTTGCATGCTCCGCTAGCCACACTGATTCAGAGCTGGACCTTCTCCTTTCACACATTCTTTCATTTATTAGATTCAATTTCTCAACTTTTCTCTCCACAGTCCTGCAACATTTTAACACTTTTTTTCCCCCTTGAGGCTTCGTCTACTTTATCCCGTGCGTCTCTCACTTCCCTCTCCGCTTTAGTTTGTCCATCTGCGTTCCAAAGTAACATCTCGTAGCTTCAGTGCTACCCTTCAGTCATGTGGGCCCCATCTCCCTGGCAACCCCGCAGTAAAGACCCTGTCAGTTTTGACAGCGCTTTTGAAATGTAACCAGCCCCTCCTCTCTCCGATTTATTCAGTATCATTGTATTTCCATGCATCGTTGAACACTGTACAAGCTTCTGCTTCTACTCGAAAGCCTTTCAAACCCATAAGAATAGAGTTTAAAATGTTATCGCCTTGAGCCCAATCACTGCCATCTCATTCATATCTGTACACTAAATATAAAGCTACCGCCAGCAGCCAGTTACCTTAGCTTAACATAAAGACTTGAAAGATTTCCTCACTGATGCAGTAACTTTCTGGAGTCTTGTTATCACCACAAAGTTAATGAGCCTGTACAAGAAATAGTCCAGCACATATACCCCATGTAAAATCACATCCTGCCATTTTTACACTTAGGTTTTTATAAATGTGTTATACAAACAAGATATAACATCTTAATTAGTGAGCTTTAGAGGTGCTGGTTATGTTTGGACAGAGCTAGGCTAGTTCTATCCAGTCTTTGTGCTAAGATAAGCTAAGCTAAGCTAACCAGCTGCAGGATGTGGCTTCATTACCATACAGATATGAGAGTGGTATCTATTCCTTTAATTTTTTTTCTTTTTAAGTTATAACTGATCCACTCGGTGGCGTTTTTGCAATGCTTAAAGGTCAATCAATGTTAGCCCTGTGCCAGCATGCTCCTTGAATTTTCTGCTACTTTAAGTTTGCGTTTTTGCAGCCATGGTGGCTTATCGCTTTCCCAAAGTGTTGAACTATTCGTTTAACTGACAACAATTTTGATATGCGTCATCAATAAGTAATTTATCAAGCAACTGTTGATCAGACAAAACAAGCAATTTAACGTGGGATCTGGTCATTTTACCCTATTGTTTGACATTTTACAGACTGAACGATTTAAAAAAAAAAGTGGAACTGACAGATTAATCTATAATGAAAATAATAATTAGTTGCAGCATCATTATTTGAATTGCAGTTTTAGTTTACACTATGAATAAAGAGAATCAAACTGAACCCAACCCTACTGCAGACAACAGACAGCATGGGAGCAGCACTGAAGTCTAATGGCTTTTGATTTAGGTTACCTTCGTATTTAGAGGGATTAGCAGAATGTGGATTACAGACACACAAAATGCACTGTTTGCATCCTAAGTAACAGAGCATAAAACAGTGCACTCCAAGCCTGCATGCCCACTGTGACGCTCTCACGTGGCACTGCTTCGCTCCTTGAGTTTAAAGATCAAGAGGCCACAGCTGGTGGCCTGTGGTGCCCTCATTTTTTACGCCCACGATGCTGCACACCACACGAGGAGGTTCGGCAGCATTTAACGTGGCACTGGCCACAGCCATGATCAGATGTGTATTGTGACCTCCAGCCTTGGGCAAGTTCAGGACCGGTGCTATGATGCAGTCCAGGCTACAGTCCTGCCCTCATTGACACAGACTTAACACTTTCGCTTCCCGGAGGAAGATTCTCTCCATCCTTATGAGCGATGATCCCACACAGGGCAGACTGACTAATGGGATCCTGCATGATGCAACCTCTCACCCCAACCTCACCTAAGTATGTAGAGTAGTAGATGAACTCCTGGAACGATGAGGTGGCTATCTTTGGAAGACAAACATTGGGATTAAAGGCAGGGCGGTGGGGGGTGGGCAGGGCTGGAGAAGGACGCTGTTCCAGTTGTGGCAGAGAGTAGGTCAGAGGAGCTAACAGATGGCCAGGAAACTCCCTTCCTCCCTCCCTCTGCTACCAGCCGCCTGGGATGTCCTACAAAAGCTCTGTGGGCAGCTAGCTAGAGCCACTCACCAGCTAACAGCTTGTGTTTGTGTCTCTAAAGAACACCCACTTGGGACTGTAAAGGGTATTAAAAATAACCAGTAAGTGACAACTACCATTTTACAATGCAGTTGTCGTGACAGAGAAATGGCTAAATGATAGAGCTACTCTGGAGGCCTCTGCTCCCCTACAGTGTGGTTCCATCTTGATGGCCCTCTGGCTATGATTGGGTAACACTGTGGTGGTTTAACTAGCGAGTCAGTACCCCCCACCCCCCTTCCCCCTCCCCCAAGTGCCCACAGGAGCATGTCAACTGCTGTGTTTCTTTCCCTCTCGGCTCTCCAAAAACAGATCTAATTTTGGATTCAGCCAATAGGATGTGTGGAGGTGGTGACAGTGGTTTTTCACAACAGAAATAGTGTGTTTCCACTCTTTTATTCCATCATTCTGTAGCACCCAACTTTCCATCGTTTTTATTACTCACACTATTCTTGCTATTATTTCAACTGGTTTCGGGAATGTGAGCTTCACAGCTACTCTCCATTTCTACCTTAAATGCCGAAGTGAATTAAGGTGATTACCATGCATTACAGTGGTGCCTCACTGTGTATATATAGAGTGCTACAGGAATGAGTCCTTCAACCTGGAAATGAGTTAGCATGTTTGCACTTCCTGTTCCCTCATCTCAAAGTCAATAGGGTTTCTTGAATGGGTTTTGGTTAGATGCCTGCAATAAGGTCTGTGGTTAACACAAGCTTAAGAGGTTTTCACATTTTATTCTACCACATAAAATAAGTCAGTAAATGTGGTGCCCTGGTGGCTCACCTGGTGAAGCACCTACCATTAAGGCAGAGTCCTTACTGCAGCAGCTCTTGCAAACTGTTCTAACTCAAACTTTCCCGAAGGCTTTTGTAGAAGAGGTAAGCACGCAAAACCAAATTACAAGCTGGAAGCTTAGTGGTTGAGGCCATGCGACCGTGGTGTAGTTTATAGCCTAACGTTAGCTTTTTACTTCTGCCGATTGCATTTACGCTTCAAAAATCATAAAAGTGGTGATTGTTTGTGAAGATTATCTTGCTGAAGAAAACGTGTAAATATAATAAACTGTTGTTTGCCACAGAGTTATTTTCTGCAATAATTAAAAATCCAATGGAAAAATTGGCCATTGGCTTTTTGTCGAGGGAACCAGGGCTATGCTAACTTCCAGGCTGGCCTACAAAAATACGTCAGCCAAGCAGCACTCTAATTCTAAGGGTCAGAATGCTTGTGTGATGCTTAATCAAGCTGTAAAAGTTAAGCATATGCAGACCAAAAGAAGCACTTTTCCTCTTAACAGTTTAATGACGCTGCCATTAATTGCTTTCCCAACCACCACAGGTAAACATGTCCAGAAGTGGCAGGTAATTGCTTCTAAATCCTCCTTAAATTGGAGGTTAATCCAGATCCCAGATGTGCCACACGCAGACAGAAAACAAGGATGTGATCCTGGCTTCCATCGTCCTGGACCACACTCCTCCAGCCAATAAAATGGATATTGCAGGTTCGTGATAGTAATGGTTGCATGGCACCAGAGCGTGTCTATTCTGGCAGGCCAGTCTTTGGTAAGCAGTCATGTTTAGGCTTAGCGCTGACCCCGGGGAGAGACACGGCAGCATGAGAATAAGGTCAGAGGACTGAATAGCACTACAGTATGTGGAGGGATCCAGCAACTATAGAACTATATGATGTTTTATACATTTGGTATATTGCACATATTACTGAATGTATATTTATTAATATGAATTTTCTTTGGTCTTGTCATTTGTTGACAATAAAAATATAGAAAAACACCGGCCCTATCCTTTCATTTCTCCCATGGGGATCAATAAGGTATTAACTCCACTAGAGAACCAGCAAGACCTGCGCAAGATGTATACAAATCTTCACTACAGTACAAGTGCAGCCTCACAGTTCACTGTAACCAGTGTCTGTTGTTTGTTTTTTTAAGCTCGACAAGATGATGGCAGGTTGGACAGGACAACAAAACACTTAGACATCATGAGCGAGACATTATTGCATAACCTGGCTTGTCGCAGCAACCTGAGCGAGTGGGCACGCTTGCAACCCACCACCACTGCAGGACTGGAGAAGTGGGGCAGAGTGACCTTGCTGATAATCTGTCTGGTCTCCCACCCCTCCTGGCTGTGAGTAATGCACTGTATGAAATACTGCAGGCCCGCTGAGTCTAAGTAATAGACAGTTTGAGGATACCTTGACATATGGTGATGTATTACCTCTCCCTGGGCAATCCCTCATTGGCTGACCTGAGCAGCGAACACAAACCACCAAAGGTTGCATTATGGGCATTCCCTATTTTGCAGTTTGTGGTAATAAACTTAAAAATGCAATTCCTCCTTCTATGTTTGTCAAAATTCAACACCCTCAGTTTATTACAATATAAGAACAGTCCTTGTTTGTGTTAATGATACAGTGCGAAAGAAAATCATAGGTGTTCTTTGAGCAGCCTGGCATGACTGTTGTTCAGAGTTGCGTAGGCAGCAGAAACCCATGAGAAAGTGTGTGTGTGTGTGTGTGTGTGTGTGTGTGTGTGTGTGGTGATGGGAGGATTAAAAGTGCAAGAGTAGGCTAGGTGATGAGTGAGCAAGGTGATGAAAAATAAATCAGATTATTTCTGATTTGGAGGGAACACAGCGCAAATCCACTGGAATCCAGCGGTATCTTATTTTACACGTTAAAAAAAATCTTTCTTCCAACAACAGGATAAATAATTCAAAATCACAACATGCCAGGAGGCTACATCATGAACTACAGTATTGGGACCGAGTGGTCATAGAATGAAGCCAAAACAAACAAGCCAAACAAATAAATAAGACATGAGTAGCAGCTTCCTGTCTTTGACAAGGAGGCGGCCCTGAAAAGCGAGGCAGGTCTGTGATGCTAACAATGCTGCTATTTTTACTAACAGTAGGAGACGGGTGACAAAGAGCGAGAGGGAGACAAGAAGGAGCGAGAGAAAAAGTGTCAGAAGGAGCAAACAAAGGGTCTAGTGTGAACTCTACCCGAAGCAGAGCTGCCATTTTTGCCAGTTTAAGAGGACAGAGGCAGACAGACAGACAGACAGACAGACAGACAGACAGACAGACAGAGAAAGGAGTGTTTAGTGTAAAATGGGGACAAAGAAAAACATGTTCCCAGACGTCCAACCGCCACCACCACCAGAAGACTTAATTGTGGCTGAAAGCTAAATTGTTGCACAGAGGGGAAATATGCATTAAAAATGGGCACTTCCTGTTTGGAAGAGAAACCAACTGACACTGTGACTTAAGAGATGGCAGTTATACAGTCGCATGACATTTCAGCTGCATAATAACGCCCCTCCCATTTGACCTCGCCGCCCCCCCTCCTTTACTCTCATCCACCCCTGCATCAATCTCCATAACAAAGGCCACACTGATACAGTGTGAAAAGCCTCAGTCGGAGGTTATTCTCCGATCATGGCTGCAGGGTCACAATCTTTTTATCAGAGCCTATGAGTTATGACTTTATCTCACCATACATAATGCTCCCTCCTGCCATCCATCTTTGATCTCATGAGGATAATGTAATGCGATAGAAGTCTGTTTTTGTCTCTTTTCCTGCATTACAATTGCACGATGGGCATACAAAGCTCAGACATGATTTATATGGGATTCAAGGTCCTGAAAACAGATATTCTCAATCAGATTACTACTATGAGCAATGGGGACCCACATAAACACAATATATTCCTATTTTGTCTGTGTTCTTCTCTCTGGTTTGAGGTGGATGTGGCTCTGTTGGAATAATGTGATATCACATATTGCCATGCATCAATCAGAACTGAACAACATACAAATCAGTTAAGAGTATTAAATGTTAAATATGTATTAAAGGAATAGTTCAACATTTTAGGAAATACGCTTAGAACTTTAGAGGTGCTTGTAGGCAGATTTGCTTACCTTTGGATGAAGCCAGGCTAGCCGTTTCCACCTGTTTCCAGTCTTTGTGCTAAGCTAAGCTAAGCTAAGCGGTTGTTGACTGTAGCTTCATATTTACCATAAAGACATGAAAGTGGTATCAATCTTTTCATCTAACTCTTGGCAAAAAAAAAAAAGCGTATTTATCAAAATGTCAAACTACTCCTTTAAAGTTACTGTTCAGCTTTAAATGTTCAAATCTTTGTCACATCTCTTTTATAGCCAAATATGAGGGATTACTGACAAAAGTGTTTATGTTAAGGGTTTGTGTAAAAAAAAAAGTGTCATTATCTGATTTGTTTCTAAATTTTCAAAAATTTAAAGATCAAGCTCTAGTGACTAGGCACTACTGGCTGATGTGCAGCCATGAGAAGAAAGCAAGAGTAAAGTTATACTTGACTGGTCATGATACGGGACAGGAGCCCTTAGTCACTGAAATGGCTTTCTGCGTGTGGGACTGTGTGTGATGTACAGTGTCAGGGCCCGCTTTAGCTGGCAGAGTCTCTGTATGCTTCAGACCTCGAGGCAGAGCAGAGCAGCGAGACTGAGCTGGAGAGGATCTGATGCTCCTCTCCAGATCATTACACCACCCCCAAACACAGAGGGACACTTTAAATCAATTCTACCTCCTCCTCCGCGTCTCTCCTCTTCTTTCATCTCACTGATCACAGCCTCTCCTCTCACTTCCTCCCTTCGTTCTCACACATACAATTCCTCACCCAGCTCCCCATACGCTGTCCGCCGACCTTGCATTGGCCACAGATTATCCACTTCCCTAAAAACAAGACCAATTTTCCAGGCCTTTTTGTCCCCCCCCCAAGCAGCAATTATTTACAGAAGCAGCTCCCACTGCATTTCAGATAAGTATCTACATTGCAGCTCTTTTGGGGGTCCATGTCAGCTGCATAGTAGGAATGCAGGACCGTCCATTAGCAGCTGGCTACCGTGAAGGGGAGGGGAGGGTGGGTTAGTAGTTTGCAAAGCCCCGTGTTGAAACAGGGTAAAATCAAAATGTCAGCATCATTCTGACACCGGCAGAAGCTGAGCGAGTTCATTAAAACAGCTGACAGTGGCACTGGCTATGACTGTACCACTGTAGATAAGCTTTAAGGTCAAGTTCAACAAGCCTCTCAACACACAGGATGAAAAAAATCAAACACATACCAGATTATAGACATAATTACAGGTACAGCACCTCTGCCTCATTAAATAAGGCTGTTAGATAACATCTTCATGTTCTACCTACAATTATTGATATTCAATCTACGTGTTTTTACACCACATATTTTCTCACCTTGATGGCCTCGGTGCTGAAGCGGATCTTCCTGGAAGGGGGCGGGTCCTCCTCCACAGGCAGCCCAACAATCTCCACACAGCTGGACTCAGGCTCATAGCGGTCATCGACTTCCTCTTCCTCCTCATCCACCTGGCTTCCTCCAAAGTCCTCACCCACCGCGCTGTAGGTACTGATATCCACAGAGTCTCGCCCCGACTGGTCGTCTCTGAGAGTCCTGTCTTCCTCCTCAGCATCCTTAGCCATCTCCCCTTCCTGCCTGAGCATCTCACCACCCTTTGGAGAGCTTTGCTTCTCAGCATCGGTTTCTCCGTTCTCCACAGAGATGTGGATGTCACCTTGCAGTGCTGTGCTGGCCCCAGAGTGTTCCTCAGGTTTGACCTCAGCTTTCGCCTCAACACCTGCATCTGAAACTGTCTTTTCTCTCTGCTCATTTGGCTCTCCTACAGTACTGAAAAGGTCGGTAGTTGTGGCGCTTTGGCCAACACTTTGGCCCCCATTAATGCTTTCAAATGGGGGAGTCACCCTCCCCCTTGGGCCCCTTGAAGGCCCCTCTTGGCCGTTCTGATTGCTTATCTCTTCCTCCTGGTTGCCTACTGCAAAGGCACTAACCCTCTTTGTGATTATTTTGGAGTTCAACACACCCACCTTGGCGCTGACCCCCCTGGAAGGGAGTGGTGGGGTAGAGGAGAGGCGGTGGAGGTTGTTCCGGAGCTCGGCTGCCCTTTCAAACACAGCACTGAGCTGGCTGACTGTAGGGGACACGGCCTCACTGGTGTCCAGGCTGTCCAGAGACTCTGTGCTGCCGTTGAAACGAGCCACCACGTCCAACCTGCCATCCTGGAAGCCTGAGGCCTTGTCTGTCTTCAGCAGGACCCTGGTGGTGGCCAGCTTCTCCTGCTGCTGCCTCTCCTGCTGCTGCCTCTCCTGCTGCTGCTGCTCGAAGATGCGGCGGGTCTCCTGCAGCTTGGAGTAGCTGGGTGACGAGGCCCGCTGGTGCCCGTTCTCCGGTTTGTCGAACTTGTTAACGCGCTCGGACACGGTGGATCCGAGCTTCAGCAGCGCGCTGTGGTCCACGTTCTCGTTCAGGCTCCCGGCTCTAGGGAGGGAGAGGCGCACCGATTTGTCGGCGTTCCTGGCGACGTCCTCTCCCTCTGCATCGGCTGGGGATGTGGTCTGCATCTGCTGGAACATGTTTTTGATGCGGTGCACATTGGAGCCGTACCTGCGCCCCCGGGGGCCCTCCTGCAGGTCCCGGTTCGCAGAATTGTCTTTGACTGGCTTCAGGGCCTGCATCCCCGCCTCGTACGCGTTCCTGTGCGGGGATGGGCTCCTGAGCGTAGAGCCAGAGCCGGTGCTCTTGGATGTGGATTCGGTCTTCATCATGGTCAGTCAAGCGTCGCAACGGATGCTCAGCGACGGCATGCCTCCTTTCTCAACCCCCGGTGGCAAATCTGTGGTACCCGCCAGCAGCCGATCCTCGCGAGGTGGCGCTCAGACTAGACCGGCAGATGGGGAGAAACAAAAACAACAGATCGTATTAAAGGCCTGCTTGCATCCGCTGCAATTCTCGTCCAATGCAACGGAGAAAGTGAGCACGATGCATCTGTCATTAGCTCGCTTGCAGTTACAACAATGCAAACCTAACCCTCACAGATGACTGCTTTAGTCATTAAAAAATATTTGCACAGAGAAGTAGAACAGCAATGAAACGCGGATTTACCGCAACTGACGACAGATTGCTTACGTTTAATCCCTTTTTACAGGCAGCATCATTTTGATCTCTTCATTCTGTGAGCTGCAGATTTCTGGTCCTCCTCTCGCAGCGGCGGAGTGCTGCTGCATGGAGGAGGGAGCAGCGGGGTCATAGTGCCCGTCTGCTGGTGCAAATTAGTCTAACAGCAGCCTGTTGTGTGAGAGATTTACTGCGTATAATCCTAATTTATTATCCTTAGGAGCTGTGTATTAACCATAATGTGTTATAGTGAGTGATGGGTATTATTTTACTTCTCATTTAACTTATACTGGTAACTTTAAATCAGTGATTCCTTAGCTACTTCTGCAGATGGAACATAGGCTAGGTACGTTAGCTCAACTAATTTGAAGGGGAAGAAAATAGAAATTATGATTTGATTAAAAATATATATCCACATATTGAGTCAGATACTTACAATTGAGAGCACGCGAAAACTAGTTAGCAAGAGAGCAGAGAAGTAGGCTAAACAGCTACTATAGCCAAGCTAATGAATAACGGTTAAAATGACGTTAGCCAGCTAAAAGTAACGTTAATGGAGAAAGTTAGCTGAAAGTATTGGATAGCTAAATGGTGAACAAGCTAAAATGTAGTGGATAAATTATTGAAAAAGCTAAAAGTGACGGATAAATTGCTGAAATTGACAGCTAAAAGTATCGGTAAGTTGTGAAAAAGCAAACAGCGGTGGATAAACAGTTGGAGTAGACAACAGTTAACAGTTAAAATCTGGTTTAAAAATGAAATGAAATGAACAGAAACATGATGAAGGAGTACTTGAGTCATCTGACAGGGTTGTGGGAGCACATCAGACAACCTCTGTGGTAAGTTTGAATTTTATCAAAACATTAAAAAAAAAAAAAACGTATTTATGTATAAATTAAATGTGGAAAGTGTCAAACACCCAACCCAAAAATAAGCAATAATTCTTCATGCCACCACAATAAAATATTCCCGACAAATAAAATCTACACAAACCCTGGTACCAGAATTTATAAAATG
This sequence comes from Macquaria australasica, assembly GCA_005408345.1. Lineage (NCBI taxonomy): Eukaryota > Metazoa > Chordata > Actinopteri > Centrarchiformes > Percichthyidae > Macquaria > Macquaria australasica. Next base: position 1,395,497 of record SEMN01000081.1, read on the forward strand.
GTTGACCACTTACCAGTCCTTGAGAAGTCCCTGGAATATCACACTGAGGTGGCTGTGGCTGTCAGAGAACAGGACTAGCGTTAGGACCCAGTAAAACATCAGGCACGTCAAACCTCCTCGGCCAATAACACATCCCTTATTTGCAGGCCACATTGTTGCTTCCTGCATTCTGCATCTGTGCTGATAGATACATTAAACATTATCGCTGAAGGTAGACAAAGCACTTCCCTTTTTTTTCTCTTTTAGGTGAGAGCTGGTTTTGAACCTACCCACGCCGTCTCGGTTTCTAAATTGTTACGGGGGCTGATTTGTCTCCACGGCCAACACATTCGTGCAGCTGCCCCACACATAGGAAAGAACATCCACTTTCATCCACTTTCCCCTTTATCATAATAGCTACTATAGCCATCAAAGCAGGTGAAGGTGAAGGACGTAACTAGAGGACTATTGCCTAAAAAGATTGAAGCGCTGTCCAACAGGATGTACATCACTTCTCAGTAAGGCAGTAGTGCCATGTAGCTAGTCTTCCTATCAAAGTGTGTAACTGTAGGCTTAGCATAGCAAAGTAATCCCCTGTCCTTGGGTCAGTGACTGAATGAATAAGTACATTGATTAAAAAGAACAGTTCTTCTCTCTACATTCACTTATCTTTATGGCAAATAAAGAGTAAAAACATTCCCTCAATATATAAAGTTAAAAAAAACAAAAAACATTTAATGTTGCTATCTGATATCTGCAGACACAATGAAACTGTACCTATCATTCCCTCAAGTGTTAAATCATATATTGCAACTTGCTAATTTTGTCACTTATTTGTGATATTTTGTGCCTGAATACACTTTGTAAGCACTATTTTCAATGGTGACAAGATATAAAAGAAACAGCAATATAAAAAAGACACATAAATGGGATTAAAATAAATAAAAATAACATAGGAGTAAAATAACATAGATGATGAAAATGGAATAAATCAAAAAGGTTAAGGTTATTTACATGTATCTATACTATGCATCTGTTCTTGTACTACCATTTGACGCTGCACACTTCGATTTCCCTGCAGGGATTAAATAAAGTTATTTCATTTTATTTAACTTTATGTTGGTATTTAGTTTATTTCCCAATATTTCTGTTTAAAATGAAGAACAACATAGGATAAAAGAGACCAAAAATATACCCAAAGTATTAAAAGTAAAAGTACTCATTAGTTAGAATGGCCCCTTACACAGTGATACTATTAGCCTTAATATACAGTATATTATATTATTTGATTATCATAGTTTTAATGCATTATATGTAAACAGCAGTGTAATGTTCTAGCTGATCTAGGCAGAGCTCATTTTAACTGCTTTATATACTGTTGGGCTGTTTCCTATATAACAATGCATCATACAGTATTTTATTTGTTCATCACATGTTCTGTATGTAAAATTAGGTCAGTCAAAAGTACAACATGTCCTATTGAAATGTTGTGTAGTAGAAGTATAAAGTAGCAGAAAATGGAAATATTCAAGTAAAGTACCTCAAGATTATACTTAAGTACTTGAATGAATGTACTTAGTTGCTTTAAGCATGCAAATGAATGGCTAAAGTAACTAAGTATATGATTTTATATTGCCATAAGGAATAATACAGCTCTTGATTTACTCCACACACTCACAGACAGCCTTCCGGATGTTATTAGGTGAGTGGGGTAAAAATAGCTCTGACATGTCTCTTGCTGTGACCAAGCCCCTCTCCGCTTGGCCCTGTCAATCACAGGCCAAAACAAGATGGCAGGCTGTGGGAGCTGGGTCTTCTTTTTAACAGGCAAGTTTATTCCTGAAATTATTTAACTTCATGTAATATGACAACACTGGAAAGTATCTGGCCTGTGTTATTTAGTGTAAAAATTTGGCCCTGATTTCAGCTGTCAGGGATTGTAGGCCTAACTGTTAAGACTCCAACATCAGGGGGTTGTGTGTAGTTATATTTTAATGACAAGTTTAAGATTTTGTTTGCCATTTTTTGACCGTTCAGATAAATCCTTTGGTGTTTGTTTTTTTTTCACACTTCCACACAGTTTGTGCAGTCAGTTTGCTTGGGGCCAATGCAGAGATCAAATTTACCATTCCTGTGGGGAAGTTATTTACATATGAGCTGTTGAGAGAGACTTTCCAGAATGACTTTGAACCTTTGTCAAAACTCTACGGTAAGAGCCCAAATCACTCATCTCTTTTGTTATTAAACAAAATTACAACATATAGATTTTCTTCTGTGTGTCTATCTCTCTGCTCCTCTTTTTGTATGTTATAAAGCTGGACGCCTGTACGATGACCCCATGATTTTCAAGTGCAACCGACAGAATTTCCCAGACCTCCCAGAGTGGCTGCGCTTCACCCAAAGGCACCCTTATGATAATGGATTCCTGTACGGCACGCCAACATCTCCAGGAAAAAGTATAATTGAGGTATGAGGTCCTCATTTACACCAGCAGTGGCACAGGCCTGAAACACATTGAAGCACATTACATTTCTGGCTTTATTTTGCTGTTTAGTTGTATATATTCTTACTCTTTCTGTTCCTGCATACGGACCAAACATAGATAAGATTCCAGTGCGGCTGCAGTGGAGACAAATCGGAGAAAATATACAGCTATCTGACACATCGGTGGTAAATGTCAGGTTTTGTTGTCAGGCCCTCAGAGACAAAAGCTTTGGGTTTCTCTCTAGAGCTGCTATTTTGAACCAACATTAAAAATTCAGGAAGAAACATGTCTTTGAAGAAGAAGAGATACACATTTCTGAAGTGGCTCTATAATCTCTGTCAAACAGAATGTATTATAGGTGGAAAACATTTTGGATGTAACCACAGATTACAGCTGTACCACGGAAACACATACCACCACAACTCATATTAACAAACTACAGCCCTTTTCTGGGGTTTACCCTCCAGAGTCCAGGTTCATTTTGCTTCATTTTTGCTTTCTATGCATTCCTTTTTCTCTTTGTGTGTAGCACCTTTTAAACTGCCCTTACCCCACATCCTTTTTTTTTAAGCACAAACTCAGCTATAAGTCTAACTTCTCATTTTGTCAATTTATAAAATATAAAGCAAACAAAAATACACGAAAAATGACTATAAACATGTACAAATCTTTAATCGTAATCACTCAAAATATTATTATAGAACAGTTCTAGGTTGTAAAAATATTCTTTCACTATTTATACACACAAAAACAGCACAAAAATGTAAGAAATAAAACTATAATACAGTCTATTTACATGTTAAGTGATTTTATTCCAACTCGTTTTTGCACCTTTTCGTTGAAAGTCTGTGTATGTCTGTAAATCACTGAAAATATGAATAATTTAAAGTTTTAAAGATTTCTTTTAAAAAGTGTTTTATGGTCTACAGACATAAATTACTGTGTGAAAGCAGTAATTTACAGTTACAGTTACTGTAAATAAAACATGCTCAGTCCATTCACCGATGAATAGACGGACTCCAGAGGGTTAAGGCATTCTGGGAATTGTAGGAAACTGATAACTAATGCAGAAGTAGATGAGGCAGGTTGATGGAAAGTAAAATTACACTTCAGCAGAAGCTATATATCTCATTGAATGCACTCAGCATCACGAACCAATAGTGAAATAATATCTGAGGGTTGAATGTTTAAATATATGGAAACTGATAACTATGATGGTGACAAACTCTGACTCTTTCTCTGACAGATCTATGCCATCAACAAACGGAGCTATGAAACAGCCAGACACATACTCGTAATCAAAATCACTGCGGGTATGGGTGATTTATATGATACCACAAATGCACAGTACAGTTAAATTAGGAAGTGATTTAATGGCTGAAATGGGTAACATGTGGTTCATCCCTGCTGTCACTCACAGAGAAGATGTTACCCTATCAAGCAGAGTTCTTCATCAAGCTGAGGGAGATTGAGAAGGTGCTGCCCCCTCCTGTTCAGGATGAGATAAAGCAGGATTTACAGAAGCTGTGGGACACAGAGGCCTTGGAAATTGTCAATATTACCAACGCCCTCGACCGTGGTGGCAGAGTTCCCCTCCCTCTTGCAGGACACTTTGAAGGGTAAACAGAGAGACCTGCGCAACCTGACTGTAAGCTGTAGCTTTGGAATAACTGTATGTTTCTGAAAATCTGATTTGTGTCAGCGTGTATGTGAAGGTGGGGTCGGAGCAGTATTTCTCAGATTGTCTCCTGAGGGTGCTGACGCCAGAGCATGAAAAGCAGTGCACAGCAAGTGCCAAAGTCAGGGTCCCTGGAGGCTGTAACTTCTGCAGCATTCCCAGCAACTGTATCACCTGGTGCAAGATGGAGCTGGTGAGGCCTGAAAGACACACAGAGGGTCATATGTGAATTCTTTCTGAATTAAAATATATGATACATGATGTATCTGAATGAGCAATGCAGTGCTTGTGTAGTGGCTTACATGCAAGACTTATGTGCAAAAGTCATTCTCTTTAAATGTCAGAGATTTGGGATGTGGTCCCCAACCTGGGGACTCACCAAGGGGTCCCAAGATAAATCTGAGCAGTCACAAGATGATTAAGGGGATAAAACATTTAAAAATGTATTTCTGTTACATAAAATTATATTTTATTTTTCTGACTTTCACCTCTTCAGGCCCCTACAAATCCATCAAATGAAGCCATCTAAGAAGGAAAAGTCACTCTATCTTTTATCTATTTTAATAATCAATTAAGATTTAATCATTTAAGATGATAATTTGTCATTTTGCATGTCTCTGTTTTATATAATTGTACTGTGACTTTTTTACTGTTTGTCAGAGAAAAACAAGCAATTACAAGATGTAAACTTAGATTTTATTTTTAAAAAAGTGACATTTTATGAACTCGTCTTTTTCAAGTCTTTATGCCTTATGACCTCTTCACATGAGGCAAAGTCTACTCTTGATCCCAGTAAAATGTTTAAAGTCAACAAATACAATTTGCAGATTTTTACATTTGAATATTTTGAACACTTTAGAATTTTTAAAGTCTGGAAGATGTAAGTATATCCAGTATTTCACAAAAAAATGCAAAGAAAAGAGAAAAGTCAGAAAAACAGTATAATTCTGTGCTGCAGAGATATGTTTCTTCTTCTTCTTATCCTGTCAATTATCTCGCAGCCACTCATATTCATCTTGTGACCCATTGGAGGGGCCCCGACCTCTAAGTTGGAACCAGTTAGGGCTGCAACTAACAATTATTTTTGTTTTGATTAATCATTTGGTCTATAAAACATCAGACAACAGTCTTTGTCATCATTAAAAGTCTTGCATTGTCTGACCAAATGTCCAAACCCCAAAGATATTAATTTTACTATCTTGTAAAACCAAGAAAAGCAGCAAACAAACCTGGAACCATCAAATGTTTGACAATGACTTAAATGATTAACCTAACCTATATAAAAATAGATTACGATACATTTTTTAATCAGTTAACTCACTAATGGCTGCAGCTCTGGAACCAATGTTACACGCTAAATGATTAATCAGTTAATCCAGAAATAATAGAAATAATCTTTAGTTGCAGCCCTGTTTGGGATGCTGAACAGATTTTTTGTAATCCATAGAAAGCACAATAACAATCCTGTCATCTGTGGCTATGTGTCTCACAGTTACTATAAACAGAAGAATCACTTTCTCTTCTTTTCCCCTGCAGTTTGATCTGACAAAGCAGGAGCCGGCTCCACCTGCTCCCACCATGGGCTCGGGGATACTGGAGGATGGAGGTGACTTCGATCCTCCTGCGTCTCCCCCGGGCAGAGACTTTTTCCCAGACTACATCGTGACAGTGATCGTGCCCCTGATCCTCGCCACCATCCTGTGTCTCCTGCTGGCCTACATCATGTTTGGCAGACGAGAGGGAGTGTATGCATCTATTCTGATCTATCTACAATGTCGTTGTGATAAAGGGTCATTTCGCCAAAGTACAAAACGTTTTTCCAACTCACCCTTGTGGAATTTTATGCAGCCGTGCCAATGCAACGGATTCTGCTAGGAATATACACATTTCTGTCATGTGGGTGAACTGACCCTTTAAGCAAATACTCAAAGCAGAAATAGGCTTTTGATTGATCCAGATAAACTGTGGCACAAAGGTGACACTTTCTTTCTTTCTATTGTTTTTACAGTGCAAAAAGGGATGCAAGAACAAACCAGTAAGTAGATTGCGTCTCTGATTGATGCTGTCACCAGACTTAACACAATACATGTTTGCATTAATCAGAGGTGGAATGTAACAAGCACATTTACTCAAGTGGTGTAGTATTAATACATTGTATTTTATAAGAGTATCATGTGTTTTTTTAATGTAAAATCTTAATCTGAAAACTAGTAGCTAAATAAATGTAGTGCAATTAAAAGTACAATATTTCCCTCAGAAAAGTTGTAGAGTATAAGTATAAAGTAGCAGAAAAGTACAAGTAACCTACCTCAAAATTGTAATTAAGTACAGTACTTGAGTAAATGTACTGGGTTACTTTCCACCACTGCATATTAGTTATGAAATTGGAATCTGTTTGAGTCTCTCAGTGAACTAACATGGTACAATAAACTGTGTAAACTCATGGAAAGGCTGTAGAGAAACACAGCATGCTGTATGTGATGTATCTGTTTGCTGCAGAATTCAGCTTTACCATCACCACACCATTCACGGCAACACCGATGAGCTGAGGAACATGGTCGGAAACCGCGGCGTTCCTCCACCTCTGTCCACGCTGCCCATGTTCAACAGCCGAACTGGGGAGGGGGCTCCGCCGCTGCAGTCTGACAGCCCCAGCATCCCCCTCATCATGGCCCAGCAGTAAGGACCTCACTGATTCTTAACATTTATTCACAGATCTTCTATTATTATACATTATAATTACCTGCATTAGTCATCCAGTCTATTACCATTACTGTTATGTAACTTAAATTTATGACCCAGTTTTCCTGGGAGTCCTGAGAAGTCAAATGAATTCTTAACATAGAATTTCTTATTCTCCTGTTTTCATAGAGATCCTTACAGTGACACACTGCCCAGGTAAACCCACTCATGGGACTTTCTCCTACAACACTACATTCATCCTGGTCTTTATTTAGGCTTCTCTGTTTCTTATTGGATTATTATTGATTATTCCAAGAACACAAACTCATCACGTTGTTTGCTTTTGCAGGAAGTGAGAACAGCGGTGGAGAAAGTGTCCTTGATACACTGAGTGTCATTCATACAGTCATTTGCTGCCACAGTCTATGGTTCTATATTTGCAGTGAGAAATTATGTTTTTTTTTTCTTTAGGTGCCATTAAAATAAATGAATAGTGTGTAGTTTATCAAATTGTTATTTGCTGTTTATGATATTCTGTATTGCACCATCTTTCACTACAATTAAAACATAAAGAGCCACATTCTTCATTGTTGTGTCCATCAACAAAGCCTAAGATGTCAAAGGTTTCTCAATGCATGTACCACGTATTGTCCATCTCTTGGTTTAAAGCAGGAACACTCAACTTGCTTTGCCCGGGGGCCACTTTTGCAAAATGCCAGGGGCCAGTTAATAACCAAACATTAATAATATTAATCAGATATCTTGTGGTGCTACCAGACGGAAATGCTGCACTGAAGCTAACATGTTTTGACTCGTGATGGCGCCTGATATTAGCAACCTTGCATAAAGCAGTTGTCATTTGGCAAATTAAACACAGAGGTTTGGTATGAGGTGGCAAAATAGAGGCAAGTTCATCTGCCCATTTTTCATTGAATTGCTTGTTTTCATTGTCAGTATTTCGACGTTTGCTGTCCTCACTCATCTTTGCACATTTAAAATGAACATTTACTAATTGGTATAAACAAAAAATTCCCAGTGTGAATCAGTTTATTTTCATTGTGAATTAGAAAATGGTCGGCGGGTCAGATTTGGCCCACGGGCTGTAAGTTGAGTATCATTGGTTTAAAGGATAGTTTCACAATTTTTCAAGTCTGTCTTACAACATTATGAACATTGAAGCAGGTTTTGCTTGCTGTAATCATTCCTCCTTTTTACGCTAAAAAGGCATCCACTTGATTTGATTAACTCAGACTGCTGAAGCTTCAGATAGTCTTTGGAATGTATTTTTGCACAGAAAGAGGACTGTGGATTTTGTCACCTCATCATTTACACTGAAACCTGATTAGGAAGGGATGTTTTCACAGCCAGTATGAACAGGAGGAATGATTACAGCAAGCAAAACCTGTTTTAATGTTGATATGAGCACCTGATTATTGTTTTAAGACAGACCTGAAAAACGTATCCTTTAAGACTCTTTTTAGCAATAGATGAAGTAAAAGGAGAAGGTACTCACGTCTGCAATTTCAGAGACGCCTGGCAGCTTGAGCAAGCTTTGTACAGCTCTTTATACCACAGGAGGAGGATGTACATAAGGCAGACAGGAGCAGGCAGAGGCTTACTCAACTAGGCTTGGAAGTCTACCATGTGCAAATCTGGTGCCAAAGCTTTGTAGAATTGCATCTATTACAGTTGAGATATTAGTTGTCTTTGTCTGTTTTCACTGGATCAGTGCAAATATGTGAATAGAGATCCAGAAAAAGTATGAGAGTAATAGTCTGTCACATTTTTATATAAATACATTAGTGTTTCCTCTATCTGTATTTCTCTATCACAGTAGTTCCCAGCCTGGGTTCAGGACCTCCAAGGGGCCGAAAGATAAATCTGAGGGGTCACCAGATGATTAACAAGATAGATGTTTCAGCTACACAAACTGACAATTCCCTCATTTTTGCTGACATCCTCTACATTTCCTGCTTTTCCTGTCGGATGGAGGCCAGAAATGCAATGTGAAACCTGAAAATGTCAGACCATCAGAAAGCAGTGCTGCAGCAGTTTTCTGATCTCTTTGATTCAGTGTTGAACTTCCCTTTAAAGCAGCTGTTGTTGCACTAGAAGTCCAGAAGGTGTCGCTGGTGTATCTTCATCTGATTTGGGAGTTTTTGGGGTCCTGACACACATCTCCTCTCCTGTTAACAGTTTGGGCTGAGGACAAACTTGATTCTCATACAAATCTCCCCATGTTTGAGTGATTGTGGAGATGAAAACAAGACGAGCGACATGAAAACTTTTGATCTTTTTGAATCATTTGATTTGTGCTGTCGGCTGTATTTTATACTATTTTAGCTCAGATTTTGTAAAGGAATTTATAGGCAGCTATAGTAAAAAGTAAAAAAAGCAACTGTGTGAATATCAGAGTTTTGGATATTGGCCTTGTTTTCACTGCTGCTTAACAGAAATGTGCTCAGTGCAACTGCTGTGGAACAGTTGATTCGTGAACCTATTTTAACTGTATTTCAACACCAGAGTCGGAACATGCATGGCCTCCTGGGTTCTGTGAAAATGTGAGATGCAGCTTCAGTAAATTGAGTATTTTCCAAATCCTAAACACCTGATGTCAGTTTCACAACAGTTGCAAAACAGAACAGTGAAAACTCCGCCACTGAGTAGACCACTTCACATGCTTTATTTCAGCACCCAAAATAATTAAAAACATCTCAATTTATTATACATGTACAAAATAAGTACAGAATCTCTCTTTTAAACCATGAAAGTGGGTCTGCTTCAAATCCTTTTTTAAGAAACCCTTCGCGAAAGACATCAACAAACAACATAAACAACAGGGTGGGAGATGTGTGCTGTTTTTTTTTTAGTGAAGAGGAGTTTTCCACAGGGGCAAACAGACAGAAGGATCAACACTGAACACATGGGGAAGAGAAATGATATTGAACCAGAGTCACTTGCTTTTATCTACAAAGACATGATTGCTTGCATGCATTACATCTGCAATGATCACCTTTTCTGAGGAACTCTTTTATCAAACCAACACTTAAGAAGAAAACAATTGCACTGCATAGACAACAAGAGTCAATTTAGTAGCACCAAAGGTTCTGCAGGCATTAGTGGCAATAATTACAGTATGACAGTGAGAGATTCACCGTCAAACACCAATAACTGGACCTTATCGAAATGGTAATAGCACCTTTGAATGTTTTTGATTTCCCCACAATAGACTCGTGTAAAATATACCCTTTTCATTTAAGAAAAAACTGGGGGTGACTTCTTGTTATGAGGTAGCCATCTACATATTGCAATGAAGGTGAGCTTCTGTGTCATTCTCTTTTGCTGGTCTTTGCTTTGTCTGAGCAACATTCAGGTGTTTTTTTTTTCTTATGAATTTAGAACACGAAGACACTTCACACTTTTTACAATTTATTTAACACCAGAAAAATGGTACATATCATTTGTTGTTTTCAATGTCCTTTCCGCAGTGGTAAAAAATGGCAAAAGTCACCTGTGTTTCATTGCATGTGTGGATCTTTTTTTTTTTTTTCTCAATCTCCAGGGGGAAATTTTACACAAGCATATATTATTTTCTTGTTGCCAGTGGAAACAAAAGATTCTTTTTAAAGTGTCCGTGTGGTTGGTTTTGGTTGAAGTAGCAGTCCCAAAAACTTCTCATGATTGGAAAAACATAAACACCGTCTTCAGTAGAGTGGTTTTAAAGCATGTGGACCAATGGCAGCCGAATGAGTTTTGAATGCATAGAAAAAGGATTTAGAGATGACTGCTAGAAAAAAAACAACAATGTCATGTCCATATTTCTTTCATTTTTACAAGAAGCAAACGGGGCCAACTTCGACGCCAAACTCCTGATCAGGTGCACCAACATCCATAGGAGCAATGTCAATGATGGGCAGGCGGGATGTTTTTGATGTCTTGTAGTCGATGACTGTCTTGCCCCATGTGCCAGTGTGTGACTGTGGAGAGGAACAAAGAGGAGAAAAAGTCAGAAATTGCTTAAGAAAGTGGTCGTTTACCTGCACTTGCACTTTACTTGCTTCTCTAAAAGAAGATTTGACATTTTTCTCTAGAAGTGTGTGTAAACGCGAGAGAACTCACCGTGCAGCCATCCTCGCTGACGCTGTATGTGAAGCGGCTGTTGCCCTCGGCTCTGATCTCGACGTCGTTGGAGCCCTGGAGAAGCAGGGCCTTCTTCAGGTTGCCGGTGGCGGAGTCCATGTAGGCAATGCTGTTCTTGCAGTGGTATGTCATGTTCTGAGAGGCCTGGTTGGACATCAGGCGCATGAAGGTCATCTGGATGCTGACGTCCTCGGGATCAGCTCCATCGCTGCCATACTGGAACTGCATGGTGGAGGGAGGAGAAGGGTGCATGGGCTTTACTGTCACTGACTTAAAAGTACATATTCTATTGTCTGTTGGTTCATGTGGATGATTTTAATTTGTTCTTTTTTTTTGACTCCTTACCTGGAATCCACCGGTCATGGACTCGCTGAACCAGACGTGCTTCTTCTCTCTGATGTTCTTGCTGAGGTACCAGTTCTTCATGGGGATGCTGGATTCGCTGGGGGAGATGCAAGTCTCGCCAGTCTCCATGTTGCAGTGGACCCTGATGGCATCCAGAGGGGATCCCTGGTTGGGATCAACCCAGTACATGCCTGTAACAGAGGAACATAAAACAGCTTGAATCTGAGCTCATCCTTATGTTATACTTCATCTACAAACTGCATCAGGGCTCTGATCTGAACTCACCGCTCTTCCACTCAGGGTGGCACATCCTCAGGTCACGGCACATGCGGGCAGGGCTCTTCTGGGTACCGTCGGGGCTGCGGATCTTCTCGACCTTCTGAGTCAGGGTCTTGAGGGTAGTGTCGACCTCCATGTCGCGATCGCGCATCATGTTGGGGTCGTCAGCACGGTAGTGGCCGCCACGGAAGGGATCAGGGGCCTTCTCCTGAATAGGCTGGCTGACGAAGTCGAATCCACTGCCGGGAGGTCCAGGGGGTCCAGCAGGTCCAGGAGGTCCGGGAGGACCCTGTTTGGAGACACCAAGGGTTTACAAACTGCAGACACATTCAAATGTACAAGTATTTGATTTAAACAAAGATCGTAGTGCAACTTACAGCAGGTCCCATCTCTCCATTGCGACCGCGAGGTCCAGGGGGTCCAATGGGTCCAGGAAGACCGTTCATGCCATCCTTACCAGGGGAGCCATTAGATCCAGAAGGTCCCTATGGAGCAAAAGCCACATGATCACTTAATGAGAGAAAACATAATTCATAACAGTTCAGCTTGCCATTTTACATTATGTGCATGTGTAAAACTGCTAAATTTTTTGTTATGCACTATTTTTGCCACTTTCTGGAATATTGTACATTCACTCTACACAACTGAATTTTTTGACCAGTTTTTCAGGGTCAATGACAAAAATGCTGTGAAAGACTAAAGACACAATCACACAGTACCAGATTGGTAATTCATCTTTTGTGTAAACCAGATGTACTTACTCTAGGTCCAGCGGGTCCAGAGGCACCAGCAGGTCCTCTCTCTCCAACACCTCCCTAGAGGGAGAGGAAGATGTGAATATCAGATATTATGCATTTTAAAAAAAGAATGTTTCAATATCCCACAAAGCAAAAAAACATTGTTTGATGCAGTAATCTACAAACTTTTGTTACTTACAGCAGTTCCGGGCAGACCCTGCATGCCGGTGAATCCTCTGTGTCCCTTGTGGCCTCTTTCTCCAGCCTCACCAGCCTCTCCTCTATCTCCCTTTGCACCAGCAGGTCCCTGAATGAAAGCAGCAGGAGATCAACAGGCCATCGCAGGTTTATATGATCATCAGACAACACTAGACTAGAGCAATATCTCAAAAAGTAGTACGTTTATAAACAGTATGTTATTGATGCATATGATGTTATGATGAACGTACAGCAGGACCACGGACACCAGCAGGGCCAGCGGGGCCGGCAGAGCCAGCGGGACCCTAAAGGAAGGAGAGAGTGGGGAAAATCAGATCACAATAAAATCAAAAGTTATGCACAGTGACTTACCAGATTTAGTTGCATTTTTCAACAGGATAGAGATAAGCAGTAAGGGAGCTTACACTCTCTCCACGGTCACCAGTCTTGCCAGAGGGGCCGACACTTCCGGGGGCTCCAGGAGAACCAGGGGGTCCGGGGGGTCCAGCCATACCAGCCTCACCACGGTCTCCCTATAAGAGCAAATATGCAGTTAAACAATGCTAGGCAGCTAAAGGCTAATTTTGTGTTTCTATTGGGAAGCTATGCGGGTCTAAAGATTAAATGGCCAAGCGAAACATAGCAGAAGGTTTGGTATTCACATATTATTTGAGGCTTGAGAATGATGGGAATTAACCCAGAGGAGGAGGGTTACCTTGGGGCCAGAAGATCCGTCGCGACCAGGGGCACCATCGTGACCGGCAGATCCCTGTGGAAGAGCAGCGAGCATGGTCAATCATCATAATGTTCGATGGTTAGCTACATGCTAGGGAAGCCATTCTGTGGTGAACCCGACTGTTTCTCAGCGCTAATAAAGTGCATCAGTAACCAATGAATGCTGAATACATGTGAAGTTGTAGGTGTGTTTGCAGTGTGTGAGACCCTACTGTCCAAGTGCTCTACATGTCTCTGATTCACAGTGAGTATGCAGCAGATTGAGGCCTCATACCTCACGACCAGGCTCTCCGGAGGCACCAGACAGTCCAGGGGGTCCAGCAGGTCCGGGGGGTCCACGCTCACCAAGAAGTCCAGAAGGTCCCTGCTTTCCAGGCTCACCCTGAAGAAAAACAAGAGAGGTCAGTTCTCTGCATACAGATAGTTTTACATTCATGCAACACTGTCCTGTCCTAATGGACAGGAAACACTAAAGGTTGTTCTATTTGAAAATCCAACCAATATTCTATGTGTACTTGGAATTTAGCCTGCTTAGCTTATTTAGCAGAATGCAATCTAGTCATCATGAATACTCACTGATGGTCCAGGCAGACCAGGGAAACCACGCTCTCCACGCTGTCCAGGGAGACCTACAATACCACGCTGTCCAGAAATACCTTGGGGTCCGGGGATACCAGAGGAACCCTGCGCAGAACCACGCAGCAGCCAGTCAGCAGACACATAATGGAAAACAGATCCCTGTAATACTTTTTCAAAAACCTTGACAGAACACCTATTGCAGAATTATAGCGGGCACTCACGGGGGCTCCATCAGCGCCAGGAGATCCCTTCTCTCCTTGAGGTCCTGAGAGTCCAGCAGAACCAGCCTCACCAGGGCGACCAGCAGGACCAGTCTCACCGCGTGCTCCCCTTGCTCCATCTTTGCCAACGGGTCCAGCGGGTCCAGGGGCTCCGGCAGCTCCCTGGAGACACACAGAGGATTCAAGTCATTGAACTAAACCCTGCTGAAGGCCATGATGACAACATACAAACGGGCTGAAGACACAATGTGTTGGTTATTACTGCTGGTTATGTGGACTAGGTGAAACTTACAGCAGGGCCAGGGGGTCCAACTCTGCCGGCAGGTCCAGGGAAACCAGTAGCACCCTACACACACACATACACAAAGAGACAAAAGAGATGACACATGCAACTTCAAACAACATCACTGATTTCACCAACATTGTCACAGAGAGTCGTCTAACTCTACTAAGTCTCAAAGTGTTACTTACAGGAGATCCAGCACCACCACGAGCACCTTTGGGTCCGGGAGGACCAGCAGGTCCCTGTTGACAAAAAAACCTTTTTCATAAGTGAAACAGGAAGCACAACCTAATAATTATCATAAATAATTTAACCAAAAAAATATATATATATGACCATGAGAAAAGATTTCCATTCATAAAATTTATTATTAACTCAATCTTGCATCAATAATAAAATTTAAAAAACTGAACTCAGCACTTTTATTCTAGTAAAGTATGTATCAGTGGTTATTTGTGTGACATGTGGGCCTACCTGAGGACCAGCACCTCCAACAGGTCCAGGGGGTCCAGAAGCACCAGCATCTCCCTTGGGTCCAGAGTCACCACTCTCTCCCTTGGCACCAGGCTGACCATCAGCACCCTGAAGTCAGAGGGCAAGAGAAGGAACAGCTCAACACATGCTTTCTTGTGCCAGCTTTGAGCATCTAAATCTGTAGAAAATCATCAGTTTTAGTATAACATAAATAACGTGTGAGATTCTTACAGGAGGTCCAGCGAATCCAGCAGGTCCAGAGGGTCCAGTCTCTCCACGCTCGCCCTGTTAAAGTCACAAGGAGAGAAGGTTTAGGGTCGTTCACCCATAATGATATTCTGAAAAATGGCATCTTGTGCTGAAGGTCCAGATCCAGTACAAAGTATATCTTGTGTTTGTTTTCTAGTCCTCAATCAGGTGTGTCGTTTGGAGAAGAACTTACAGGGGCACCACGAGGACCGCTGGGTCCAGCAACGCCAACGGCGCCACCCTCACCCTAAAACCACAAGGTGAAGGAGAAGGACAGGAGGTCAGCAGACAAGTTGCTTGGTCGTCACGGCCAAAGCCAGAGTCTTACCACAGAGAAACCAAATTTAAGGCAAAATTCAGACATCAGAGTTAGCAGAAATAGAACTGAATTCTTGAAAATGTCGACAGCAAAATATTTGTGAGACCCCATTTAATGCATATAAACGTACGTATATGAATAATACTGTAAGGAGGAGATAAGATAATTTTTAGAGAATAGATCAGGAACCTGGATTGCTGATATTTGTAGGTGAAAATCAAAGTTGTGTCTGGTCTCACCTTCTCACCCTGAGCACCAGGAGGTCCAGGGACTCCAATAGCACCAGTCAGACCACGCACGCCATCTTTGCCAGGGGCACCATCACCTCCCTTGGTTCCACCATCACCCTGAAGAGAGAAAGTTTATCATGGTCACTTGTTATGTCAATTAGGAAAACTGAAAGTAACTTTCTTTACTTGCTAACATTGTATGAACCACTTTTGGCTGATTATCGGGGAACTTAAACACCCTGTCCCTGGCATTAATTCAGGCTTACTTAAATGAATAAGTCACTGGCATTTTGGCAAGTATTTAGAGATACAGTTTTGTTTAGTTTTTCCCTCAATAATCTTCAAGTGTGGCTCATTACTGTGGTCTCCCTTCCTGTCTCACAAACTGGTTTCTTACTGTCAAGTTTAGAAAAAGCAGTGTGCCATCTGTTCACCCATAATAACTCCTCTCTTGGGTAATCCTATACATCCAAAAACTGACTAAACATCAATTCAATTTCAGGTTCTCTCCCTTAAGCTTTAAAATAATTATAATGACCAGTGAATCAAACGGTTTCCCATTTGCTTTTGTCATAATACACACAAATAATGCTTTTGTATTTTACGCTCAGTGTTATCATACTTACATATTATACAACGTAAACCTTGCACAACATGCTTTGGTGATACTGCACTTAATTAAGGTCATGCCAATAAAGCAAAACTGAATTTAAATAACAGATTGTACCATTTAACAGTTTTTGTAAAGAGACAAACTGGACAGCAGGTGTGATACTTACTCTCTCTCCCTTGACACCGGGGAGACCAGCAGCTCCACGCTCACCGGGCATTCCCTGCATACCGGGGGATCCCTGACCACCGGGGGCACCATTAGCACCAGGCTCTCCCTGAACACACACACAAAAACAGAAATATACACATTATTACAATACACAGTGGATAACAATGTTAGGTTAATGTGCATATGTATATACTGTATACTGTGGACATTATGTGTGTGTGAGATCATTGAATGATTATGTTGATTCATGTTGGTTTTCTTAGTGAAGTTAAGAAAACTAAAAGATAATAATAATAAAGGATAATTGGCTGTTTTTTTAAAATCTGGGTTTAAACAAAACCTTACTAAAATCTATAATCAATAGCTTTAGTTTTGAGAAAGTTACTGCCTCTTGTTTGCCTCACTGTCAGCATGTTGTAGTGGCAAAAAGAGAGTTGAAAATCATGCTTTCAATCATTAGCTACATCCATGGTGGAAAGTAAAATAAAAGGATGGACAGCGTCGGTTGTCTTTTTTATTTCTTTTTTTAAAGATGAGTTTTGTGATGGTTTTCAAAGGACCTCACCAACTGCCCTGCTGGACTGTGTTTAGGCCCAGTGAGGAAGTGCAGCACATTGGTCGGCTGCTCAAAAGTAAAGCTAGCGGTGAGATTCATGATTGTAAATGATGGAAAGTGACATTTTAATAAGGCCTGGGTTGAAGAACAGTAAACCTACCCTTTAAATGTAGATGATGAGATGAGAGTGAGGAGAGTGCAGATGTGTGTGATACCAACAAAAAGAAAACAGATGATCTGTCTTCTATTCTCATGTCAGTTGATAAGTTTGTCTATACTGGACACTGAATTCATGTTTTCTGACCATTTCAGCTATAAATGTGTATGGATATGAATATGAGAAGTGTTTAATATCCTAAAGGTAACTGTGTTTTGCCAACATGCACCAGACCACATAAGCTCCTTTAGACAGACTAATAGTGAGTATCCAGTAGTTACTCACTATTGTAGTTTAAAAAAAAAAGTGGTCTCTTTTTTTGTATGAAAGGATGTGGTCCTGGATGAATTTATCTGCCTATTATATGTTGGTACTTTTGCACTTGTTGATAATTAACATTGTTATGTATTTTAATTCCTTACAAAACAGCAGTCCTAACTGCAAGATCAGTGTTTTAGAACATCTCCATCTTTAACAGTTTTTTTAACCTACCTTAGCACCATCGTTACCAGCGGGGCCAGGAGCACCTCGGGGTCCAGTTGGGCCAGCAACGCCGGGAGAACCGCGCTCACCAGGGAAACCTCTGTCGCCCTAAAGGAGAGAAGGGACACATCGGTCACAACCAGTTTTAGCTTAAGAGGAACAGTGTTCACCATGGATGAGGAAAATGCTTTGGTTATGAAATGCAGGAGATACTCACTCTTGATCCAGATGGGCCATGAGGTCCTACCTCACCAGGAGAACCCTGAACAAAAGAGGAAGATGGGAGAAGGTTGTAATAATGACTTGATGACAAGACCATTGAAATCTTGAAACTTCAAAATACTCATGAAGGTACATGATGATTTTTTGTGCTTTATATCTGACTATCTTCCACTAAATGGAACACACGTGCACGTGTTTACAAGCAGAAACAAGTTAAGATATGAAAACAAAGATTTGGGCATTCACAATTCCCTGCGACTCTTACCTGCTCACCGGGCTTGCCAGTCTCACCAGTAGCACCTTGGGGTCCGGGAAGACCCTGCATGATGAAGAAAGGTAGAGAATATTTGGGTTAACAAGTGGAATTATGGCACAGCTCAGAAATATATCAACAAAACAAAAGGACAGCACTCAACGCTGCTGAGACACTCTCAAAACCTACCTGGAATCCGGGAGGACCAGCAGGTCCCTGCTCTCCCTTCTCTCCAGCAGGTCCCTGAACAGAAAGAAGCAAACTAAGTGATGAGAAACCTACAACCGATGATGTAAACAGTGATACTTTCATTGTATATTATATTGGTCACTGTAAATAAAGGCAGACAAGATACATACAGCAGGGCCAGAAGGTCCAGGAGCACCAACGTCACCATCTTTGCCAGGAGCACCCTGTGAACAAAAGCATAACCCAAACCAATTAGATTTGATAGAAAACATATTTTACAACGGTAGAGTTTGATTTGTATAGTATATACAAGTACTTACAACGGGGCCACCAGCACCAGCGGGACCTCTCTCACCAGGCTTACCAGACTCACCCTGTTAAAAAGAAGTCCACACTTACGTCAGTATTCCTATCAGATTTCACTTTTACGGGTTAAAAAACATCATCTGAACACTGAAGGAGATGTTACTGATTTCTTGCTGATCTCATATTTGCAGAGTAAAGTATGTATAAGATCAACAAAGGGATTAAATAAATGCAAAAATGCAAAACAAAATGAGAGGGGCAGTTAACTCACAGAGACTCCCTTGGGTCCGGGGAATCCCATAACTCCAGGCTGTCCTCTGGCTCCAGAGGGGCCGGGAGGTCCGGAGCGTCCATCTTGTCCAGGTGCACCCTAAAGATCATCAGAGGACAGGAGAATACTGAAAAAAGACTCTCCTATCATGATTAAATGGATTGTGTACAGCTGCAGTTCTTCCTCATTGTATTAAAAACACGTCCAACTTACAGAAGGTCCAGCTTTGCCATCAGGGCCTGGGCTTCCAGGGCTACCAGTCATACCCTATGGAGGGAAGGCCACATAGGACAAAGACTCAGTGAGTGTGAAGACAAACAACAGACAGAGGTCATACATTGAGTGTATTCCACAGGGCTATGTGTTTAGCTGTAAGATTAAAGAGAGCTTCTGTGGTGCTTCATTAACACAGAAATGTTGCACTTGAAGAAACATGTTGCAGAACTCACCTTGGATCCAGGTGCACCAGGAGCGCCGGGGTTTCCACCCTCACCAGTGGCTCCCTGAGCTCCCACTGCGCCAGGGGAACCACGCTCGCCAGGGGCTCCCTGTCATACAGGTGAAGAAGAGTCAGCAGAAGTCTCCACAAGTCGTGATAGTGGTTGAAGTTTACGACCTAAATGATCTCTTAGTTAACTGGGCGGTTTGACTCCCTCAACATAAAAAATAAATCTTTGCTAATGGCTGTTTTCTGATGTTACTCAGCGTTCATATTACGAGAAGAGCGAAATCAGGATTTACTGAGCTGGAAACAAAGTTTGACAACTTTTCTCCTGACGTGGTTGGACTCACTGGGTAGATTCACCAACTCACCTTGCCACCAGCAGCTCCATCAGCACCAGGGAAACCACGAGCACCAGGGGCACCCTAATGGAACAACAGACACACCGACCATGTCAGTAACTGTGGTGTAAATGCTCAAACTGCAGGGGGGTGAATCCCCCTGGGAATATAACATACTGTAAATGTGCAGAATGGTTATCTTAATACAGTGGGAGGTGGATCTGTTACATCAGTTTGTTCTCCTGCTTAAATCATCTACCCGCCTCAATGGCTACAACACTATCTGAAAGAAGTCGATGTGAAAGAGGAAGCAACATACACGCTCTCCAGGGGGTCCACGGGGTCCAGCACCACCGGGCTCTCCACGAGGTCCTCGCTTTCCCTCCTCACCAGAGGGGCCAGCAAGTCCCTGAACTCCAGCGGGGCCCTGGAAAAGAAAGCAAGATTGTTAGGAACACTTATTTCCTAAAATTATACAGAATGGTAAATCAATGGCAAGATTTAAGTGTTTTGAAACGTACAGGCTCTCCCTTGCCACCAGGCTCTCCCTTAGGTCCAGGGGGTCCATGGTCACCCTGTTGGCAGAAACACACACGTTTTATTTAGGCTGCCAGGTGATCCTGGGTCTCTATAACATTGAAGAACAATGTGTGCTGATACCAAAACTCAAACTTCATACAATTCAATTGTCTACTCACATTGTTACCCTTGGGACCAGGAGCACCAACACCTCCCTGAGCTCCAGCAGGACCACGAGCGCCAGGGAAACCAGGAGCACCAGCAATACCAGCAGCACCCTATGGGACAGAGAGTCAGGGTGTCAGAACACTTCATGGGCAGGATTCAAGTGGATTAAATGTGATCAATGAGTATGATACTTACAGGGGAACCCTTAGCACCAGGGGAGCCATCAGATCCGGGGGCACCCTGTTGAGAGAGGAAGGAAATAGCATTGCATTTAGCATTTCTGTTCTTACTATTCCTATTTTTTCCCTTGTGAAAAAGATTCGACAATGTGTAAAAAAGAATGCCTACAGGAAAGTCCAGTATCTACTCACAGCAGCTCCAGCGGGTCCAGAAGGTCCTGGGTTACCAGGCTCACCACGGGCTCCCTGGGGTCCCTCAGATCCACGACCTCCCTGAGTACCAGTCTCTCCCTGTGAAGGGAAGCAACAATGTCTCAGAAATCTGCAACTTGAGTACTGAAAGTGTCTTAATGAATCCAAAATAAATTATAAATCAGAAACAAACCACGATGGTTTACATTAAATATACAAGTAACAAGTTTGTTAAACTGTAGAATGTTTTCATAGTTTATTGATAAAAGTGGGTAAAAAAATAAATACATTTTTTACTTCTGTTTATTTTTTCAATTACAAAATTACATATCTTATGTACACATATTTTGTACATTTATTAGTGCAAGTAATAGAAAAAAAAGGGGATGTCACAGATATCACCATAGATAAGTATAAAAAATATTTTTAAGTGTATTATTTCTTCACAATATTACAGCTTGCACTGAGATTCTGAAGGCGTTTAAGTAAGAGTGTAAGTAGAGACAAAATAGTCCCCACACTAATCTTAAATTGGTTCATTGCATGTGTTCAGGGAGTCATTTCAAACTGTTTGAATTTGCTGTTGTCACATCACTGGTTGCTTTTTCTACTCTCCTCCCATTGGTTCTTAAAATAATCCAGGTGTGTGACTTCATAATGGTTGAGAGTTACGGGATATTATAATAGATCCTTCACTGATGGCAACAGTGAAAGGGGGGGTGACAGAGGTAAGGTGCCATTAGAGGTCTACCGATGCCACCTGGTGGCTACAGTGTTCACCTGGGGTATAACAGTCTCAGGCCAAATATTTTGTTTTCAGCTTTACACCATGCTGGCTA
Source organism: Macquaria australasica (assembly GCA_005408345.1). Lineage (NCBI taxonomy): Eukaryota > Metazoa > Chordata > Actinopteri > Centrarchiformes > Percichthyidae > Macquaria > Macquaria australasica. Next base: position 1,417,008 of record SEMN01000081.1, read on the forward strand.
ATGGATGACAGTGTATAGTGGAGAGTATAATTGATACTAACATCTCGTACAGTCCAAGTGAGGTGACATGGCTTAATCCTTATACACTGTTAATGTCCACAGGGAGATGTTGAGACAGCTAGTCAGGTGGATAACAAAGGAGGTGTGGGGCTAATGAGTGAAAATAGTGTCATGTTCCTCCTAAGTTGTACCTGGCTGTAAGGGCAACCCTTACATGAAGCACCAAGTAATAGCTGCAATTTTAAAGGGTTTATAACACCAACCACAACATTGTGCAAAACTGCAGAGTGGTACTGTTGCACCTAAACCTAGCATAGTCTACTGGACAGCCTATTTTTATGGTCAAATTTATTGGATATGAAAAATGCACTGGGAGACTTACCTTAGCGCCGGCACCACCGGGGAATCCAGGGGAACCAGCAGGTCCAGTAGATCCCTGAAAAATAAAGACATGAAATTAACAAGACATCCACAGAGACATCCATTGATTTGATGGGATGCTAATTGCAGAGCAGTGCATCAAACCCTTCAATACAGCATTAGGTGATGATGTCACCACACTATTTTACATGGGTAATATAACCTTACATACATTTCCAAGTAGAATCAAGGCAATACTTACAGGGGGTCCAGCAGGGCCAGTGTTGCCATCGTTACCACGAGCACCCTGCAGAGTAGGAGGAGATTAGATCAAAGGGATATCTATCAAATCAAACATTATTAGCAGCTGTAAGCATTAACAAGTGGCTGATTAGATAGTGCCTTAGTCAAATTCAGCATTTCTTTGTACTAGCTGTCAGAGCTTTAAGAGCCTATGGATAAAATTGTTGAACTTTTAGACATGAACAGCAACGCTTACAGCAGGGCCAGGAGCTCCGGGGCGGCCTCTCTCACCAGGAAGACCACGAGCACCCTAGAAAAGACAACAAAAAAACAGAACAATGTTAACGCTGCCCTTTTTGTAGCTATGGATTACTTGCATCTGATCTATACTATTAGTACAAAAACAGCTTCTATCAGAGTGATGTATGTGTCAACAAATTGACTGAGATGAGACAAAAAACGTACCATAGCACCAGGGATACCGTTCTCACCAGAGGCACCGGGCTCTCCCTGTAGACAAACACAGAAGGAAGAATGAGCTCAAGAATTGTTCGAACTGAAATTTTTGGTTTCCTGCAGATTCCTGCTTTGGTGAGCAACGGTACATCCTGCTGTCCTACCTTGGGGCCAGCAGGTCCAGCGTCTCCCTTGGCTCCATCCAGACCGCTGAAACCCTGCGCACAAAATCAATCGGCATCCTCAGGTCAGTCACAACTCACTGATTCCAACATCACAAAAACTGTGATTTTGGTATTCAATGCTCTTCCAAACTCACTCTGTGTCCCTTGATGCCGGGGAGTCCAGGGGTTCCGGGGAATCCACGAGCACCCTGCAGGAGGAAAACAAGTTTCCTGTAATAAACCTACTGAACATACTGGAAAATGATTTGAAATGGGCCGATCATTTAAAAAATATCATCAGATCATTTGGAGCCCCCCATATGCATGCTGACCAACAGCGTTTCACATAAATGCCAGTATATTAGTTTCTGGCTGACCATCTCCTGACCTTTGCCCTCAGTGGGCACCACTCACCTGAGGGCCAGCAGCTCCACGCTCACCGGGGCGGCCGGCTTTGCCAGGCTCACCCTGTCGAAGACACACAGATAAGGAGGTCAGTATGTGCTGATACATATATATCCTTCAGACAATAAATAAATGACACTACATCAAACTGTAAGATTTCTGACATATATCAGAAGGATAACAAGGACAACAGAAGGAAATATAATCCTTAGTTAATATCTGTTAAGTGTTAGAAGAATCAATTAAAGCTATGTCTTTCCTTAGGTTGAATATAACTGTACAACATCCCAAGAAGTGCCTCATAAAAAGAGGGTTAGGCAATAATCAATAAATCACTTACATCATCTCCGTTCTTTCCAGGGGGGCCAGCAGGACCACGAGCACCCATGGTGCCCTGAAAACCACAATAAATGACGGGATTAGAACCAAATTAATGTTGACTACTTGAAGTAAATGTCTGTGAATATTAACTATGTCACTAAAGGTAAAGAAGAGGGGGGTGAGGGGGGATTTATCACTGACAAAAAGTGGTGTGTGCAGATGTGTGTCAGCGGGTCAGTGATTACAACAGGAAGTGGGACACAGAGTACAGGAAGTAACACGTTAAAAGGAACTACAGAACTAGTAGCATCTTATTGATAAAATGGAATCAGGCAGATATCTGGGTTTCCTCATTCAGTTTAAAGCTAATGAGAGCTGAAACACGCATCATTGTGCTGTGCCTCATTAATGTGGATAAAGCTGCCACCCCCCCCCCCCCAAAACTTATCAAGGGAAACATTTATTTAGCAGAACATTTTGTATACTCACAGCTGCTCCGGGCTCACCAGGCTCTCCAGGGGGGCCAGTGAAACCCTGAGGACCCTGATGCACAACAAGAACAGCAGATTAACACAATATCTTAGATGCAACATCATATAATAATTAGCTAGGTTAATGGCCAAATCTTTTGGAAATATTGAGGAACATAAAGTGTATTGTCAGCATGAGAATCTGAACTGTCATGTAATTGATAAGGGAATACTTACAGAGGAGCCAGGGGGTCCAGGGGGACCACGAGGACCCATAGGACCCTGTTGATGAAGATGAGAAAAAAGCCATTAGATTCTCTTTATTTGTTTGTGATATGAGCAACATCACACTGCAAACAAAACATCTGAACAGGAACTCTTTGCATATTTAGCAATACAGGTATATGAGAAAGAGCAAAGCCTTCATACCATTGGGCCGGGAACAGGTGGGCCGCTGGATTTGGAGTGGTCAACATAGCTCATTTGAGGAGAGAAGTTCTGTAAAGGGAGAAGATAAAGAATTAGTCACTGAGCTTTGGAGAAACAACACTTGAGAGTAATGTTGTTGAGATAATGTAGCATAAATAATAATAATAATAATAATAATACATTTTATTTATCAAGCGCTTTTACAAGTGCTCAAAGACGCTGTACAAGATAAAATAGATGTCAATATAAAATCAAGCTCTAAAAACTACATTAAGCACTAAAACACAATAAAACAACATTAGACACATTATACACTGACATAATAAAACAACATTAAACACTAAGACACAACATATAATCAGGTTCTAGACACAACATGATCACACATTAAACATCCCATGGGACACCTGAAATGTGCTTTTATTTCACAGTTACTTTGGATAATAATGTCAATTCGTAGTCACTCTGAATCACATGCTACAGTGTGAAGATTTCTATTTCAGCAGAGGAGGAAGAATTTCTAACAGCAAACACGTCTGATGCTGCAGCGCAGACATTGAGTTAAACTTTAACATGTTAAAATGGTATAAATGGAACTTTCATGTGTCAGTTAAGGTGACTGAATAAACTGTTCAGATCAACGCTAGATATTCTGCGTTTTCCCCAGACCTAAACCTGAGGACCAGGGAGCTGTCCGCACCCCCAGTGATGAACTAAATATGGAGGAGATTTCCTAGCTGCTGCTGCTGCCTGCTGGTGATTCTCATTAAGTGTGTGCAAAATGAAGAATCACTGGTGGAATTGATACAGAAATTGATCACAGCAGAAATAAGAGAGCCTCCAAGAGAAACATATGTTATAACCTGGACTATCATGGGTTTTTAAGATGCATCTCATTTGTGAACAGAATCATCAGTCATGTACAAAACGTAATCCCAGACTTCCTGGATGTTGTGACTTGGAGACACTTACTCCGCCAAGGCCAGGGGGGCCTGGGGGGCCGGGTGGGCCGGGAAGACCAGGCTCTCCGTCGATTCCATCATTGCCAGGAGGACCAGGAAGACCCTGTAGAAAAGTCAGGCAGACACATTTCATTAACTTGCCTTGCAGGAAGAAGTATAGCTCATAGTCCAACCAAAGTAAATTAGACTTAGTCTTTTCTATGAAATAATTATCTCTGTCGACATATTTGAATAACACATGAAACTGTTACATTCTATACATTCTGTAATATCAATCAGATGATTTGTTAAATTTTTTTATTCAATATATATATATATATATGTGTATTTTTTATTTTTATTTTTTTTTTTTAAATCTTATTTTTAGATATTGATGTCAACTTTTCCACTTGCTCTACCTTGAAAATAGGAGTGTGGTAATGCTGGTTTTGAATCACACATTTGCAAAAGAAAAGTTGCGTTACTTGCTATTGTTACTTGACAGTTATTTAATATTACTTTTATAAACCAATTTGTGTCATGTGACCTTTGAACTTTTGATGACCCGATGACCTTGTGATCTTATTATCAAAGGTCATCAGCAACAATTACGTCATGGCAGCTTGACCAGCATTTAGATTCGTTTGTAGGGACTCAATCAGCAAACATGTAACACCGCTGTGTACATTTTCACAGTTTTAGTCTGTAACTGGTGAAATGTATAACAAAGAAAAAACTATGCCTTTAAGACTATTGAAAAAATATCATGAAAATAAACATAATCAACCACATGCGATCCAGTAAAGATGCATGATTTGTACTGAAATGTTAGTAAAATGGAAGAAGCCAATGTAATTTGTAATGAAAACTAATAACCAACACAACAGGGAAACACTGATGTGTCGTTGTTGGGACAAATGTATCTAACTTGTCTCTGACAGAAAATAATCATATTCAAAAATATCTATAAAGACAAAGTTGCTTAAACACTATTCTTGATCACAGTCAGTTTGTCCTTGTAGCAAATATATACAATTATATTTAAAACAAAACACAGGTGTAATTTGCATTGAAGGACAGAAAAGGTCTCTTGAATAGTGTGAGTGATGTTGAGAGTTGAACTGGAACCTACCCTGTCTCCCTTGGGGCCAACGTCTCCCCTTGTTGGCTATGGATAGACAGGAAAAAGGGAGTTAGGCTACGCTGCAATGTGTCACGCAGACTGTAAAAACAAGTACATCAACTAGAATATAAGCAGGCGTAATGACAAACTAAACTGGGCCGTGCCAGCATCTCCAAAGAGAGACCAATATGAGGTTTGGGTTAAGTTAAAGGGCAAAATACCTCAAGCACTTCTGGAACCTGGGGTCCTACAGAACCAACAGAGAAAAAGAAAATGTCAGCACCTCTTGAACATTTACGAGAGACACATTCATAACTTTGGACAATTACAAAATAATGTTAAGTGTTTAGGTTAAACCTAGCAATAAGCTACAAGTCGCAGCTATGTGTCCAGGCTGGGAGTCATTGCTGATAAAAGCATGAAATAGAGTTTTTGACTGAATTGCTAAATCAAAAGCATATTAATTTGATTCTAAATATTATCTGTAGTGATATTTTGTTGTAAATGTTGTTTTGGTGGACGTGAAGTGTGTAGGCCTTGTTGCACCCTGCAGTGTCACTGCACATGTAAGGAAATTAGATATTCATTGCCAGACTTCGCCAAAGGGCAGGGATAATCCATCGTTTAAAGAATGCAATATTGAAAATGAAATGAACAAAAGGTAAATCCAAAGCGATTCTTTTCTGAATCATAATCCTCAGGAAAGCAGGCAGGCTTAGGGCCTCAAGTCCATGTGTGGCCAGAGGTGGGAGGCACTAGGTGGCGCCACAAAGCTAATTAACCACAAATTTGGTGAGGAGGATGAAGGTGGGAGTACCATCAGTGTCTGGGCAGATAGGGCAGCACTCTCCGTCTGGGATGATGGGATCGGCGCAGTCGGATGTGTCCTCACAGATCACCTCGTCGCACATGACGGTTCCACTGTCGCAGACGCAGATCTGGCAGGGCTCTGGTTTCCATACATCCTTATCGTTGTACAACTGTCCATCTAATGTGCAGCTGCCGTATGTGCCTGTGAAGAGAAAGCCTCGGTGAGTTTGGTCAATTAAATGAGATCAGACATCCAAAAAGAGAGCGAACATCTTCTTAACATAATGCCCTTAAATGCCCAGAATTAGGTTGGGCATCAGTCAACTGAATTCTGTACAATAAGCTGGTAAAATTTAGTTGAGCCTTGGCTACACCTGCACAGGTGTGCATCATATGGGAACCAGATGCACCCAATAGGCTTAGATCAGACACCAGACTGCTTGCAAAAACACCATAACATTCAGTAAAATAACTATTTGGCAGTTTCCCCATGCAGACCTCTATTGTTCTTTTAATTTCGAGACTGTAAACTAATCAGCTCTGTTATTTCTAGATTCCTTTTTCAACCTGTGCCATTGTAGCTAGATTAGGGCTTTATTAAGTTAGTGTTTAGTGACTGATTTGTGAGCAGGAATAGAGCTTCTAATGAAGTATAACATTAGTGCCTGTCTACAGACGGTTTAAGTTATTTGGGCCTGGCAAATGTTAGAATACAGACCTTGGTGTGCAACAGAACAAATGTAGCTGCAACATTTCTGATTTTGTTGTAGGTTTTCTCCTCAAAAACTATTTTCACTGGGCCTAATCACATTTCAGGCTGCTGGATGTGTGGTTGGGCCTTGGAGGTGGGAGGACCGAGGTTTGGAGGATGGATGCACAATTCCAGTATTTTCCACTGAGAGGCGCTGTTAACCCACAAAACGAGATCTTCCGCACCCTCATCTGTATGGTGATTAATTGATGTCTAGACTATTTTACAGTCGACGTCAGACTCAAGCGATTTTTCCATTGTCCTTTTTTCGGCTAGCCCAAGAGCAGTTTTACACAAACTGGATGAAAATTTTCTTTAATTCAGTGTGACATTCTTATGAAGCTTAAGTGCAAAAGTTTAACTTTATAACGGCTGAAAAATTCTCCACTTTATCATGTTTGGTTCCCCAACAAACTTTGTCTGCTCACTTTAGATGCATTAATGTTAAAACTTCTGAGGAAAAATCCAAGTGCTAGAATCTACAGACTTTGGCACATAATTGTGAACTGGGATGTATTTTTTTTTTTTCTAAAACTGGTGAAAACTACTTTCCAAACTAAATATAATTAAAATTTCATCAAATGGATTTGCCATTTTCACATTTCTTTATGCTTGTGCTCTGCTTCAACTCCCTTTGAACCCAAATGTCCTGTCAGTGCGCATCAGAGATAGTGCAGCTGCTCCCTTCAGGTTTGCGCTCCAGCAGGCGGACGCACAGCGAGCATGTATCTGCACGCAGCAGCAAACAGTAAAGAAAAGTTCTATAAATCCCTATTCGCCTCCAGATCTCCAAAAAACACCACCAAAACGCCCCACCGTGCAACAACTTTCACAATGTCTGGTGTCAGGTATCCCGCAGAGGACGATCAGTTCCAGCAAACTGCTCAGCATCCTTGCGGGCTATCCACAGCCTGAGGGTGCCACAGTCCCAAAACAACTCAAATCAATGTTTGAAAGAGATACTTACTATCATCCTCCTCTTGACCTCTGGCCAAAAGCACTGCTGCGCTGAGCAACAGCGCTAACCGAATATCCACAAAGCTGAACATGTCTAAATATTAGACATGTAGATTCTTTGCGGCAAGGGGGAATCCTGTTTTTCTCCTCAGACACCACTCATACACGGTAGGGTCCGGTCTGTGTACAACTCCAATCCAGACCCTAGCAGAAACTCCCTACTGCCTAAACAAATGAGTTAGCTTGGCTTTTATATGCCAAAACTTTTGGGGAGGTCCTGTGCGCACCAGATAACTTGAACATGTTCAAGGAACAGAGTCCCTCCTTCATCAGAGAGAGGGGCCGTCTTAAACCATGTCAAACAAGTTCACGTTTCAGCTCAAACGTGGATGATGAGGACACTCATCATTTACGCGACGTCTCTCCACCGTTCAGACGTGTTTTATCATCCTCTGCTTCTCCGTGGACTTTCCTAATTGAGGCTTTTGTTGGGGTGTTTTGTCTTTTCGGCATCCAAACTGAGACACTCTGTCGCTGAGCTGGTTTTTAATCGTCTGGACACTGGATGATTTTATCAATAGAACAGATCATTTGCAGCTTGGCCTTCATTAGGCCCCAGTTTAGTAAGGATATGCAGAGCAGCTGGGGGCTGGTTTTGTTTAAATGCCTTTATTTCTTTAAAAAATAAGGATAGGGTTCAGTCTTTCGATGGACAAGTGAAGAGTGCGCAATTTACGCATGGAGAGCAAACCATATGGAGATTATTTGAGGATTCTAAGTACAAGTAATTTAGAGCTTCTGTCCCTTACAGACATTCTTTAGAGGGAATCCTGCTCATGTTATTATCTAGGCATTAAAACTCTGAAATTATTATTATTTGAATTCTGGGCCTCTACACCTTCTGAGTATCAAGCACCTGCAAGCTACTGTAGTTTCACAGCAGCATGTATGTACAGAACAAATGTATTAAGGGTTCAATATAACTTTACACACACATTGTATCTAGTTACCCTTTTTACATATTTTAGGGAAGAGTAATTGTTAATCTGAAGTCATTATGAACTTTTTATGTTTCCCCACATTATTATCCATCTGTACCCTTACTCTTACTCCTTCATACAAATGAAATGTATACCAAAAATAGAGCTTTCGTCTTTGTTTTCATTGAAAGTAAACAGTAATCCAGAAGCAAAATGAACAGAGTTTTAAAGCATGTACAATAACTTTTCCCAAAGAGGCATGGCCAGCCCATGATGTTAGAGTCAGGGAGGGAGGGAGAGAGGAGAAAATTTGGCAGATCCACAAAGCAGTCTGGTTACACTGTGGACACGTTGCAGCTTCTACAACTACAGCATGGCCCAGTTTGACCTTTCATTTACTCTCTGCCATTGTCTTCCTTTGTTTGACATTCAACACCAAGATCCTGTCCTGTTTTCACTGGTTGGAATCAATGAAGAATATGAATATTAGACAATTAGCAGTCATTTATTACAAGCACAAAAGACCTTTGTGTATGTGAGCACAAAGGGTTCAGGGGAATGTTTTAATTCTGAAACAGACCTGGTATCAAAAAAGAAAATGGAGAGTTCTCCCTGTGAAAACTTACATTATCTTGAAATGAAAATGTTAATATAGCCCATGATTTTCCTGTGACTTGCCAAAAAAATGCAGTAACTACTAGCTAGGCTCCTTCATACTAGCTGTATCAACAAAGAATCAAAAAGACCATAAAGAAAATGTATGAAATGTTACTAACAAACAAGGCAAAACTGAAACTATTTGGAAAAGATAGACATACAATGGGCAAAAAATAAATTAGATATAAAAACATTTTTAAAAAAAACAATAGTAGTAGTTTCTAGTCGCTACATACTAGCTAATATTACTACATAACCGTCTAGCAGTATGAAATCGTCATACTAGCAATGAATAGAATTAAGTATTCTCAGATGATCATGACTAAATGACTGGAAAGCTGCACAGAATGTCCAAAAACATCTTCAAGAAGCTCATTCTGATGTGTGCTGAAGCATTTCTTATAATCGATGAATCCTTTTTCTTCTGCTCTAAAGACGTTTGCACGTCCACAAGCAAACATCAGCTTGATATGGCTTCTGCTGCAGGGAAAATGAATAGTTTCTGGGGAAACTTGTGTGGTTAGTGATTTTGTTTGCAGTAAGCAGATGTGTTTTAGCATCTGCTCCTTGTCCAATGAAAGTCGGGTGTCTGTTCAAACACCTGCCAAACAGACAGACAGCTGTCAATCTCCATTTCAATGATTCTTTATTTTTTCTCCCTATTTTCTGCAAGGTGTTACGGTACACCTTATGTCATGCACTTGTGTAACATCCATTGCAGTCTGCAGGAGGTTTACATCACCTGTTCTTTATGGATAAATACATTGTAATATAGAAATAGTAGGAGACTTATATGCAAGTGTTCAGTATCTTCTATCCTTCCTTTCAAATAACTTCAGGCTTGTCTTTTTGACCATTTCATATATTTTCTGCTTGGTCAAAAAATTTCTAATTGATTTCTTAATTTTGAAATAGTTAGATAATGAGTGTGTGGCAATGATGGCTGTCGCAGTGATGCAGTGAAGGAGAAAGTTTTAGGCCATTGTTTGTAGCACATGCATAATGCAACAACAGTGATTTAAACTGCCACAAGTGCACGACGAGGAAGCTTCAACATAAGACACACCCATTTGAGTGACTTTTCTTTTGGATAGGAAAAGAAGGATGAGAGGGGAAAGTTACAGAATATCACAGGTTTCAGGGTGTTTTGAATGAAATGAAACTAGGGAAGTCCTATTTTGCAGAGTCCTGTTGTTTGTCTGAGAGGAAACCCATTTGATAAGACCTGTTCCTGTGTGCTGTCTCTGTGATTTTAACTTAAAAAAACACCTTTTGGTTTTATTCTCTTTCTTGCGTCTGTGTTCTGAATGTGTAAAATGCAGTTAAAATAAATGTTTGATCACTACATGAATAGGTTGAATCCGTCTTTTAAGCAGTACTTTCTCAGTGACTTTCCATGAGCGAAATGAAGCCGAAGCTCACAGGACAGTGTTAAAATAGAACTGGTAATTTTCTGGTGTTTGGAGTTGCTGCAATCTATAATATATTTTTTTGTGGCGAGTCTCTCAGAGTTCAGACTGGTGGTTTGGGTGGAATCCCTCAGAATGAGTTTATGGAGCTTCAGCTGCATTCAAATATCCAACCATTGTAGATTGGAGCTGCACCTTTTCTAAATGGTGGATAATATATTTAGCATATTTTAGCAAAGAAACTTCAATTGCTGTCAGGTTCTTCAGCCAAGGGAATCTGGAACAATCCACAACTTTCAGCATTGCCAGTTTAGGTAATCGCTAGAAATCCACCCTTGTCAGACAGTCTGTGCTGTAAGAGAAAAAGGAGTACAAAAATAATTGAATTGGAGCCACCATGCTTTGCCGACTTAGGGGAGGAAATTCTAAGTTTGTCACTGTCAGCTTGTGGAAGTACATGAGAAGATGTAACAGGCTGTGGGAAAAGGTGTCTTCAGAGCCACTGCTCCAGATTTTCCATGACTTCCGTCCTGTTAATGAGAATAGTGTGAGTTTTTTCCACAATGAAACCTGGCAGGTCTCCTTGGGAGAAGCATTTATGAACGGAAGCTGTAGCTGTTTGATGGTGGAGGGATGGTGTGTTAAAAGTGGTGCAGAACATCAGGAGGGGTCAACTCATGCAGCTCTTATTTGAAACACGTCCTGTACTGATGCTAATGGAGCTGTAGGAACTCTAATTGGATCACTTTACTTGAGGCAATCAGCAGTAAATCAATTAACCTCACATTTTGGAGAGGACTTCTTTGCATGAGGAGGTTTACATGCAGCCTTAAGACTAGGCAGAGCTTGCACAGTAACTTAAAAGGCCTAAACTGTGCATTCCCCAGCAAGCCTCTGAAATGTAGTCAGCAACACGTAGCATCTGCCTGGCCTTGTCCACGTGTTTCTACTTGTAAGTCTCTGAGCCATTGCTGCTCCAAACTCTAACAAAGCCAAACCCTCTCTGTCTCCCTCTCTCACTTGTTTCTATCACTTAGTGCCTGGAGACCCACTTTCTTCCACCTTATTTAAGGTGCTGAGGGGCATTTAGCCTATTTGGTTTTTGCTTTTTTTTAAAACTATAATGTCTCCTTTGACTCACTGTCACACTGGCATTTTGTGATAAGGCCACTATTACTTGCTGTTAACCCTTTGTTCCAGGCCATTATGATGTTTTTCAATTATTTTCAATTACGGGGTTTTGCAGACATTTCATGCTTTGCGTACATAGAAGCCCATTGTAGGGCCACCTGCCTCAGACAAATTACAGGGTATCATGAGGAAAATTGTACCGTATCGCAAATAAAATCAGTCACTGTACAGTATATCTTTAAATTCTAAATGGCTATTATCGAGTGCACTACCAAACTGTAATATTGTTTATCCTAACAGTTTTCCAAAATTATACATGCACATTTAGTAAATAATCGTGACAAAAATGAATTTCTGGCTCTTTTGTTTTCATGCAGAATAACCGGCTGAAGGCTGGCACAAACCAGAGATGCTCAACTACATTCCCCAAACTGTAAAACTTTTTTGTATAATATAAACAAACAAGCTTCAGTGGTTAGATACCTAAGTTACCAATACTACTGATATCAATCCTAGTTTTGAGTTTGTGCTCTGAACAATCGTCTTCGTGCATGCACTTTATGCTGCTGTTGTGGTGCACAGTGATCGCCTCATTAGTTCAGAGAATTCACACAATAAACATTTGTTATTTACCACAAAAAAACTGCCTTGTGTTTTAACATGCATGTGATTAAGAAATTAAGGGACAATTATAAAAAGCTTAATGATTGGCAAATTGCTTGGTGGTTGTGAAAATGTATTCAGAAGTAGATTAATGATGCATTCACCTCATAAATCATGACATGGCTCTTCCCTAAATTATAGTCCATTGGCCACTTTTTTTTAAGCATTTCATGCCTTTATTGGATAGCACCAGTAGAGAGATGACAGGAAACGAGGGAACCACTTTTAATACTGTCATAAAAAGCAATTGCTGGATAATGAAATCACTCAGTATTTACTATATGGGGAATTCTACGTAGAGGATTAGTGTGTCAGATAGCGAAGAAAACATTTCAGACACTACTCAGGTCATTCCTTTCAACCAGTAGCCATCTGAATTTCTTTTTCCCCTTGTCTGTGCAATTCACGATGGGAGTTAGCGCTCAGTTAGGGACCATAAATTGTACACTACTTGTGAAGATGCATTGTAGGATAGTTTGAGTCCACTATATAGGGTATCATAATTCACTGCAAAATGAAAAACACACAATATAGTGTACTATATAGTGAAATGTGAACAATTCCGGACACAGCCTATGCAGTAGATACAGTAAGCAGCAATCAGTTTGTAGATGCCAGATGGAGGCTGGGGTCATAGATGATCTGCTACATGGTTTTCAAATGAAACTGTTTGTTGGTGTTAAAACATAGATCATAATATAAGCCACTGTCCATGGGGGTGTCCTGGTAGCCTAGTGGTTAAGAGGCAATGTCCGACTGGGGACCCTTATTGCATGTCATAACCCTCTCTCTCCCTAACCATTTCCTGCTGTGACCTATCTACAAAAGGCAAAATGCTGAAAAATAATATTTTTTAAACAGTCACTACCCAGAGTTATGACTTGGCACTAGTGCAGCTCATTTAATAAGCCAACTCCTTCGTAAACCTCAGGTCTCCAGCAGAGCTCCTCCATCACAGCCAGGGCAGCTTGAGTCTGCCGTGTACGTGTACAGACGAGCAAATAACTAGTGTGACTACACCAGTCGCCTCCATGAAAATAAACCTTCCAGCTCTGGCCCAGACTCTGCAAGTTCATTCGAAGCAGTAGCATCAGTTGAAGGAGAAAAAAAAGAGAGACGTCCACGCGGCGTTATGGGTAAATGCTCAATTACAGGGTGAATGCTTGAGCCCACTTCTGACTGTTACTTCAAGTGTAGCCCTATGTGAACTGCAATCATCGCATAAAGGCCCGACTTTTGTCTTTGTCCAGGCTGAGGTTAGTGCTTGCTGGCTGAGCACCACTCTCACTGCTACAGTAGTCATTTACATTCAGGACAGTCATTTTCTGCAGGCGATGGGACGGTCGGAATATATATGCTGCTACTGTAGATGTATATACAGTGTTTGATGAATCACCAGAGGTTACTATAGTTAAACTTGTTAAGCTAGTTAAAATTGTTTTTTCCAATGCACAAGCTGTTTCTGTTTTGTTATTACAGAATTTTATCAATACTGTCATTACTAGCAATGGTAGTAGTAGTATTAGGAATATAATTAGAATTATTGAATGATGTGAATAACCTGTGTAGGACACTAGCAAACTTGACATTACAACACTCATTTGTAAATCTGCCATTTGCATGTAATCATCATTAATAAGATAATGTAAAAAAAAAAAAAAAAAGTCCCACAATAAATGAACTGATATGTATAAATTATTTATTAGTTAAATCATATAATCAAACTGTTTTTGAAAGTAGAGCTTAGCTGCCTAACCAAGGCAGCCTCCCGTGAGCTCCACCCATCATGACACATCACCTCCCCTTTGGGGCGTGAGAGAAAATGGTGAGGAGCTCAAAGTTAAAACCAGAGCCTGCACCATCATGGTAACACGTCCTTCACTGGCCTATCCATTGACAGCTTAACGTTAAATGCCCATCTTTTGATTAAAAGGTCAGATTACTGGTTTCCTCCTTATACCCACACAGTATAAAGTTTTTTTCAGAATTTGATGTGGGATGTGTTACACAGCTATCTGCTGGCTTTGTTTCTCTCACAGAACACAAATCTCAGCAAAGGCCTTTCCCCCTGTTTCTTGGACTGGTTTTCTTCTCGTCTCTGCATCTGGATTTCTCCACTGTCCCAGCCCCCATCCAAACTCCAGCTCTCCATCCCTCCCTCCCGCTTTTTTCCCCCTGCCTGCTCTCCTTTCTCCCACCAGCGCAGACATCCAGTCAGACACAGAGAGTGGATGGAAAATATGACTGGATCCTTCCCTGACTTCAGATAATGTGCAAGACTGCTGGCGAGCGTGGCACCACTAAAAACAGGGAAAGGCAGAGAGAGCATACCGCGGACACTGAGACGTTTATCTGAAGGGCTGCTCTTAGTATCTCATAAAGTAAACCAGAGAGCATTGATTTTAGTTAGTTTATTCAAAAGCAAAAGCTAAATCTTGATATTTTGTGGAAAATACATCCAAAGATGATGTGTACAATCTCCAGCACAAATGACTTGTCCTTAGACATTACACCGTAATAGAGAATCATTGGAAACACTCAAAGTGTGCCCTCATCTGACGACGTTTATGTACATGTTAGCACAACGTAGGCCCCACTGTGCATGTGGGTGTCATATTTCTCTGCCACAATAGCTGAAAATGTGTGAGAGCCTGTTACAATGCAGAGAGAGAGAGGGGAGTTAGCACAGTGATGTTGGGATGGAATATTCTATTCTGGATGGGAGGCACACAAAAAAGGAAAAAGTGACACAAGTTTATGTGTGTGTCTCCAAATGAGATACATCTGTCAGGAACTATTTTGAATCATCAACTCCAAATTGCTTTTAAAACTTTTGAAGTGTGTGGTATTGTAACCTTTCACTGATGTGTTTACTGATGCCTTTTGAAGAGAAATGCAACTAAAGTGATACTTGGGTGTCTGCAGTTATAGTTTTCTTCCCATTTCTCCCTGAACGTAATTTCCAGTTGACCTGCAGTCTGTTCAGGATGGTTTGACGCCGGTCTTTCCCAACATCTGGGAAAGTTAGTCAGTGCTTTAACTACACTGCCTTGTCCTTTTATCCCTAGTTTTCTCTTTTGCTCCTTTCCATTATCTGAATAGCACATCAGTATGCCTAATAAAGGCGTAGGTGGTTTTAGGATCCACCACTTTATAAAGAATTCTCAGCTCCTTCTGTAGTCATCCTCACAATACTCACTATGTTTTGCAAACCTCTTAGTCATGCTAAGTACTTTGATATCTCCCCTGTACCACCAGCTGTAAACTTTTAAATTATATATAGTGTCTAAGAACCATGATTTCAGGCTAAAGTCTGACTGTGTCGCAAAGCGATTTTGCGAGGAATGATTGGGGGGAAATGAGCTCAGAGATCCCTTCTGGAAATGTCGTTACTCCAGCTGCCTGCCGCCCCTCTGCAAGCACTCATAAATGCTGCGGCCTACAGAGATGTTCACATGTGAGGAAAATGGGGGGAAAGTAGGAGGCACAGCTGAGTAGAAGAGAGGAAAAAGAGAGAGCAAGAGAGACAAACAAAGAGAAGCAAGGACAGGAAGACGAGTATAACTGAGTAGGAGGAGGTATTAAGTTCTCAAATGGATCGAAAGGGAAAGAGGGATTTTTAGTATCCATACTGAAGCTCCATTATTTCTAGAGAACCAACACTGAGAGAAAAAGAGGCAGAATAGACAGCAGGTAACCTCAAACTGAGGGAGCCTGGAAATGGAAATAGGGAAGCCAGTAACTATGTAGGGAAAAAATTCCCATCTGTCGGATGACTCATACTCTCCCCTCAGCCACAGAAATGAAAATTAACAACGGCCCAGTTTTTACACAGCTAGGACAATGATATTCTGGGCACATTTTTTCAAGCATAGGAATCTCTTATTAATACTAATATTATTACTAATATTTTAATACATTCCTGATCTTTACA
Source organism: Macquaria australasica (assembly GCA_005408345.1). Lineage (NCBI taxonomy): Eukaryota > Metazoa > Chordata > Actinopteri > Centrarchiformes > Percichthyidae > Macquaria > Macquaria australasica. Next base: position 1,433,212 of record SEMN01000081.1, read on the forward strand.
TTTTATATGTCTACATTCTTGATGGAAGCACTGTCCATCTGTAGTCAATATTACCCTAAAGTGTTCTTGCATTGAGATGACTTGTGGTTATCTATACTTTTGAGTACTTAGATGAATATTAAGAAAACCTGTTAATACTTTTGATTGCATGGTGAGTAAATGATAGCCCCGTACTATCTGTCCCAGGTTTGTACTGTGAGACAGTAAAGTACAAGCTGTCATGTTATCACAGCCTTGGCAGTCTGCATCTTGTAGGATTTTCTCTCTCAATAACTTTCCCCGATACAGACAAGCAGAAGTTACAGGCATTAGTCTAACTGGCTGCGGTGCGGTCCAATCTCTGGATATTTGTTCTTTTGGACAACAGCAGATAAGTAGAAAGAAAGGCAACTTACCTCAGCCATCACCAATCCGTGAATGTCATTAGCAAGTTTCTTTGTAGTGGATAGCATTCACCTCCTGCACACGACAGATAATGTGAAAAACATGTATTGATCACATTTTGGTAAGCTGTACTTGCAAATGATTTTTAACTTTTATATAAGATGGTGGCATGAAGCACAAGGTTTACACACAATTGATAATGTGTATGTTACTGTCTCAATAACATAAAGCCAAAACTTTACGGCATTTATTGTTTTGTTATCTGTGACCATATTAGCACCCTTGTCACTGAAAACATATATAACAACATTCAGATCCCTGCTGCACCCCATCTGCTCCTTTATTTCAGAAACTTCAGAATCTTAAAATGTATGATATTTTCCAAACATGTACCTTTTATTTATACAAGATACAATTCAGGGAGGGAAGTCTTCCTGATGATTTGAGGCCTTACCTTCAAACTAATTCACACATTCACTCTCACTCAACCAGACGGTCATTTCATCGTCGTCTCAAACATCTCACTAGCACAAGGTGCATTTTCAATAAGACAGAAGAAGAAAAAAAATTTGCATCTTCATTAAAGACTTCAATCTCTGTTGAATAATTTTATTGTTTTTATGTCATAAACTATATATTTGATATATCTACTGTTTTATACTAGGCCTACTGCATTTAGGCTAACCTTTGTATTACTTTCCATTGTTATTTTAATGTTATTTATTTTATTTTTACTTGTGCAAAGAAATAAAACTCAATAAACTCAAATACTAAGCAACAACCAGGATTATTAAACCTCATACCTGTTTGCTTTATTACCATTACATGAGATTGCTCTCATTTTGATCTCAGTCCAGAGCTCTTTGACATACTGTATATAGCCAGGCTATGTATAAACGCTGGAAGCAGGGGGGAAACAGCTAGCCTCGCTCTGCCAAAGATGCTTTCCAGCAACTCCTAGCTGTCTTATTTACACGGTGAATCGTTGTGTATATAACATATGTAGAAACAGAAAACGTGGCAGATTGGTTTTCACTTGTTTACTGACCAACAACCGGTGGGCGCGATGGTCTGTGAAGTCCTCACTGTGAAGTTAACGGGTACTACTCAGGTGACTCTTGGATGTATAGGTGGATAGCTTACTAGATAGTTAGAGTGATAGCTAGCTAATGTTGTATCTTATGGCAAGCCAAAGGGATCAAATGTTGTCAGGTAGGCACACATCCCTTGTACATAAAACGGCGTAAAATACGGCGTCCTGGCGGTTTTCACGCCGCTTTTTACGCCGTTTTTATTTGCAACGCCGCTTTTTACGCCCGTAAAAACCATACAAAACACCTGTCCAAGATGCGCGTTATTTACGCCGTTTTCTTGTATGGTAATGAGCCCTTCCTCCTGTTTTACATAGCCAGTAAATCCAGAGTTTTTGTAACCAATCGGTGAAGAGTAAAGCCGGACCAAAGCAATGCATCGATGAAAGATGCTTGCCATTGATAGGCAAGATTGCTATCTGTGTTGTCTTTATAAACTGTACAGTATTCAGATTCAGAGGATTATGACAGAGAACCCCCTTTTGGACATTCTCCCTGAATCAAATCAATCTCATCAACGTGCTACAAACTATTAAAAATGTTGAACAAAAACTCTGGATTTACTGGCTGTAAAACAGGAGGAAAGGCTCATGGACGCACGGAAAAAGCGACGTTTTAAAATGCAACGGCGTAAAAAGCGATATTTTACGCCGTTTTATGTACCGGGCACGTGTGCCGACCTGACAACATTTGATCCCTTTGACTTGCCATAGTATCTTGCTCGCTAGCATGTTGCAAAATACACGTTGAATGCGGCTAACACGATACGATGTAAATGTTAAATAAGACAGTTTTGGGGTAGTTGGAATATGTATTTTTCTTCTTTTAGGGTAAGTTAGTGTTACTGTTTCCACCTGCCACCACTCTTTATGCTAAACTAGGCTAAACACAACCAACACCAGTGGGGGAAAGTCTCAGTACACTTACTCAAGTACTGTACTTTAGTACAATTTTTAGGCACTTCTACTTTACTTTCAGTTACTTTATACTTCTACTGCACTACAGTTCAGAGGCTAATATTGTACTTTTTACTCCACAACATTAATTTAATAACTTCACTTACTAGTTACTTTGCAGAGTAGGATTATTGATATAAAATATAATCAACAAATAAATTGTGTGTTATTATAGGTTAAGATAAGATCAGACTTTATTGATCCCTGGGAGAAAATTCACAAGCTACTCAGCAGTATATAAAGCAATTAAAATCACCTTTACCAGCTGCAACATTAAAGTGATGTACACATTAATCCACAATAATTATAATTCAATACTATAATGTGAATTATTCTGAAACGGGCCATTCTGCATAATGAGTACTTTTACTTTTGGTACTTTAAGTATATTTTGATGCTAATACTTTTTTACTTTTACTTGAATGCAAGACTTTTACTTGTAACAGAGTATTTCTACATTGTGGTATTGCTACTTTTACTTAAGTAAGAGATCAGAGTACTTCTTCCACCACTGACCAGGACCAGTATCTTTATTTTTACTTTGCTAAAAATGAAGTTCAAATCTAACTAGTTATTCAGGCACCAGACCTTCATCAGGGCAGACCTTCATACATGGCTTTATTAATAATAATGATCATAATAGTTGCATTGGACCTAAGTGTGCAGAGCCGTCCCTTCTTCAATTTTGTTTCTAAAGAAATAGTCTGACATTTGGAGAAATACACTTATTTGCTGCCTTACAGAGGAGAAGATAAATGTGAACTTCATCTGTGCATTTAGTCAAGTAAAAGTCAAGACACTGGCCCTGGTTGTGTTTCGTTGACATTGGTTTCATATCTGTGTTTAGTAACAGACACTTTAGCATTGTGTTGTGTCATGAGTGCGATGATCTCAAAAGTTTAAAATCTAAATTTAAAAAAAAAAGAAAAAGGTTTCCTTATGTTTTACTGTTCTCTTTGCAGCACCTCACTCTTGAGGAGGCCAGACCAGACTAGACTACCAGTTATATTCATCTGTGCACCATATGTGATGATACCAAAAGTAAGTTTAATCATATGGAGGAAAAGAAATGCTGTGAGCCTCTACAAGAGTTTAACCAGTTTCATACACACTTTAGCACACGTTAGATGACAAAATGGAAAGTGGTGACTAGAGGGTATAGTACTAACTAAAGACTTCCTTGTGATCTCAGTATCTACATGTCTTGTATGCAGTGATTCTAATGGAACATGTGTCTCATCCTTTTACTAGGCTGTGAATCAGTGTTACCTTATGACAACATGTTGCTTTTTTTTTCAGTGAAGGGCAAAATGCCTCTCTTCACATTCTGCCAATGTTGTTTTCTCAAGGCCCCCAAGTCCCAGTGCTTGACATTACATCAGCACATGGCAGTGAAGGATGAAAGGATGCCTCCTAGCTTGGACTTGTAGGACTCCCTCCAGGACCACGCAGGAAACCACAGGAATGATGTGCTGAGGTAAACGACACTCTGCGTGTTTGTTTGTTTTATTTGTGTGAGGAAAACTGTGTTTTTAAGGTTGAGGTGCCCCGGCCAGTCTTAAGTCTTACCAATCCTTACCTGTCATTGTCACCTGTATTGTAATTGTAATTAGTCTTAAAGACATACACACATTTTCTCTCTGCTCACAAAACGACATATGTTTACGTTTTCCTGACAAGGACCTCTTGTGTTTGTGTGAATTAAGACTGGTATGTCTCAGAAGCAAAGGTAGAAGTAAGGCAAGGTAAGTTTATTTGTATAGCACCTTTCAACAACAACTCTAAGTGCTTTACATAGTCAAATCAAGTCAATTTTATTTATGTATAGTCCAATATCACAAATCACAAATTTCCCTTAAGGGGTTTTACAATCTGTACAGCATGGCACCCTCTTTCCTTAGACCCTCGATTCAGATAAGAAAAACTCCCCCAAAATGACCCTGTAATGGGGAAACTTTAGGGAGAGCAACAGAGGAGGGATCCCTCTCCCAGGACAGACAGACATGCAATAGATGTCGTGTGTACAGAATAGACCAACGTAAAATTACAGTAGGGACAATCAGGACGACAAAATTATAGATAGATTGTGCACATATATAAAGAATATGGATCCAGGAGGACTTCGAGCAACTTCAGGTGTTGCCAAACAGATAGGACCTGAGCCACACGACCTCCTCTCCCCCAAAAAACAAGACAAAAAGGCATTAAGACTAGATTTATAAAAACACAAGATAATATAAAAAGACATATAGTATATATAGGATGTAAAAGCATAAAATAAAGACAAAAGAGTCAAATAAAATAGTAGTGTGACACAAACGTTGTTGTGAGGAGGTTAGGATGAACGGATGGGTCAACAAACCATGTGACTCTGACAAGGGAGAACACTGTTTGTAGCCCAGTGGCAGATCAGAAAATGGTCATGTGAACCTTTTTTGTAACGTTTTTTTGGACGGCACTAACACAATATTTTCCTGCAGCTAGATCAGAAAATGCTCATACAGTTAGTTTGGAAAGCGATGACAAACAACGTATTTTGTCATTTAGTTTTGAGGACTTGTTGGATTCTGACCAGGTCCCAGCTTACATTTTACCGTGATATTATAATCTTACATAATGTGATTTTAAAATGATTACAGTATCTATTCTTATCAAAGCATCCTGCCTCTTCCGCTGTTTTGAACTTCATCAAAGACAAAATCTTCCCTGACAGATATTGACAAATTGTAATTCAATGAGTCCTAGCATTATTCAGTTGAATTCTTATGTATAACACACGCCATATTCATCTACTTTTGAGGGAAGCTGATCCCTTAGAAATCGATGATTTGAGCAAAGCTAAGTCACCATTCAGAAAACCAACAATTCCAACATCCAAAGTGTTGGTCAAAGCAGTCTGAACAAAATTACAATAGTCCACTCTTTTCCCCCCTCACTGTCTGAAAAGATGATGGATGCTTGGAGTCTGTAATTAGGTTTCCTAAAGACTATTGTAGCATCCATTTTATCCTCTTAATTAATTCTTCCTCTTTAATGCTTTTGGGAAATTCTGTCTGTTTTGGAAAGAGGAAACACCAGTAGGCAATGTCACTTCTGAGCATGTGCAGTAGATCCCTCAGTGCTCCATTAGATCGAGCTTGCAGTCCAGCCTGAAGTGTGCTGAGTACTTCAGAATGGTTGAGAAGAAAAAAGTGACCTCAATACAAAAGTATGCAGTGTGGTCTGTTTTCCCTCCCCTAACATCCAGCATGGGCAAAAATGACTTCTCCTAACCCACTGTTTAGCAGAGGGAGTGTATACGACTTGAGCCATTTAAATGGCCACAGCCGCCGTCTTTGCTCTTCTTCCGCCCTTATTTTCACCTCCTCTTTTCGTGGGGAGGATGTGAGTAAAGTTGCCACGTTAAATGCTTTCTCTCTTTCCCTCTGCGATTGTTCTCACTCAGCAAAGAGGTCTTTGAGAAAACAAAGTTGTTGCTGGCAGTCGTCGTTGTCCTCGGTATACACAAAAAGGCTACAATTGCTTAGTCATTATAGTTCACATCAAAAGCTGTGTTTTATATGTTGCTCAGATATGGTGAAGTTTTGTTGATATTCAGTCTCAGCCAAGGCTTTGAGAATGCCATTTCAAGTCAAGTAAACATATTCTGATCAGACATTCTGATAGCAGTTTTTACTTCCTTTTTCCATGCCTTGCCTTCCTTTTTTGATAGAGTGTGTGTAATTGCTTGCAGTAGTAGGAGTCATCCTGGCCTATCTTGTTGCAGTATTCCTCTGTGTGTTTTACAGCAGTGATTCCCAACCAGGGGTACTTGTACCCAAAGGTGTACTTCTGCAGTATCCGGGGGGTATGTGGAAAACTGTGAAGCTCAGCTAATTAAAAAAATAGAATAAATTATGATTTTTATAATATTGGCCTGTATGCACATATTTGTGTTTACACAAGTAAAGATTACAAATTTGTGTGATGCTGAGCTTTATAGTTATTGTCACAAAAACCTACCAACTATACAAGACCTGCCTCAGTTTTCCACCAATCTGAGACAGCTGTAAGTTGATTAGGACTGCAGAAAGACTCGTTGGAAAAAAGACAACAAAAAGCCAAAAGTAAAGATACTGTAAATGGTTGAAACAACCACTTTCTGTCCAAATGGCAGCAGGACAAATGCAAACTTACTTACTTACTAAGAAATACCATTGAACAATACAATAAAGCCATCCCTTCTATCAATGGGCTATAACAAAGGGGTATTTAGGCCCATCTGATAGGGCTGTGGGGGTACAACGGACAAAAAGGGTTGGGAACCACTGTTTTACAGCAAGGGAAAAGTGAGCAAATTGAAAGGAGAGGAAGCTGAGCCAAATTTAATATGAAAATACTTATTTTCTCCTCTGTACAGTTTAGTGCACTTTTAAAATATGATTGTATCAAATAGACAAGATAGAAGATAATATTTAGGTCATCCTCGCCCAACTCACTGTTGGACTTGAAACTTAACACATCTTTCAGGTCAAATCCAGATTATTACCCTCTTACCTAGTTCAAGTCAGATTTCTGACAACATTTCTTCTACAAGAGATTTGGCTTTCCCTGACTCACTGTTATTGTGGCATTAGTGTCTCTTTTTCTGCCACTGCATGCATTGTTTGCCATGTTGAGAATCTACCATGGAGGCTTCAAGAGAAGCTATTTCATGCATGATGAGGTATCCTGTTGCCAGCCATATGTTCAGAAAGCACTAGTGCTGCAGGAGGAGGAGGAGGAGTTTAGATTTATGCTTGCCTCTTGTGTCACCCTGAAAATGCAGGGCTAACAGCTTTCAGATGTGAGAGGAAGTATGGAGGGTGGTGGTGGGGTTGGAGGGGTGTGTGTTTGGATTTTGTTGTGCAAATTATACAAATGATCTATCCTAATATAGGCATTTTGAATTTTAGTCATTTACAGTATGTAAGAGTGCCTTGACTAATTATATAGAGGGATGTTCACTTCCACTATGCTATTTTATCACATTAAGGGTAACATGTGCAGTGAGGCAACCATGACAAGCTTTCAGTAATATATTGTTTTATAAAAAGTTTAAATTAGCTTTCCCTGTGTAACACTTGAATCTGGCATGTTTGGAGTTTAGGCTTTGCTAGATAGAATACTTCACGTCATATAAGCTGTGTCTCAGTTCAGGGGCTGCATCCTTCGAACGCTGCATTTGAAGACCGAATGTGGCACAACATGGCCGTCCCATTTTGAAGGCTCCTTCAAATGTGGCAGAGAAATGCGGCCTTCTTTTCCCGAACTTGGAGGATCCAACAGTTGTATCCTTCGCGGCCCAACCTATCCCCAGATTCATTGAGCACAAGAGAATATGGCGTTCCCAAAAACGTACCGTCAACAGCGGCCGAGCAGGATCACACTTTTAAATGTAAGTACAGGGTTTCAACTCACTCGAATAGCTAACGATACAAATGTTAAAAAACCAAGGGGCCTTAAAAACCTCAAGCTGTAGCTCAAGGTTGCTAGGCGACAGGAGCGGTGCCTTCGTAGACCTGAATTGAGACACAGCTATAGACTCCAGAAAAGTGACCCGAAATTAATGGAAACACCTGAATAATGTAATGCAATACAATACTGCAAAAATAATTTACTTTAATGATCAGTTTTTGTTGAGACTTTAGTTGTAAGTGTGTTGACTCATCATATGATATGTTTTGAGGCTGTACTTTTTTTACTTTTCATTTTAACCTAAATTATATTGATAGTTATTTTTACGTATGTTGCTGTCCACCCCATTTACATAGAGGAGGAAACGTATATGTGTATTGCACCCGTGTTTTATTTACAAATGGCAAAACAAGACTCGACAAGCATGGCCTCAGAAAAAGAGGGTACAGCCATGCTAGCGTTTGGCAGAGCTGTACTTTGAGCTGAATGCTAACATCAGCACCCTAACATGCTCACAATGACAATGCTAGCATGCTGATGTTAAGCAGGTATAATATTTACCATGTTCATCATCTTAGTTTAGAGCGTTAGCATGCTAACATTTGATAATTAGCACTAAATGCAAAGTACAGCTGAGGCTGATTGGAACATGGTTTTGCAGGTGTTTGGTAATAAACCAAAATATTGGACACATTAAAACTTTGACCTGATGATAGCGCTAGATGAAAAGTCAGGGGATCACCAAAGTTACATCAATTCATCCTAAAGGGGGGCATGAGCGTCTGTGCCATATTTCATGGCAGTCCAATAGTTGTCAAGAAGACACTACTGGTTGTGGTTTGTGCTTCACTCAAAACCACAAATGTCAACCTCATGGTGGCACTAGAGGAAAAGTGAGAGGATCACCAAAGTCAGTGGGATTCATCCCCTGGTGACCATGAATGTCTGTACGAAATGTCATGGTCCATAATCCATCTAATAGTTGTTGAGATAGTTCAGGCTGGACATTGCCATGCTGCTAGCGTGGCTAAAAAGCAAACAGTGAAATATGATGCATATTATTACACCCTGATGGACACCCACATGTAAGCGTTTGCTAGCATTTCATTTAGATTTACAGGCTAAAGTACATGGTGTAGGTCCAGGTGTTACCTTGTGAATTATATTAAGTCTTCATTCACAATTCTGGTAGCTGTACAAAAGAGGCAGCACTTTTCATGGCAGAAACAACTGCAAGTACAAATTATGTTCTGTTTCTATATCAAAAGCAGTCAAAAAGAACAGCTACTGACTTTTGCCTGGGTGCCAGTGAATGTAAAGTTATAATCCCATGCTGATAGCTCACATAATGCTTCCTCCCATTATTCATCTTAAGTGACAGTAAGGGCTAAGGGCATACCCACTGAAGCCCTATGCTGTCATTAAGACCAAGAACTGTAATTGTTTGTCCCATTCTTTGCACCTGCACATGCAGTTATGAAGCATGGACACCTGGATAGTTTTGAAACCAGGTGAGCTTGCTGATCTGCAACAGATTCCCCAATTGTTACCGTGCTGTGTGGTAACTGGAATTTTAACAGAGGCTGCATTCCCCTCTGCAATTCTGCATTTAACTGCATCTGTTAAAATGCCACGTAAAGACAAAACAGTCACTCCTTTGGCACCCCAGTGTCTCACATTGTCTGCCCCTCAGGTAATAAAATATCATATCATACTTTCTGTCTCGTTGTCATGAAAGAAGGAGAATGTATGCATTCATTGGTAGTCATTCAACTGTCTCTGAAACACTTTGCATTTCATCCTTGAGCCTAAAGTTTCCATATTCTTTTATCCTACCCTTAGATTGATCTTCAACACAACAATGACTTGAAGTAAACTGCATTAAAACCCATTATCTTCTGATGAGTAAGTCATAAATGAGTGGAGAGGGTGACTGAGTCCCAGGCTTTTTGCACTGGACTGAGACTTGAGCTCAATAAACTCTCATCCTAAAATAAATGCTAAATTAGAGGGTTATAGAATGGAGAGAAAAAAGGCCACTGGGCTTGGTTCTTGGCCCCACGCACTCAGCCGCTGTGGAGTTTTCTTTCCTGTCTCCTATTATTCCTGGTCTTCTGCCTGGGTGAGTCAAGAGAGGGAGAGAGCTAAAGAGAAGGATGAAGAGAAGGAAGGAAAAAGACAGGGTGGGAGGTGGAGGTAAGACAAAGATAGACAGACAAAGAGGCAAGAGAAAGACAGAGACGAGAGAGGTGGAGGGAAAGGGACAGACTGGCTGTGTTGCCTCTCTCCTCTGTCTGATCTGGCCAGTGTTTAAACAAGGATTTGAATGACAGAGTAAATGTAGAAAACTTGGAAAAAGTGCAGCCATTTTGTGAGAACTCTAGTTTCAATCCACAGTAACATTTAAAATGTTCGTATAAAAGCTCAGCTCCCTGGGTAACAAATGCTTGTCTATAAGCAGTTCCCAAGACACCAAATTCCAGTCCCTATAAAGAACTCTACTCATGCATGCCAAGTGACAAAATCCTGATATCTGAAATAGGAAGCAAATGGTTCATTCTTACTTATGGCCCGGTCATATAACAAAATCCATTCATTCCAATTGAATCGCCGCAATCGGTGGATTTGGTAAATCCGCCTGATTTTTCATGTTGAGTTTGACTTTGGTGATGTTTGACATGCGAAATCTTGACAGTGCGAACCTGTGAGGGTTAAAGAGAGCTGGAGGGTCCAAAATTATTATTAATTATCATCTGTGTTGCACCAACAACTTTAATTTAACCACGCGAGTATAAACTGTTCCACAAGAAAGAAATGATTTGAAGACAATTATGAAACATGAATCAATGGTACAAATATGTCTTTTGAATAAACTGTGTAAATTTATGATCCTGTTAGTGACCGAGCCAGCAAAGCTTTCTAACTTACAGTTAGCTCGAAAGCTTTTAGTAGAGACGGCCCAGTACAGAGAAAATAAAGAGAAGATCAGAGAACTATTGTGGCTGACAAGTGCTAGCATGTTCCCGGCTGGCTAGCGTTAATGGTTTGCTCGTCATCTATAGCATTTCACCAACTAGCCCTGTGAGTAGTCACTGCGTCAACAAGCTTCTCTATTGATTGAGAGAAGCAGAAACTCAAAATCCTCAATGATCCTGACTGAGGGGAGCCGCTTAAAGAAAGATCACAGAAAGATCCAAGTGGGAAACTGTGAGTTCCAATCTCATAGTTGTTGTTTATAATAGCTGGGATTTTGATTGATCCACAGGACTGGAAGCCCACTGACAGGCTGGAAATGTGGCAAAAATAAACAGAAACTGTTTTCTAGTTCCACACATAATAACACAAATGTTCCATCTCAGACTAGATATGTAACACGGAAAAAAATCCTCCCAGAACCTTTCCAAACACTGCTTTCCTTTGCTCCTCTACACTGTCCTCTTCCTAATTTCTTTTCCAGTCACATCCTAGTAAGATGTGTTTAATGGCTGAGCCATAAATGTGTCCAAGAGTGACAAAACCAGATGGTTTTGGATGCTGGTGCTGCAACCTGAGCGAACATCATCCGTGCAGCAGCCAACTGCGTGATCGATATTCAAACTAAAACAAGTGTCTGACTGGAAATCTTCCTCAGTGAAGACCGATGTGCTCAGTGTGCGCTGTTCACAGCTTCACAAAATTATCTTTTTTTCTGTGTCTTTTGAACATATCACATGTGTTATCTTTTATCATAAAAATGTATTTGGGAACCTCTGCCATCGTAACGCTACATCAAAGACCGGTTTGAAGGAAAAAAGACGCTTTTATGCAAGTGTTTATTAGAGTAAGCTGAGATTCATATGCAAGGGCCCTCACAGTAGCAAGTCCATGTTTAAAAGGGGTTCTTTTGCTGTGCTCATTATTTACTAACTGAGAAGATCAAGGGCTCTTTATTTGAGGTACTTCAGCACCCCTGGGTGTTTTACAATAGCTCTGGGTGCTTCTGTTATTTAATTGGGAGCCAGAAACCAGTTTGGGGCCCTTGCAAAATGTACAGTAAGGGGTTGGGGGGTCTTAAAGGCACACATTGAGGGCTAAATAGGACTTCATTGTAATGTTTTATGGAAGTGGAAAACTAATATGGAAAAGTGTGACCTCTTTCATTGTTGTTGAACAACTATTCTTATATTGTATCTATTATGCTTTACTTTAAACATGCCATCTTCTCTGCAACAAATCAGAAACATGGGTATGTTCAATGTGATGCATACAATGATACGATTTTGGAATAACATATCATGAGGTGGATAGGCTATACAGGGAGAGGCATGAAGATTTCTGGAAACCTGACAAATGTGACAGACCCTTGTTGCTTTATCAAAAAATTGCTCTTTGTTTCAAACACAAGCTCATATTATCTGTGCTACTCATGTGGAATTATGTAGTAATTTGTGATTCAGAATATTCAGAAGTTAAATTTATGCTTGACAGCCGTCTAAAGAGTAATAGTGCATGTGTCACAGGGCATAACTGGCAACATCAGGGACTCTGACGCCATCTCCTTAAACCTGCAATTCGGCGACGTTGTTGGCAAACAGTTGCTTATTTACACATCCAGCCAGTACGGATCAACATCAGCATTTCAACAGTCTTTTTTTCCTCACCTGATGAATGTAAGTCCAGTATTTACTCTTCTTTTAGCTCTGTTTTGGTCTCCACCAACATCTTGGTCTGCTAAATGCTCCACTATGTTCACCGGCTAGTTGCTAACTTTGACTGTCTGCCTTTTGATGCTGGGCAGGTAATATTCAGTTGGTTTTCAGAGCTTCTTCATTGAAAATGCAGCTAGAAATGATGAGTGCTGAGACCGAATCAGAACAGTAAAGTTGCCGACTGGAAAACCAAATCAATGTGCTGAAAAATGCTAAAATGCTCTGTAGAGCTGAGGGGAACTGCAGAGTCAAGTGATAAAGTGATCATTCTTTGTGGGTTTGTCACTATGAGCAACCTCTCTCACATTACACATAGTCATTTTATCCACCGTTTGTAAAAATAAAGAAAAATGGATTATAGCAGCTTTAAACAAGGCTGGCAGCAAATATAGGACAATATAATCACTTATGTGACTATTACAATGATAGATCCATAGAGAGATAAAAACTAGTACATTTACTTTATACTTGCAGAATGAGTTATCCTTTGTTGAGAGACAACTGCCAAGAGTGTCAGGTGAATAAGATTGAATTTAGAGTTGCAACAATTAGTCAATTCATCGATTAGTGGATTGACAGAAAATGAATTGGCAGCTACTTTGATAATTGATTAATTGTTTCAGTCATTATTCAAGAAAAAAATTCCAACAATTAACTGGTTCCAGGTCTCAAATGTGAGACTTTGCTGCTTCTTCTTGACCTCATATTATAGGAAATTAAATATTTTTGGGTTTTGGACTATTGGTTCAACAAAACAAGACATTTGAAGTCGTCCCCTTGGAAGTCTGGGAAACTGCAATGGACATTTTTCACTGTTTTTTGATATTAAGTGGATTAAACGATAATGAAAATAATTGTTAGTTGCAGCCTTAACTGAATTAAACATAGGAGTTAACTGACATACATGTTTAAGCTTTTTTAACTAGCAGGAGTCTGACTGTAAACTGACTGGTATTAAATCTAACTAGAATACTGTTTAGGTCGTTACTACTTGAGCCAAAAGCGCTGATTGTTGCCACTGGGCTTTTTGCTGGTTATTCAGCAGATTATGCTAAGCCAGGATCAGGCTCCCCAGTGTCAGGGCTCCATAAAGCAGCCTGCTTCCCCTCAGCTAATGGGTAGCATACGGCAGGTAGAGGGGTGAGGGTACCAAAGATGGGGCGGAAGGTTTTACACAGCTTCAGACAGGAGGAGGTGTTGTGTTCTCAGTCAAACCATAGATGTGTAAACCCTGACCCCCTGCCTATAAGAAACCTCTTGCCATTCCATATGTGCAACACAGAGAGCTGGCAATTAAGCTTTACGAGATGCTGACGTGACTGCATCATTACAACCTGGTCATATTGTGTTGCTACTTATTTACAGTAGAAGACAACATCTGACTGAAAAGCAGCTCCGCAGTTCAAGATCTTCACGACTGTATCCAACCAGATATAAGCACGTGAAGTTTGAAGAAACGCCTTCTGTTGGTGATCAGGAGAAACACAATTTATGTGACGCTGGCAGCTGCTCACGTCTGGGGGAGGGGGGCCCTGATTCAACTGGACAACACCTTAAAGGCTGGATGCACACTACAAGAATTTAACCAGATTTAGCTCCTCAGGCCGGCCCACATGAAACTGCACAATCTGGGTTACGATTCCACGTCACAGCTCAGATGGAGCACCGTCGTATCAGGGTTTCGACTTTAATAGCAAGTTTGGAACTGATTTCTTCTGAGAAATCTGACTGACTGTTAAATGTTCTGATTTTTCTACTGAAAGTCTGTTTTACAAATGGTAACTCATTTATGAGCATGGAAACATTGAAGTAAGTCAGACAGCGATTTGGGTTGATGCTAAAGTGAATTATTGGTGGTGTCAGGATGAGATAGCTATCTGCAGACAATGTTTTATATTTTAGCACTGCCTCAGTGTTTCAGCTAGGACACAGACTTTACGACAGTCTCTTCAGAGGAAATACCATGGAAGATGTACAGAAAAGACGAGAACAGACACTCGGAGCCAAACAGGTTAGGGATTGTAAGAAGAAACAGCAGCTTTTGAGGTCTCCACGTCACATGTTTAACTACAATAAGCACTGGTAGAGGGTTTGGGGTGAGTTGGGAGTGGGCGGGGGTAATGGATGCTCAGGCTCTGATTGGCTTCAGCCGATTGCCCATATTTAGATTAGTGTCATGTCCCTCCCTGGTTTGTGTTCAGCTGTGCTTTGGAATGAAAGGCAAGATGTCTGGTTGCTCTCTCTCTCTCTCCCTCCACATCACATCATGGAAACTCACTGAGAGCTTGTTCACTGGCTCTGAAACGTACCTTTCTCTGTCATTTATTAGCTTTCTCTCCCCTGGACTCTCCCCTGTTGGAGAAACTGAAGGCCATGGAAGTTTTGTTCTTTTTCCTGGCTCATGATAAGCTTTTTTCCTTGTAACACCAGAAAATGAAGTTTGGGTTATGGGGACAAAATTTGGGAATAAAGGGTCCTAACTTCTGATTGCAGAGAACATGAGTGTTCAATTGTGTATTAACAGACTCTTTCCTCCATATTTACATTTGCTCTCCAAAGACCAATGCAAATATGTTCAAATGAAATAAAACAGACAGTCAGGGTCTACATGCCTGGATGGCTGGTGTTTGCTGGCCACTGCTAGCCATTTGTTGAACCTGACGTTCCATGTCATGGTGCTAGCTTCCCAATTTTTTTTTTCTTTTCTGTCCACGTTTGCAAGCAAAAGAGTAAAAAAAAAAAAAGAAAGAAGAGGAGGTGCTCTTCTTTGCCTGACATGAAGTATCAGCTTTTCATTTCCCAGGCCTGCCACATCAACACAGGGAGTATACTTGGCCGGGATGCAAAGAGGAGGAACAAAAACAGTGTCGAGACAAAAAAAATGTAAGAAGCGACCACAGAGGGGGAAAAGTGGGAGGGAGGAGCAGTCTGTTCTGGCAAAATTGAGTTTGTATTGTGATGGTGGATGATTATGCACTTACACCCTCTAACACCATTAACCTACACTGAGTCTCAGTTTCTAGTGTTGATGCTGCTTCTGTGGATGTAAAGCTCCAGTATTTCTTAGAGCTTTTTGAAAATGTATATGAAAATAAAGAATCAGAGTACGAAAAGAAGAGCAAAGCATATTTTTATATGTGAAATATGTTTTACATTCGCTGCATGACAATTGCAGTGTTTTTTGATGTAGGAAACACTTTTGTGAGGCAGAGTGAGTCATCTCTGCAGTGCACCAAATATTTTGAGTTCATTTAAAACAGATGGTCTGAGTTAAAGCACATTTGCTAGCTCAGGGAAGAATTTGAAGGTCCTGCAACAGAATATAATCTGCAGATTACAAAAAAATTAATGGACGGCATCTGATGACACTATCCCACATAGTGACGCCTGGCTTGGATGTTAGAGGAAAAGTGGGCATGTTGTCATCGGGTAATCAAGTGGGCACCTCCCAATTTCAGAATCACTTCAGCGTGTCACAATCAGTCACAGAGGTTAGACTTTTAATTAAATTCAATGGTTATACTTAACCTGATAATGACAGTGGCCACCCACATTTAAGGCAGGATCCACAGCTTCCTGCCCCTTCACATCCCTCTGACTCTAATGACCGCACTTAAGCTGCACAGCCATCTGGGTTATTGTTAGCCTTAGCAACAAAATTTGCTTTTAGGAACGTCTTTTTAAATTATATTTTCTTGAAAACCTGAAAAAAAAAGATTGTGAATGAAAACATCTAAACGGTATCTTGAGGTAAAGAAATTAGATAGGTCTATGATGACAGGGATGGATCATTCTCATGCCTGTGATGTTGCATTTTGCTACAGAGATTATACATATTAAGCCCTGAAATTATGAGGATGTAAACGTCCAGCACTGGACTCCTCTCAGCCCACTTCCTCTCCCTCAACATGTCAAGACACTCAACAGTCTGCATTCCTCCTCCAAACAGTTTTCCTGGAGTTCAGCCGTGTCAACAGGACACCATTGCCGAATGCAGTCTGCTTTTTTTATTGCCTGCAACAGAAACAGTGATGTAGTTTAATATAATCTGTTGGGATGATGCTGCACATGTCCACTCTGAGGTTTCTGCGCTCAGCTGTAGAAACATAAGAACTTATTACCAAAGAAAAATCATTTATTAAGCAGCTCAAGATTTGATTGTTAATGCTTCATCTATTTCTTTTAGTGTGCCACAACTTCACTCTCCGCCTCTGTTAACACATTTTGTCGTCTCTCCCTCTCTCTCTCCTTTAATTTTTGTCCTGTCTCTACCTGTCTTGCGCATTGCTGAAGTTCTTTATTCGACTTTACACCTCCCCACCCTCACCCCCTCCCCGTTTCCCCTTAAACATCTCTATGCAGTGGGGGGGGCACCCAGTTAAAAGAGTAGCCACCCTGGGGCATCCTTCCTGAAAGTTCACGAGGTAGGAGTGCAGACCTTGTGTCAGACTCCACCCTCTCCCACCCACCAAACCCAAACCCAGTCCCACCCAGCCTCTCCCTGCCTTGCCCATAGGAGTGTTTTTTTTCATAGTAAGACAAATACAGCACCATGAAATCATACAATTTGTCTTTGGACTGTAAAATTGATGGAGGTTGTTTTTGTTGATGCATGTGGATGCAGCTAGGGATTGGCATTCTTTGTGCAGTATAGTTTTTGTGTCACGTGCATAGCTTTTTATTGTCACAGCAGTTCACAGCAGTAAAACCTAAGAAAAGATTATGGCACTGAGATACTCCTCCCACTTCTAACCAGGATTGCTTTTGTTGCAGATTTTCCAAACTTCTTTTGCTCCATATTCATGAAATCTGATATCACTGCTTGAGGGAAGGCTCTTTTTTCTTTTTTTTTTCTTTTTGACATTTTCATGCCCAAATGTTACCCAAAACACAGGTAACATTCTCTAAGTGCTTTTTTTGTGTGAGTGAAAGCAAGAAAGGAAAGGAAGGATGACAGCAACAGAGAATAGCTTGGATAAATGAGGGAAAGGGGAACATCTTTTTGTTCTGTCCCAGCACAAGTTCAATTCTTAAAACATCTGGAATCACTTAACGCTGTGCTGCTGGCTGCATTATGCATCAGCTCTGCACTGTGACTTCAGCTTCAGAAACAAAACCTTAAGGAGGAAAAATGAAAACAGTCCTGAAGCAGTCAGTCTCAAGGACGAAACATTTTTTGGTTAGTCACAGAAAACTGTATATGCCATCATAGACATACTGTTTCTAGTCATGTAGACGTTTTCTCATGGCAGATAATTACATCGTCACTCTGACTGACAGACACCGAAATGCTTTCAATCCACTTAAAATATACTCAACTCAAACCAGATACTGTGACAGATAAAATCAGTAGCTAATGTAACTCTTAACAAACATCGTGCAAATGATAATGCATACTAGCATCCATTCACTAACTGTTTCTTTACTTATGACTGTACCTGTTTAAAGGTGCGCGTGTGCTTCCTGAGACAGTCGCAGAGCAGAATTAAGACAGAGTGGAGGACCCAATAAAACTATACTGAGCCCATTTTTGTGGGTGCGTAGCTTTCAACATTTTGTAAATTCACTTTAAAATGTGCATTTGAAAGCCTAAAAGACATGGTCTATTTAGTCTTCTGAAAGAGGGCAAGTAGCAAGTTACTAAGTACATTTTACTCAAATACATTACTTAAAGCATAAGCATTTTGAGGTAGCCTACTCATACTTTACCATCTTGTATTTTGTGCAACCTTTTACTCTACTACATTTCTGAGGAAACCATTGTACATTTTACACTGTAGCCTACAGTGTAAGCTCGTCAAAAAGAATGCATTGCTATAGATTAAATGTCCCAAAAGTAGTTAGCCCCATTGTGACAATATATATAATATGAAAATGCTGCTTACACACTAATACATTTATACGTTTACACTCTGGAAATGTCCAGTCTTCAGCACAAGGTCTTTACTTTTGATATTTAATGACTTTTACTGATAATAGGTACAAACTTTTACTGAAGTAACAATTCAAATACAGGTGGTTTACTTGTAATGGAGAATTTTTATTCTGTAGATTTAACTTAAAGATCTGAATACTTTGACAAAATAAGCCCTAACTCATGGTCCGCTTTATAGCTTTTACCAGAGCTTTCAACTTCTTCATCAGTGGATGGAGTTTGCCACTTAAATCGTTTGTCAAACTAAACTACTATTTCCTACTAGTTCATGAATGAACACTAGTTCTGGTTATCAATCATAAATTCCTGTCACACCTATTGTAGTAAATTTTGCAAAGACAAGCCTCATTGTTTGTTTTATGTGAATATGTGTATAGAGAGAGAGAGAGAGAGAGAGAGAGAGAGAGAGAGAGAGAGAGAGAGAGAGAGAGATTCCTTCAATCTCAGTTTGTTGCTCTAGTACCTTTAGGGCAGTACAAGCCATAACAAGTAGGCTACCTCTTTTATATCACCTGTAGCTACGTATATTCCTCCCTCACACACCTCCACTAGCTATACAGCCTCTATAATATGAGCACTTCACAGTTGTCAGATGTCTGAAAGCAGTAAAAACTACCAGGAATCCCCTAAAAACTGTGGAAAAAACAGACTCCTCTGTCTGGTAAAAATACAAAGAAAAAGCCATTGAATGCAGAGAAGTGACAACATTTTATATGCTAAATATGTGCACAAATACAGGCACCCATTGGCATGAAGGACACATAAAAGGCTTGGATCGGCAGCTCTCTGTGTAGCAAAACTCTCAGATCAGAAGGCAAAAGGTGGAGTCTCTCATTATGGTCCTGGTGATGTCGTTGTCTGTGGTGCAGCATTCTCACTGGGGGAGTTTAATCACACTCGGCCTGCTGGCAGACCAAACATTTGAGTTCAGAGAGGATGACTCATGAGCTGGAGCATCTCGTCAGTAACAAAAACCTCCAGTCTTTTCTCATTTTCTATCACGCATCATGTCTGGAGTAGAGAAGACAGAACTCAAAATGTATATAAAGCTTAAAAAGGTTGTATTATCAGCTATAATGAAGAGAATAATGAGTACACAACATTTGCTGATATTTTCCACCTGGAACACTTTAGATGTAGCCTAACCTCAGAGGTCATCCTGCCAACACGGCCTCAGTGCTGAAGTAAAAACATGTAGGTACGACCCCTCTGGGATCGTCATGCTGTGAGGCCTTGTCCTCAGACCTGGGGCCAGTGAGCAGACACCAGAGAAAACAGCCTCTGCCAGTGGTAGAGCACAGCTTTCATTTGAGATTTCACAGGAGATCAGGACAGAGGAATTAGTGTCAGTCAGCTGGAGACCCATGTGTTTGTTTCTGAACCTTAGAGGAAACAGCACTGGCAGTAGTCCAGTTATCCTGAAGTGGTAAACCCTAATAATCATAGGTTAAATTCTTAAGTTGCAGCTCTGGCCCATAATGCCTGGCAGTTTTTAACACATTTGACATTATGTGGCCAAAATATTAATCTAAATTAAAGGACATTAGAATCCATGAAGGACTTGAGTATGCCACCTTCTAGCCGAATGTTTCTCATATCTGTGCTAAGTGGAAAAGTAAACAGTTGGTGTGAGAAGATCAAGACCCAAGCATGTCTCAGCAAACTATGCAACACTTTGCAAAATGTGGGAAAAAGCGTGTGGTAAAAGTGGGCTCTGGAACAAATCTTGAAAAGTTAACTAAAATAAAGAAAATGCATTGCGAATCAGCCATTTGTGTTGCAAACCTCTGCTTATAAATATTAGATGTTCTCTGATGTTAATCACGTTTAAAGCTCATTCCTAAAACCTGGATTCCTAAATGTTTTTTTTAGCTGCATCTGTTAGATTGCTTCTTTGCCAAGAAAGTTCAGTCTTCTTCTTTTCTGCTGAGGCATAAAACCTCATCAACTCAAGTCAGGTGTATTTATTTATCCCTAAATCACAAGTTTGTCCCAAGGCCTTTAAAATCTGTACAGCATTTAATATCTTCTATCCTCAGGGCCTTGATTCAGATAAGGAAAAACACCACATAAACTCTACAGTGTTACTGTCTGTAGCCAAACCATGTGTTGAGGAGTCATCTCCTTGTGTGGGTTGGCTGGAATCACAACCACTGAAGAGCCCCCTCTAGTGCATACTGTCTCCAGCATTTAGGCTCACCCCAACTTCCCAAGCTGGCTCACCATGTAAACACAGAGCAGAAAGAGCAGCGATGACGAATGCGGATGCATTAGGCTGATGAGGATTACTCAGTGGAGGGTGGGCATATTCCAAGGGGAAGGTGGAGGTGGGGTGGGGGTGGGGTATAGGCTTCAAGATGAAATGGTGAAATGTGAGAACTCTGGATCATGTCTTAAGCATCCGCTGGAAGGAGGAGCTATAGTCACAGAGTGCAGATGGGTGTGAAAGAGTGAAGAGATTAACTCTTTGATTCAACCACAGGATATTTATTATTTGTTAAATGCTGCTTCTTCCTTTTTGTATGCAAGGTAAATTAAAGTTTCACATGATTCTTTCAGTATTAACATCTCCTGTGTAATTATTTATATGTAAAATTCCCGAATTCCTGTCCTTCCTTGTCCCTGCCCCGACAACCATCTAACATCTGGATTAAAGCCAGAGATTCTTATCCTCAGTACAGTTCTGAAACGCTGTAAACTATGATCACATAATAGAGTGTTGTGGCTTTGTGGTTTAGCAGGTGGTGATTACTTTTGTTTGCTCTATAACAATGTCTCCCTCCCAGTCACTCTCATGCACCTCTAAAAGGACAGAAACGCAGAGGCTCAAGTGGCACCTTCATGTCATCGTTGGGATTTCTAAAGGCAACCTGGATGTCAAAGGTCAGCTGTTTGTTGTTGCCAGATGCAGAGCTGAAGTATACTTTCTGTATACTCATGATACAGTCTTTGTCTCTCGCACATGGAGCAGGAGCTGGATTGTAGAAGCAGACAGAGTGAATATTATGACTCATTTGTGAAAAGACATGGTACTGCCTTATACAAAGTTGAGCTCCAAATGTTCTCCTTTCTCCAGGCCTCCCTAGTCCTGCCTCCTCTCTCTCTCTCTCTCTCTCATCCAATCTCCAACATGCAGTAATAATTTACAATCAAATGTGCAGAGCAGCCTCACAGGAAATATTACAAACAGCTGAAAAGGGAAAATAGAGGCCTGCCAAGATACATTCCTTAGGCCTACTTCGGTTAGTAGGCTGAGAAGACACAACAGTGATATAGTGAGTGAGTTAATAGAGTTCTTCAAGGTGGCAGCGTCATCGTTGAGGTGCTCACATGAAAAGTGCTGTTTGCATTTACTGCCTGCTGTCAATCATCCATCAAGCACTTTAAAATAGCAGCTCAAATTACCATCTTTCCAGCTTTCTCTGGATTAAGGGTGTGGCAAACTGGGAAGCTAACAAGCATGTTGTTGAGTTCACCCTTCTGAAATTTGGGAGCATTGAAATTATTATTTTCATTATTGATTAGTCTGCTGATTATTTTCTTGATTTTAAAGCAGCTATAATCAATACTTTTATAATAACTATGTATCAAATGACAATATGAAAACAATGTAACAGTGTGAAAGGGGTCACTGGTAGTGATGAACCATCAGGGAATTATCACCTGAATCTGCAGCTCCCATTGGCTTTATCGAGTTTTATAGTGAGCTTCAGTTCATTGTTTAGCAGTCCGGGTGCAATTTTATTGTTTAGTTCACTCTCACCGCTCTCATAGTGTCGTTTTCGGATGCAGCAGGCAGCTGTTTTCAGTGAAAAAGCTCTAAAAACCCAAGAGCCTGATATTTCCCTCAGGAGTTGGTAGAGACCAAAAACAGAGCTAAAAGAGAGTGAATACTGGACTTATATTCATCAGGTGGACGCAAATACGACTCCAAATGAATGATAATGTTTCTCCGGGACTGCTGGATGTCTAAATAAGCAACTGTTGCCCAACCAGTTCAGCATATCAACCTAAAAGGTGGTGACATGTCAATGTTCACAACTTGTTTCTGCTGCCCCCAAGTGGCCAGAAAATCAGTTAGTGGGTTTTTTTTAAATAAAAATTTATAAAATGTCAAAAAAATTGTGAAAAAAAATCACGATTTCCGAAAGTCAGGCTGATGTCATTAAATTGCTTGTTTTCACCAACCAAGAGTCCAAAAACCTAAAGATATTCAAGTTACTATCACATATGACAAAGAAAAGCAGCAAATCCTCGCATGAATGAGCTGGAATTTGGGAATATTGGCACTTTTGCTTGAAAAATGACTTTAACAGTTAATCTATTATCAGAACAGTTTGTGATTATTTTTCTGCCAATCAATTAATCAACTAATTGTTTCAGCTTGAACCGAAACTGTGTGCTCATTTCTGTACATATAACTAGGACACAACTGACTAGAGTTTAGAGTAGAGAATGCAGAACTAACCTAACTAACCTTTATGTACAACTGCTAGTCACAGCAGTGTTTCAGATTGTAGAAAGATTTTTCAGACAGGAGGAAGATTTGGGGAAGATGCCATTTTCCTTGGATTTTCCATTTAGCTCAACAGAAAGTTGGCCTCAAGCAGCAGCTTTTAGCCGACATCGGAGAAGAGGTCAGTGATCTGTGCAGAGCAGGAAAACAGATTCTGTCTGATTTGGTTTAATCCACAGAAACAGAAATGAAGAAATCCGTTTTGTTCTCTTTCCTGTGTAAACATTAATTTTCACATTTGGCTATAAAACCCTATCTGTGGCTAGATTTAAAGTTGATTTGAAAATGTTCACTATAAAGGGCATCATACTTTACTATAAGATACTAGTTAAGTAGAAGTGACCCTTAAAAAACAGCTGGTGCTGCTTAATATCACCTGTCCATGCCTTTAAGCCCAGTCTGATCCTGGGTGCTATCTTCAGACTGGGTCTTCCTCTCATCTGGGTCGTCTGTAACTTTCTTTTGAGAGTCTTCAGATTGGTAGCAGCTGCGGTTGCTGGCCGGGTTCAAGCTGTGGGAGGCTGCGGCAGGCCAGCGGGGAGGAGCTCCAACATCTGGAAAAGAAGGAAAGCTGGCTGACACACAGAGACGAGAGCCTAGCAACATGAATACTCCCTGAGCTAGTCCTGCCTCTACAGTGTTTGCAAGTTTACAGTTTGCTTTGTGTAAATACAAGTTTTCAGGTGCCATTGTTGTTGAATTAGCACTGAACGATAGCCTCTGAAATATTAATTTCATTTGAAAGTGTGCATCTGCTGGGTAGAGAGTGTTGGACAGAGTGGCTGAGACAGTGGAAAGAGTGGACTGTTGTTTTTAAGATCCGACCTTCTGGGCCTCTCCTGATATAAGAGCGTGTCTAAACATGTGGGAGCCGCCTGCAAGAGGAAAAAAAGAGGAAGGGGGTTGAGGTGGTCAAGAAAAACTTAAATTCCTCCTCAGATCTGCCCATTTTAGCTGACATGACTTGCTTTTCTATAAAGTTAAATACTGAATATCTTTATTTAATGAAATGACAGGTCACATTTCCTCTCCAGTTTCAGTTCTCTGTACTTTCTCCAAATATTACAAAGTTGAAATGTTTTGTTAACACTCTACAAATGTAACAAGTGGCAAACTAGACTGATGATGAAATTCTATTGCCACTGATGCAATGGTACAGTTTAAAAGGGGGTAATCATTATCAAGATCATTATAAAGAATTAAAACCACCATTACAAACCAAAATGAGTGATAAAGTGATAACTAAAGGCTTTTTTAGTTTAGTTTATTTGACAGTATGAGGAGAAGGACATCAAATCACACAACTGCAAACATGTCAAGGATAACACAAAAAATTCCAAGACTTATTTAAAGGTGGAAAGATGCAAGAGTCCAAGTGACTTGGCGACATTATCTAACCAACAAACCAAGACAACAAATACCAATAGCATGATCAATGAAAACACTCCAAATCAAACATCCAATCAAGTAAATGATATAAACAATTAAATACAAATTTTAACTAGGATGGTAAGCCTACACAATTCTTTTTAAAATGGTGGTGGTCCCTTATAATTTTAATGCGCAAATGTAAGTTATTTCAATTCCTGGCACCACAGAACCTTAAAGAACAGGTACCCATTTTGGTGTTTAAACCTCAGCAAGCACACGTCTGCAACACTAGCTCTATTCTGGTGGGAAGGTTGTCTTTGAGATAATAATAGATAACAATAAAAGTGATGGTTTGTAGACCAGTAATAAGCTGTTAATGAGGACAATTTTAGGTTGCCGGGTTGTGAAAAAACAAATGTGGGTATCCAGCTCTAGCATAACTTGCCTCGTCTTTTTATCCTGTTTTTTATTAATCAGAAAGCCCTTCCAATGGACAGTTTAACCACTTACCTTCTAGAAAACCACTGCATAGAATGTGGACCAAAACCCATGCATTAACAACTTCTTGATATTTAAAACTGTGCATTAGATGTCATGAGTTTAAAACCCAAACCTCTTATTATTTACAACCTAAACCTGCAATCCAAATGTTGTTCTTACAAATATCTTTTTACTGATCTATAAAACATTGATTAATGACTCATTAACCATTTACAACTTATAAACACTTAATGAAGCATTCTTTATACCCTAATATTTTATTTCCTGTATCACTAACATCAGTTTGATGTTACATGCCATAACATATGAAATATTATGAACTCATAAAAAGTCTAATAAGACTAAAAGTCTACAGCCACGCTAGCAGCTCTGTGAGGCTGTGTTTAGGCACAGCAGTGCTTTGAGCTAAATGTTATCTTCGGCATGCTAACATGCACACAGTGACAACGCTAACATGAAGATGTTTAGCAGGTATAATGCTCATCATCTTCACCATCTTAGTTGAGCTTGTTAGCGTGCTAATATTTGCTTATTATCACGAAACACAAAGTACAGCTGAGGCTGATGGGAATGTCATTAGTTTTGCAGGTATTTGGTCAGGGGAACATGGATGTGCGTACCAAATGTTCATGGCACGCCATCCAATGGTTGTTGAGACATTTCACTAAAAACAGAAATGTTAACCTCATGGTGGCGCTAGAGGAAAAGTCAGGGGACCACTAAAGTCAGGAGCCATGAATGTCTGTACATCATTTCATGACAATCCTTACAATATCTGTAGAGATATTTCAGTCTGGACCAAAGTGGTGGACCAACCAACTGACAGACCCACATGGCCATCCCTAGAGTCACACCACTAGCATGGCAAAAAATGGGTGTGTTAACTTTATTCCCAACTTTGAAATGTGGGTAAACTGAACTTAGGTGGGTTTGTTTATAGCTCTGTGAGTCAGTCAGCGCGCAGTGTAGGAAAGTAAGAGTTACTGTAGATGTCACGTTTATTTCTGGTGAAGTAGTGCACTTTTATCGTGCCATGGTAATTATATGTTAAGGTCTACAGAACTTCCAGCCAGGCAAAGTCAATATAATTATCTCCTCTCCTACCCATTTTGCTCCTCATTCCTTGAGCTTGCCTTAGTTTTGGCCTTTTTTATTGATCGTGTTGAAAGGAAAATGGTAACAGTAGCAACTTGCACTTCAGAGCTCCAGCAGCAGGGACAGCTTTCCCTGGGTTTGTACAGCAGTGGGATGGAGGTTAACAGAGCGAGAGAGGTACTGGCATCCCACCGGCTGCCTGGACAGAAGGGGCATTCTTCTCCTTGGATCCCCCCGGTCGTCTCCTACAGACCACAGTTTGTCAGCCAATCTGCCCACCGTTTACTGAGGAAATGTTCACTTAGTGCAGGAAGTCTGAGGTTTCCCCCCCGTACGTTTGATTTCAGCAGTTACCCAAACAACACTGGGGTCATAAGTCAGGTCAGAACAACATAGATGGGAACTAAGAAACCCAGAGGGGACTTACAATCTCAGTTCACCAGTAAGTGATATATAAATAATTAGCAAAACATAACCACCCATCATGCCTGATGCTAATAATCATTCTTGATAGATTGATTTGTTATAGGTAATATTTGATTTAATCATATGATCATATCTACAAATTGAGGCTTCTAGCTGATGAAGTTTCAATGATTTCCTGTTCAATTAAAATCTCTTAAACTGCTCTTATTACCTATAAAAGAATTTGGGTTAAACAATTTTGTATTATTTAACAATGACAATGAATGACACTGGCAGATTATAGTATTGTTGAAATGGTCTGAGAAATAGAGCCTGCAAATCGTTACACAAAGCAATTATGTTATCTTGCTATAACTTTTCCAGTGTTCATATAGATCTATATCAGTTTTAGCACATTGAAAATTGAATGTTTTGAGCATCTGGGTAGACAGAGTGAATTTTTAATTTGGTTTATCAAGTTTATTGAGCAAGTACAGCAAAAAAAAAAAAAGATATAAAGAAAAAGAAAAAAAGCTGTACATACATCACAAAAACAAAGCATTGGATATTAAGCAGTAATACTAATGATTCAGCATTTGTTGACATTTCTTAGTTTTACATTAAGGCGAGATAACGTGTGGTGAAACTTTACATAATACAGTAAAATCAGATAGATTGATATAGCCGATTTTAACATTACTATATACCTGAATACAAATGTAAAAAAATGGAGCAATAGCATTTTACATACTGTAAATAAGATAATAAAATGAAGAAATGCCTTATTCATCATGATCTTTATGTGCTCACAATCACAATAAGAAAAGCACTGCAAGCTTACTAGAATATTATAATTTTACGTGTCATTTTAAACATATCATTTCCCATAAAATGATGCAGAGTTACAGTAGTAGTGAGTAGTGTGGTTGCACCAGCAGCCCCACCAAAACCATCCCTAGTCCCTGGCATTTATACACAATTACTGCAATACTCTAAATGAGATGCTCCGTCCAGTTGTAGTCTCATTTGGTGGCCACCCAAGTTGAATGAATTATTATGAATCGTAGCCTAAATCATCTCTAAATCCCTGGTAGATTATAGGCTCCAGTGCTCCATGCTATGCTAACTCTTTAGCATATTGTATTTCCATGTTAAGTCATAGTTCACGACTAGCACACACAGGCAACGACCTCAAAAGCAAACAAAGTGAGAACTTGTAGAAGTTTTAAGGTAAATGGTTATTAACCAGCGAAATGTGAGGAAATATGATGCAAAAATACAGGTTTTTTATGAGTGAACCAGCAGTCTGTGTGGGTTATTATGCTAGTTTCTTAAGACTAGTCAATGTAATATGTTGGCATAGATCACCAGACTGAATGATCCACCGGGACACATGATTATTCTAGATTATTTTACAGTCTGTGTTCTCACGCTTAAGTTAAGTGACAGACTTGACTGAGGATGGTGTGACGGCTTCTGCTCAGAAAACGAATGCATTTTTTGGCTATTTGTGATGTTTTCAGCTTTTAAACTGGCCATAGTGTTCATCACAGCTGTATTTCCTTTTATTACAAACAGGACATAACATCCATCGCTTGTAACTGTCAGAAAAGTGCACTATTGGCATTAGTATGTGTAGACTTTATAATATTAGTATATAGAATAGATCTGGAACTCTGCTGGTGTGTTCCTTTAAGCTTCCCACAACCATCAAGGGTCCTTTTGCACCAAGTTTGTGCAGTTTCACTATTGTCCTGCAGGGGAAGTAGAGAGCACTCTCACTGCAGTTTCTTCTTAGCCAGCTGGGCCATCTCTCTGGCTTTCCTCCTCTTCAGCTTCTTCTTGAGGAAGAGCAAGTCAATGTAGACGATGTGATCTAACACTGTAGAGGCGCAGAGGAGTCCACCATGCAGAGCGCCTGCTATCCCACAGCTGAACACGTCTTGGCCTGGAAGAGAAAGACACACATACAACTTGGAATTATTGTCTGTGTTTCCCTCTAGATAATGTCTTTCTTCACAAGTTTTAATTCCTTCTCCTTTGTGACTTTCTTGCAATTATTTAAGCGCACCAGTAAACTAATCCCGAAAAAACTATCTTGTTTCGTATGAAAAAAACTACACTGCAAAGAAACTCTCACATTTCAAAGCATTGTCAACCCCCCTGCATAAAGTGAATCAATATTAGGGCTTGTTGAGACATTTCTACACCCGTGAAAACTTCACTCAATCCCAAAACACAAAGAATCGACTGTGCTTGCTTTTTAACATAAAAGCCTTGGCCAAGTTTGTACCTGTTCATACCTGAGATGTAGAGGTTTTTGACGGGGGTGTTGCACCTGTTCCTTGCCACACTCTCTGCATGGAAGCGCTCTAGGTTGTGCTCAGCAGAGTACATGGCTCCACGCTGGGATCCCAGGTAGTGCATGTTGGTCAATGGAGTCGCCACATCCTGGAAAACCAACTGAAAAACAAGTCATACAAATATTACAATGCAGTCTTTATTCAAAGACAAACAGCAAAGAAATGGTCAACCTACAGTTACCCTATCATGCTTTCACAGAAACATACTTAAACATGTGTGCATACATGCATGTATTACAGAGAATGACCGATCCTACCTTGTCTCTGATTTTAGGGAAAAAAGTACAGGCCCAGTCGAAGAGGTTATTGGCAAATCTCATTTTGTAGTTGTGGTATTCATCACCCCTTTTGCGCACTGTAGTGTCCTGCCATTCCTCAAACCATTCATACTTCACCATCGCCAGTATTGTCATGCAAGATTTTCCTGTGAACATGAAACACACAAGACATCACACCTCATCTGTATGGACACACAGATGTGATATTTGGTATGATGTTCTAGTAGCAACACATCTTTAAAAATGTCTATATCTCTAATTTTATCACATCATCTCTTTTGAACAGAATTTCCTGTTACTCCTGTTATTCACAACAGTAGAAAAAGTAGTGGGTGTTTGTACCAGGGTGTCTTATTTTGGATTCTGGGTCTTTGGAAGATGGCATTGTGATGAACATCATGGGGATATTATCCGGTGCTTCTTCTTTGCTCAATGCAAAGAAGTCATCCATCCTAAAAATATAAAAAAAATAAAAACAAAACACATGAAAAGGTAAAATTCAGATCGTCATCTCTCAGTCAGAACGGTCTGGGCTGCTTTTATCTGCTGTGTGGCCACACATGAAAGAATGCATGAGTATGGTGTTTAAATCCTGGAGCTGAAACCTGACTGATCCTGTACTCCATCTAGAGGACAAAAAAGGGAACTCTAACTTGTTAATAGAATAAGCGACATACAGTAATACACAGTATGTTTCTTTATGTAGAAACATACTGTATATGTATATACACCATACTGACCATGTATATGGTCAGTAAATCCTTAGCTGAACTGTGTTTTTTCTTTTGTAGGAAATAAAAGCTGACCCACAAGAAAAATGATAGATGTGTTAATGTTCCTGGGAGCAGGCCTACACTGAGAGGTTAATGATGTCTCTGTGAATTTACTGTATTCCTACTTCTTATACGATAGCGCCTCCTTGTGGTGACTAAATGTTGTCTCTGCGTTTAGTCTTCAGTGTGATGAGTGCTCTGGGTACTTACGACTTGTCCATGTCATTGTTTTTGAACAGCCAGATGTTGGTGGACTCAAGGCCCAACTCCTGATCAGTTCCATCAAAGCCAGAGAAGACCAAGAAACATCCTCTGCCATGTTTCATCAAGTTCAGTCTTTCCTGAATATCTACATTATCACAATAGAATTTCATGTATTTTAGAATTCATCCATTTAAGGAAAAGGGATTAAGGGATAAAAGGGATTACTGTCCCTCTGTTGCTCACCTGGCTTGACTTGAATCTCGGGGGGAAGAAGTTTCTGGAAGGTAGTGAAGATGCCACAGTCTGAAACAACCACAGGCGCATGAACCTCCACCTCCTCCTGACCTTTCCTCACTTTCACACCTGTCACATGGCACAGAAAGGAAGCCGTCAGTCAGTTAGTGTGTTGCCTTTAATTGGTGAAAAATTAGCTGGAATCATTTTTTACCATAAGCTGTTCCCTTCTCATTAACCAGGATCTGGGAGACGGGAGCTCTGACCAGGCACTTTCCTCCATATTTCAGAATGGTGCGGATTATGTGGAAGGCAATCTCACTGGCACCACCTTTAGGATAGTAGGCACCTCGTTTGTAGTGATGAACCAGGAGGGCGTTGATCAGAATACTGGAGTCATTTGGAGGCACGCCTAAATATACACAAAAAAAAGGCTTAAAAATCCCCCACACATAAACAAGAATTAGAGATGCCTGCAGTTCTGGCCTGGCAGAGCATCTCCAGGGAAGATACCAACCCTTGTGTCTGCAGATGCCTGTAAGTCAGTGACTTCAGTCACTGAAATATTCAATACGATTACTTATTTAATTTATTTGGCCAATTATTTTTCAGTCCCCTAAAATGGAAGTCTGGTTGCAGACCTCTAAATCACTGTACACAGTGTTAGGCTACTAAAATTAGTAGGCTTTGTATAAAAAGGGCTACCATTCTTACACTGCTCATCTTATGCACATGTAAATACCCTCAAATTAAATGTAGGTTAAACAAACTTACAGTTATTGTTTCATTGCACTTTGTAACTTTTTTTTTTTTTTTTTTTTAGAAAAAAGCAATATAAAGAAAGTTATTAAAATTATTATTATAATTATTTCAAATCCAAAGTTCTCGAATACAGAACATGAACAATTTGTGTCACTGTCTTACTTTTGGACTTGAGGTTGGTTTTCTACTGTAGTAACATTTCTGAGGACCCACCATAGAAAAGGTACGAAAAGATGACATGGAGATCCTTGTTGCTGGTCAGGGTGTTCACCAAGTCTGTTGCACATGTGCCAGAGAGGCGGAAGACTGGGGAGAGGAGGTAAGCGATGCCGGACTTCAGCAGGAATAAAGACACCCACTGCGGGATCAGCTTTAGAATTGCCAGGTACATGGTCTTCTTAGCTGAGATCTTTTGGAATACAGAAGATGTTTGGGATGGTCATTATTCATAGTTTTGTTGTTAGGTTTGGGACAGATGACACACTGAAATATGTGTCCACTAGCTAACAGTACCTTCATGATTTTGAAGAATGTCTTGATGGCCTCTGTATCATCAGGGAATTGCTTCATCAGATGGGCTTGCATCTCAGTTTTACCGGAGAAGATGGTGTACTCTCGTTTCTCATCGCCCTGGCCAATGTGAATGGTGTCAAAGTGTTGATTTAGCTGCTGGAACTCCAACTGGCCCTCAGAGATCTGGTCGAAGGCGATGCGCAACAGGCTGTTCTCATGGAGCTGACCAATGTAGTGAAGCCCTGGAGAAGACAGACAGGGAAACAGGAACATGGTGCATAGTTATTTCATGTAGATTTTGATTCCTTCTCAAAAGTCACACCAGGGAGATAAACCTTTTGAGATCACACTGTACAGAAATTCATATTTTATAGGATTTCATCTAACTCTACGTACATATATATTTTGATATCTAAAAATGTCTCATTGCTAGAATATAACTGTGCTTGTGGTTACATTTGGAGCTACCAACCACCAAAGCCAAAGTGGAAGTGCCTTCATCTGCAGCTCCTTTATGGCTGGCTGTTGCTGGCTCCACAAAATGTCTATATTCTAAGTCCTTCTCACAATACAGAGTTAATCATGTTTTGCACAAGAGGTTACTGTCTTAAAAGCTCTTGTCTTAACTATTTTCTTCAAAAGGAAGAAAGTATGTTTGGGGCATGTTTCTTTGAAGTATATCAGCTAGAGTTGAAACAATTATCGGATAAGCAAGTTGTCAATCGACAGATAATCATCACATAATACAAGTCCACTTACCAACATCAAACTCGAAGCCTTTCGCTATGTAGGTGTGGCAGCAGCCTCCTGCCTGGTCATGTTGTTCCAGCACCAGGACTCTCTTCCCTGCTTTGGCCAGTGTTGCTCCAGCTGTCAGCCCACCAATACCACTCCCAATGACAATGACATCCAGGTTCTGGGGCACTTTGCCAAGGCTGAAACCTGGACAGAAACATACAGAGCTCATGTTAACATGGTAAAATGTATCATACTAGTTCAGACAGGTTTAAATAAAGATCACTGTAAACGTTATCACAAGCAAGTGCTGAAACGGAGACATCAAGGTGTGCTGCAGTGGGTTACATAATAGTCTGAAGGTTGCACTGCACACCTCTCCTGTCATAAATACATGCCTGCTGAACTAATTCCTATATCTGTGTTCTCCTGTTGGCAATAAACAGTCGATAAGACTGATAACATAATCTCCTGGTCATAATCTAATTAAGATAAAGCACACATGAAAAATAATTACTGCCAATTCAGGCCAAATCTAAAATCTTAAGTGAAGACACAACAAACACCTGTCATTTAGATAACTGTATCAGCACACCTCAGCAGTTGTAAGAACTACAGTATACTTTTAATAATTCATTTTAATACATGATTTTATATACTTTGAACTGTTATTGCATCTGCTACTAGGTCCTTTGAATAGGTGTCAAGGGACAGTTTTAGCTTCAGAGGAGACCGCACTGAGTGCAATTTAAAGTTTTTTAAATATTGCAAAATGTGAAAACTAGTAGGCCCATAAGTAAATATAATATGGTCAACTTCAGACAGACTAACACCCACATGTATTTGAAATTAAGATAGCCAAAAATATATAAGGCTACAGCCAGCAGCTGTAGCAGCAACGTTAGTTTAGCATAAAGACTGGAGACAGGGGGAATACTGCTGCACATCTAAAACTCACAAATTAGCTAAAATGTTATATCTCGCTTGTTTAATTTGTACAAAAACCGAAGTGTAAAAACCACAATTTGCTGTTTTACTGGGGGGACAGCAGAATGGTGGCAGTTGCTAGGCAACCAGCGGAGACTATTTAGGCCTAACTGCAATAAAATACAATTAAAACAAAACAAAAAAAGAGCATATTTATTTTTTCCACAGCAGACATTTTAACTTGTCATAAGAAGAAAAGCACAGGTGTAACCCGACATAAATGTTCTAATTGCATCCGACAAAGGACTTGTCTCTGTACTTGTCTTGCTAGATCTTAGTGCTGCATTCGATACCATTGACCATCACATTCTATTACAGAGACTAGAACATTTAATTGGCATTAAAGGCACCGCACTAAGCTGGTTTAAATCCTATTTATCAGATCGATATCAGTTTGTACACGTTAATGATGAATCCTCTATGCACGCCAAAGTTAGTCACGGAGTTCCACAAGGTTCTGTGCTTGGACCAATTCTATTCACCTTGTATATGCTTCCTTTAGGCAATATTATTAGGAAGCACTCCATAAATTTTCATTGTTATGCAGATGATACCCAATTATATTTATCAATCAAGCCAGATGAAACCAATAAATTAGCTAAACTTCAAGCATGCCTTAAGGACATAAAAACCTGGATGACCTGCAATTTTCTGATGTTAAACTCAGACAAAACCGAAGTTATTGTACTTGGCCCCGAACACCTTCGAAACACATTATCTAAAGATATAGCTTCTCTAGATGGCATTGCCCTGGCCTCCAGCGAAACCGTAAGGAATCTTGGAGTTATCTTTGATCAGGATATGTCCTTTAACTCCCACATAAAACAAACTTCAAGAACTGCCTTTTTTCATTTACGTAACATTGCAAAAATCAGGCACATCCTATCTCAAAAAGATGCAGAAAAACTAGTCCATGCATTTGTTACGTCTAGGCTGGACTATTGCAACTCTCTATTATCAGGCTGCCCCAATAAATCCCTTAAGACTCTCCAGCTGATTCAGAATGCTGCGGCACGTTTACTGACAAGAACCAGAAAAAGAGAACATATTTCTCCAATATTAGCTTCTCTACACTGGCTCCCTGTAAAATCCAGAATAGAATTTAAAATCCTTCTCCTCACCTTCAAAGCCCTAAATGGTCAGGCACCATCATATCTTAAAGAGCTCATAGTACCCTATTACCCCACTAGAGCACTGCGCTCCCAGAATGCAGGGTTCCTTGTGGTTCCTAGAGTCTCTAAAAGTAGAATGGGAGCCAGAGCCTTCAGCTATCAAGCTCCTCTCCTGTGGAACCAGATCCCAGTTTGTGTACGGGAGGCGGACAACCTCCTCACATTTAAGAGTAGGCTTAAGACTTTCCTCTTTGATAAAGCTTATAGTAGGGCTGACTCAGGTGACCCCTGAGCCCCCCCTTAGTTATGCTGCTATAGGCCTAGACTGCCGGGGGACTTCCTATGATGCACTGAGCTCCTTTCTCCTCCTCTCCCTCTCTATCTGTATGCCCTCATATCCCATCAATGCTTGTTACTAATTCAACGTCTTCCCGTAGTTGTGTGCTTTCTCTCCTCTCTCTCTCTCTCTCTCTCCCCTTCTGTTGCTTTCTGCAGGTGTTTCTGCCTCCGGAGCTGTGGGGTCTGGGTCTGTGGTTGCTGCCGCCTGCTGCCCCTGTGCTCCTGCTCTGCACCTGCTGCTGCTGTTGCTGTTGTTGCTCTTGTTGTTGGTATTGCTATTGTGGTGTCGCTCTTGCTGTTGTTTCTGTTGGTGTTGACATCAATGCCATTGCCGTGTCTATTGCCTTGCGTCCCTGTGTGGAGCTGTGTTGTGCTGCTGTATGTTCTCTTTCCTCCTGCTCTCTCTCTCCCGCTCCCCCCTTCCCCCTTCAACACAACCGGTCGAGGCAGATGACCGCCCACCTTGAGCCTGGTTCTGCTCGAGGTTTCTACCTGTTAAAAGGGAGTTTTTCCTTGCCACTGTCGCATAGTGCTTGCTCATGGTGGGAACTGTTGGGTCTCTGTAAATATAAAGAGTCGGTCTAGACTTGCTCTATTCGAAAAAGTGCCCTGAGATAACTTTGTTATGATATGGCGCTATATAAATAAAACTGAATTGAATTGAAATTAAATGATGGCTCTGTTCCATTAAGGTGTTCCACTTCCAGGACACAAATTGAATTCCTCAGTCATTACACCTGCGCTTTTCATGCTATGACAAATTGAAATAGCTGCAGTGCAAAAGGTTTATTATGAGATGATTCTTTGAGAGTGATTTCTGTGCCTCTGTAGGATAGTCGCAATGTGGAAAAATAAATCAGATTTTTATTCCATTCATTCATTCATTCATTATCTACACTGCTTATCCTCAGAGGGTCGCGGGGGATTTTTATTCCATAAAATTCTCACATGAAAGCACTTACTCTAAATAAGAATTGTATTTTAATTATTACATAATGAGTTAATTCATTGTAATGTCATAATGTATTATTGTTTTGCTATTTTATTATGATAAGTTAAATTATCTAAATTATTCTCGTTTTTTGGTTTTTATTTTTTCCTTTTTAGAGGAATTAGTACTGCTGTTTGAAGTGGTCCATTTTTGCTCTAAAAATATTCAAGTTAATTTCATTAATTTAAAAATTATATTATTCTAAAAACTCATATATATATTTGTGATATATCCCATGGAATTAAAAGAAGTAAAGATTTTACAAATCTAGTTGTAATTTGAATTTTTTAGATTAGATTTTACATTTTTACATTCTCAACAGGGACAACAGTTGTAGGTCATACATGTTAACATAACATTGTAATTATTGAATGTATTGTATCTTATTAAATTATGTACTTACAGAACTCAATGGGCTTAACTGGAAGAAAATATGCTTCTTTATCAAAGTATGGCATCACATTGCTAATTAATTGTGATGCTGCATAAAAGCATTTTAAACTGCAATAATTTTACCTTGCTTGAGGACTTTGTCCCGCTTCTTCTGATCAAACTCCCGAGGTCCAGGGGGTCTCACTGACTCCAGGGAGAAAGGACTCAGTTTCCCAAACAGGTACCAGTAGGTGCCACCGGCCCATATAACAAACCAGACTAAGAAAATCAAGAGCCACATCATAAAGACAATCAAATCACAGTTTCTGGAGTTGATATTGGTCTGTAGCAGTATAGAGTCTTTACAGCAGCAGTGACAGGTTTTTAATGAACACTGCTCTCTTCTTAAGGCTCCTTTTATTACGCAGAGTGCCAAAGGTCTGGAAAAGAGGGGCAGGAGTTTGATGTAGCACTATTCGTGTTATGACGAGCAATAAAGATATAATTGCTGAGCTTTTATTTGGTGCATGAACAAAAACATCAGAAGCAAATAATGGGCGCTACAAATTTTCATCACTAGTCTTTTTTTTTTTTATCCCTCCATTGCTTTTGTTATATTTATAAATCTTCTAAAAGTGAGCAAAAGTGATGCACTATCTGCATGCGTGGTTTTAAAGTAAACAAAAAGTTCCATTGCCTGTTCAGATGTCTTGAATTAACACAGTTCTAACACTTTTTGTGATGTGAAGGTTATGACACATTTTGTTTTCCTCCTGTAGCTATGTAGTATGATTCTCCATTCATTCCATAGAGCTTAGGAAATCTATATAGATTAGATATATCCACAATTGCTCTTATCTGATAAGGCAATTAAGATACAGAATGCATTATGGACAAGTCATCCTAGACTTTATACATGCAGTGTCCAGTTTATGTCTTTACAACAGCTAAGTGAAATTACTGAGTTGCAGCATTTCAAGTCGGATAAGGACAGAGTTGGTGTCCTTGGGGAAGCATTAGGACCGAGACTTTTCAAGACGTTTCACTGTATAAATTACTCTAATAACACTGGAAGTAATTATCCTACCATATCCATAATATTTTTCTCCTGAGGGAGGATAATACATGTAAAATGTAAATCCGTAAATTATGTAATATATGTGATAACACAGTTTTCATTTCATGTAGTGCATGCATGGACTTTGAACTCAACACTAATTCAGTTGACTTTGAGCCATAGATTTAATCTGAAGCCAGCGATAACGTGATGCACAACAAAACAGCAAGCTGTTATGTTTGCCTCAATTCATTTGAAATTCAAACAGCCAAAAATGTTAACTTAAAACTGAGCTTATGGAAGACATTTTGACTTCACATACAGTAACGGGAAAAGCACAGGTGTAACTAATAATTATAACATTAATGGTGGCTCTGTTCCATTTACGTGTGCTGAGTACCCAGTAGTTACACCTGTGTTTGACAGGTCAGAACGGCCACTGTGAGAAAAGTCTATTGAAATGTATTGGTTTTTAACTTCCTGAATAATGAATGAATATAACCAAACTTGGCCTGAAGTTGAGGTCTGCTTCCAGACCACTTCAATTACAATATGCTGCACGGTTAATATGACATTTTTGCCCAGTGATGCCAAAAGAAAACTGCCTACCCCAGCTTTAATATATAGATTATATTTGGTTTGCTCCACCTCAGTAATGTTATAAATTGAGGACATTTTGGACTAATTGAATCAATTAAGGTATGTGACCAATGTTATTGTCAGAATTTATTTTAAGAGAGTACTCTGCCTATATAGCATTGCACTCCTATAAAGTTGTCGGACTCACAATAGACAGTTTAAACAAAAAACAATCAAAATCAATGCAGCAGAACCACACATTCCACACATTCCTCTTCCTTGCCTGGGGCCTGCATTACCCACAATGCAACTCAACCACCAACAGTTCGTTCAGAGTTTCAGGTGTATTATTCTATTAGCAGCTAATGTAGCCTCGAGCTTCTAGCCTCAAGCAGAGATGAGGAGCGGGCTAAAGAGGTCTGGTTAGCTCACTTCTTTCTAACTCCACACCTCCAGAGTTTTGTCATTGTCAAACTTGTAGTCTTCACCCCTAACCGAGGCTCCCTCTGGAGCCACAAAAAGCTTTATACAGGCTAAAACCGATGGAGTTTCCCTTTAAGAAGTATGCTATTTTACTTGTCTCTAGAATCTCAAAAGCATGAAAAGAGATTAAAATGTTTACATATTACATTACATATTATATTACATATTTCTAACCAGAGTATCTAAACAGCTGACATGTTATTTGTTACTCACCAGCTCCTTTGCCCTTTAACTGAAGCAGGTAGTTTAAAGTTTAAAGGTTGTTTTGGCCTCTGTGTTAAGCCAAGGTTAAACTTTGACTTTGAAGTAAACTATTGATATATCACCAAGGGCCTCTAAATGATAAGTGACCATATCGTCACTATATTCTTGAAAACATGTTAAGTTGTGCAAAGGTGCTGATATGTGCTGCCTATAGTCATTGGACTGAAAAGTGCAGCATGAATTTGCCAGTTGTGTTTGTTTATGCATTTTACAATCTTAGAAATTAAACCTGCACTTAGAAAATCTATATTCATACCAATAGCTGTGTCGCAAATGTTGAACAAAAGATGTGTATTTGTTGCTGCCCGGAT
Organism: Macquaria australasica; assembly: GCA_005408345.1. Classification (NCBI taxonomy): domain Eukaryota; kingdom Metazoa; phylum Chordata; class Actinopteri; order Centrarchiformes; family Percichthyidae; genus Macquaria; species Macquaria australasica. The sequence continues at coordinate 1,471,947 of SEMN01000081.1, forward strand.
TGAAAACGACACTAATTGGATGGAGAGCTCGAACTGGAAGCCGGGATGAAGCCGCTGGAATAAGCTTAAAGACTTGATACAGGAAGCAGCTCTGTGTCAACAGGCCGACTGCACCGCAGCAAAGAAATCCTATTAAGAATTAGACTAAGCAGTTAGCTGCACAACTCCTGTGACTTTGCCCTGCTTTGTGCAGTAACACACGTCAATGTTGATTTATGCTGATTTGCAGTCAGAGATGTTGGACACCAAACAAAATGCAGTCAACCCTATTGAATATTAACCAATATGATATAATGAGATGAAAGTGCAATAGGAGTGCAATAAAAGTGAGATATGCTAATGTATATCAATAATGAGAGCAGCCATGCCAGGTCAAAGCTTTGTACAGCTATTTGCATTTAATTACAAATTGACAAAGAAACATTTTCATATCAACAGGTACATACAGTAATCCAGTGATGGAAAAGGGTCTCTCTCCTGTTAGCAGTACCATTACAGGTCTGAGTTTTCTTACTACTGTACATTTCTCTCTTAAAGCTGGGGTAGGCAGAATCTGTGCAACCTAGCTCTCATAAAAAACACTGTGACTTTCCCCTGGATGTCTATGTGCTATGTTACTATACAGCCTCCCTTGTCGCCCTTGTAGGGGTTCTTGTCATCTGGAACGCCCTTAATCAGCGGATCGTTTGGTGTCAGTCCCTCAACCAAAGCAATGGTTTCTGCACAGTTTGCACCCACCTGTTGTTCAGAGGAGAGAGGAAAACAAATGTAAGCTTAACAATCCAAATGGTCTTTTCACAGGCATAAAGATAGATACTGACTATTTAAACTTGCAAGCTACAACTTCATATATATAATTTATATTAAAAGAGGTAATTTACTTACTGGTGTCCTAGGTGTGCTGACTTCCTTCTTCAACTGTTCCAGTTCCATTTTCAAGATTTCCTTATCTGACATATCCCGAGCCATCCTGGCTGTAAGAGGAAATCAAGATCAAAATGTTGAAATGTCGCAACAAATCCCTAAAAGTGTACTGTCATGATTCTCTTGTCAAAGTGCTATAACCTGTCGTTTCTTTCGATTATTCTCATATTGCAACTTTTCTTCAAGTCTTTCGGTTTCAAAAACACTCCTTTGACAAAATAAATGTAAATCCAGCATAGACAAATGTGTCATCAATCTTTACCTGTTGAATGGCGGGATCCCCAACAATCAGAGAAATGTGTTGGCTCCTAGGAGCTCATCGACTGTATGCCTTCCTCCTGTCCGGTCGCTGCTTCACACTGACTGATCCCTGCTGTCCCACTGCTCTTCATCCCAGCTGATCCCCGCTGCAGGCTTTTGGGAGAGGTCGGCACAGGATTGGACCTGATGTCACCAATCCCCCGTGATGAGATTAAACAATCAGGAGCCATGACCCCTGAACAGGAAGGAAGAAGGGAAGAGAACACAGATACACAGACGACATGATGGAGAGAGTGAGACACTGAAACTGTGGTATACATACCAAAATACATATAGTATACGCTGTGGTGGGCTCAACTTGCTTCTCATTTACTTTCTACTGTTATTTTAAATACTAAATCAGTAGCTAATCCATCCATTTATCTTATTTTTACACTGATAACTAGCAGTATTTTAATTTTGGCTATACTATGCCCTGAGATAACTTTGTTATGATGTGGCGCTATATAAATAAAACTGAACTGAGTATGTCAACCAAGTGAAAAAAGAATATTAGCTATAATGGTGTACATATGTGGGGACCCATCATGCGCACAGGGCCTTGTGCCAAGAGGAAGGAGGCCAAATCTTTACTGATTTGATTATATACTTGCTGTCTATCCAATCAGTTGCTCTAAGTCTTGCAACGTCATTGTAATAAACAAATTGTGGACATGTAAAAGTAAAAACTAAAGGTCTCTTTACGGACACTTCTTTGTTCCTGTTAACAACCAGGGCTCGGAAAATAACGTTTTAACAACTGCATAGATAAATATATGTTCGTTGAGTATTATTGCATTATACATGTATTATTTTAACACTGGGCTCAGACTATTTGTCATTTCTTGTGGGCAGTTTGGCATTAGGCACTGTCGCCTCACAAAAAGAAGAAAGGGTCCTCAGTTTAAATTCACCGGCCTTTTTGTGTGAAGTTTGTAGTTTGGGAGCGTGAATGGTTGTTTTTGTATATCAGAATCAGAAATACTTTATTGATCTCCGGGGGGAAATTGGTTTGGTTAGAGTTGCTCCCATTCAAGACTCGAAATAAACATATGCATAAATAAATTATAATAAATAGACAAAAAGAAAAATAAAGTATGTAAAAATATGTGCATTCTACAATATAAACAACTATATATATATATATATATAGAAAGGAAAACAGAAAATAAGAAATATGTTTAAAAAAATGTGCATCATACTACAATATATAAAAACAGTGTAAATAATAATACTGAGAAATGGGATCTATAAATGTGCTGAATGTAAGAATTGCACATAAGAAATATTAGTTGAAATGTACAGTATGAATGCAGTATTAATGCCAGAGTAATATATACAGAATAAAGGCTTATCTTATATGTTAGCCCTGTGATAGACGGGCGATCTGTCCAGGGTGTACTCCACCTCTCACACAATGTAACAGGGGCAGGCTTCAGCATCCAACCCCCTGCGACCCCGCACAGGATAGCAGGTATAGTTAATGGAGGGATGGAGGGTTGTTGGGCTGGAAATGGGCTGACAGCATCAAAATGGCTTGTTGATATAAACAGAAAAACCATAGTTCCAGTGAAAGGGAAGATTTGTGTAACTGAGGGTGTTCAATGTAAAGCACATCACTTAATCCATTCAAACTAACATTTCTTTAGCTAAAGTTAAAGGTTTTTCTGGAAATGTCTTGCCCTGTGAAACTACACTAGTCCGACTACTCTGCGCTAATAACCTCCAACTGACATTTCATCTAAGACATGACAAGCTACTGATCCTTAACTAAACCTTCAGCAGGACTCAGCTAAGCCATTTTCAGGATCTGGGTTAGTCTACTCAAGATTAACCCGAGATACGTCACAGTGGATCAGCAGCAGTGTAGAGACGTTCATGGTCATTATGAAGGCCTGGTGTGTCACTGAGCACCTGATGAAAAAACTCCCCTCCCCACTGACCTGTCCTATTTTAGTTCCGTACTTTGAATCACTTTCATTGTCAAACTGACTGTAAGCAGGATGTCTCATGTCTCATTCAGTCTGGGGGCTTATTTTGGCTAACTCTGGTGCATTTACATGTATATTAATGTGCACTGTCCCTGTTGAATAAATAAAAATAAATGAAAACATAAATTAAACAATTATAAAATTACACTCATTCATTATAAATGAATAATAATTATTATTAATTAATTGTTATAATTATTAGTGGGATTTTTTTAGAGTCAAAATTGACTGTTTTAGGGCAAAAAAAAAAAAAAAGAATTAAACAACAAGAAAACAACTAGATGTGTTGCTTGCGGTTGTCCATTCTTCACCATTAACCACAGCGGCCTCCTTTAGGGTTTTTGACAGCTGGTCAGCTGTTTTAGGACACTTTTAGGGGAATTGTTTTGGGTTGGCTGATTTGGGGAAAAAATCAAATGAGTCAGTGTGAAAACACATATATATCTGCTGAGTACAGTTTCAATAGATAGATCCTATAGATAGATGAAGGGCCAAGTTGGGATTGAAATGTACTTTTCTCACTGTAATAGATGAAATTAGGAGTCCTTTGTGAGATTAAAAAAAAAATCAATTGTGCTACAAATATTATAGTATTAATCATAGGGTAAAACAAAAATAAAAAAAAATAAACACAGAAATTAAACAAATCATAAAATTACATGAGTCAGAATTATTAATTGACTGTTAATTGACTGAAAAGATAAATCAAAACTACAAGATTTTCATTTTTCCACCAGAATTATATTCCTGGCATTGTGGGGAAGACTTTAAAAAAGCATTGGCAATCATGTATGGTGATAAACTTTACTATACATTTTTAATCAGTAAAATGAAGTAATACAGAAAATGTTGGAAAGAACATTTTACAGACTTTTTGGTGCCTATTCTAAAATTTCTTTGGGTGTGTGCACGAGGTTACATAAGGGAACAAATGTATCCATAAATCCAGCAGAATAGGGCCGTTTAACCTGTACTTCACCACCTACTAGAAAATAATAAGGTTAAGTGGCAGCCACAGACACATTTTCATCCAATGACCTTAAGATTTCTGTGATAATCTACTTTTTCCTGTAGGTGGCAGTGTCGAACCTTTTTACTCCCATGAACGTGTCTGTCCCGCCCACTTGGATCTACCAGCCAATAGGAGGACGCCTTTTCGCTAGAACAGAAACTCTTTTCAAAATAAGAGCACCGTCGTTTGAAGATAAGACACCTTCCCTACAGAAGACAAAGACGTGCTTTTCTTTCGACACGTGTAGGTATTTGGCCGGAAGTCTTGTTGGAGGATAGACGTTCAGCAACAATGGCAGCTCCCAGTAGGAAGCAGACGTTAAGATTTGTCAGCCAGTTAGGGGCATTTATTTTAACCCGGTTCGGATTTTGGAACTGCTTCAGCATGTTGATGCTGTTTGCTGAACGAGCGGACTCAAAAAGGTAAGAAGAGTGAGTGGATAGAGCACTGTGAAAGAGCTAACATTAGCTAAGGAGGAAACCGCGATCTAACTCATTCAGACTTGTACAAACATTCAGTCTTCATTATCAAGATAACTGTCGAAGCAGTAATTGTAATTACTGCACCGACCTTTTCGTATACTTTCTGTTGAAGGTGTAAATGTTGCTTGCTAACAGGAGTTGTAGTTCAGCAATTAGACGCACCCTCAGGCAGATGGAGTCGTTTAAATTAAAAAGCCATGTTGTATTCTGCCTGGTCTGTAATCTTCTGTCGGACAGGGGACAGGCTGCAATCTTTCCTGTTAGTAATGGTGGTTTTAGCCTCGCTGGGCGTGTGTTGTTTTAATCTGGGGGTGGGTTGGTCTAATTTCGACAACCACACGCCTCTGAATTATCCTGTAATTATGTCAACGTGCAGCAGGGATGTGCACAGCCTGTCGTGCCTGGCTGCCTCTCTCCTTGGTCTCTGTCTCACATGGGTGCTTTGAAAGCAAGAATATTTTAATTGGCGTTGTGCTGAATTTACAATAAAGCTGTTTTCGTTTATTTGGATTGTTTACTGGGTCATTTTAATTGATTCCATGTACTGCTCACAGCTTCATTAATGCCAGTAGTTGCTTGTGGTCCTTCGTTCTACACAACCAAACGGGTCTGGGTTGGCTGATGTGGGGAGAAAAGTCAAAAGTCAGTGTGAAAGCACACACATCTGGTCCAGGTGCTGAGAACAGTTTCAGTAGATCACTTTTAAATCCTCTATACCTGATGAAGGGCCAATTTGGGTGGGAAATCTTAATCTAATGTTCTTTTCTTATTGCAATACAGAATACATTTCTTGTGAGTCCTCAATCAATCAATCACTTGTGCTACAGTTATCATAGTAATTAAGGGTAAAAACATTGTTTGTCCTGTTGTCAAAATGATTATTTGGTTTTACTAAGACACGATCCTGTAATTAAGATCTCACACACCGGCAGATTTTCACAAAAGTACTATTATTCATTTAGACATGATGGTTATTTTGAGAGATGATAAACAACAACATTGAATGATTGTTCAGCAGTATTATTGTTAATGTACTTCTAAGACTAAAGGAGTAACCGCAGTAACGGTAACAAAATGATCAGTAGAGTTGATTGTCATTACTGCAGAAGCATTCCAATGCAAAGTGTTCTCCACAATACACAATAATATACACACACATTAAAGTATGAGAGAAACATTATACAACATGACAAATAAAGCAGTAGCTGTATAAATTAAAACAATCTACTGAGTTTGATTTAATGCTCTTTTGATTCATTGTCATCTCCAGGAAGCCAGACATCCATGTACCGTACCTGTATGTGGACATGGGGGCTGCAGTGCTCTGCGCCAGCTTCATGTCATTTGGGGTGAAGAGGAGGTGGTTTGCAATGGGCGCTGCCGTACAGCTGGCCTTCAGCACGTACGCATCGTATGTTGGAGAGCAGGTGTACTATGGGGACTGGCTTAAGGTGAGTCACCTTCTGTTGTTTACAGTCACAAAGCTGCTGTTCTGTTACCTGTGTGCTTCTGAACACCACCACCAGACTCCCTGCAACTTCCCCTTTGATTAGTATCACTGTTTTCTAATATCAGTTATGGTATTGTGGGTAGGCTTTTCCTCTGGTTTGGCTGACTGTGAATTGTTGTAAGCAATAGAGGTTTTGAAGAGGTCAGCATGAGGCTTAACTGATAACATGAAGGAAATATTCGTCATTATGTTTCCACAAATGACAAACATGTATTTATTCTCAACATCATCAGCACATGGGTAATGTTTTGTTCCTTTTTTTTCTAATTCAATTAGAAAAACATTATAATCTTCAATTATAATTCAACACATAAGACCATAATGCAACACAAGAAAACATCCTTACAGCAGATAATTGAAGAACACCTAACAGAACAAGTGCGGGCACATAAAAGTAGCTCATACAAATAAAAAAAGACAAACCCATAAATGTAAATAAGTACAAATAAAATGACATAAATACAAAATGGGGGCAGCACATCTTCACAGTAAAATATGGTAGGAATGTTTACTTCCTATTACCTTTCCTTCTTATTATAAATAAAAAATGAGACCAGACTTCATAGAACTTTCTTTGATAATTATTAGTTTCTTGCGATCAGAGATTCTTTCTTTAGAGGTTATTTTTAAGGCTCTTTGAACTCTTCAAATCATCTCTCTCTTTTAATATGCTTTGAAACAAGCACTTGTTTCACTTCCACAAAGTCGGATATGTGTCAGATCTAGAAGCACATATGAAAGTGGCCCAGATTAGTGTTAAAATATTAAAAACAGATCTGTGTCACACATGAGGGAAAAGCAGGATCTGGGCCACCGCTATAAGTCTGAAAACAGATTGTTTTATCAGACATTGAGCTTGTAGGTTATTACAGCCTGAACTGTGTTGCCCTGCAGGTGCGGATGTATTCCAGAGCGCTGGCCATTATTGGAGGCTTCCTGGTTCTGGCCAGCGGGGCCGGGGAGGTGTACAGACAGAAACCTCGCAGCAGATCCTTGCAATCTACTGGACAAGTTTTCCTGGGAGTCTATCTCATCTGCGTGGTAAGACACGTGTCACTTTTATAGATTTGTATGTGGACGTGCTCGGTAAGAAATTCCGACGCTTCACAGCCAAAATTAGACCAAATACGGTTTTCTGAACCAGAACAGAGCAGTCACGGAATACATTTTATGAACCGACTGAAGCTCTCATCCAAATTGTCATACAGTGCATTTTGTTAAAAGAACATACCAGAGACCTTACGTTGCAATGCTAAGAGCCAGCTTGGGTCTCAACTGGAACTACAACGATTAGTCGATTGAAAGAAATTAAATCATTTAAGTCTTTAGTTTTAAAGCAAAAACTCCAAACATTCTCTGATTCCAGCTTATTAAATGTGAAGATTTGATGCTTTTCTCTGTTTTTATATGATTGTAAATTAAATATCTTTGGACTGTTGGTCAGAGAAAACAAGACGTTGCCTTTGATTTATCATTATTTTGACATTTTATAGATTAATTTATTAACCAAGAAAGTAATAGGTAGATTAATTGATAATGAAAGTAACTTAGTTGCAGCCATTGACTTAACAAGCCAAATTAAAGCCTTTTTAGTTTGGATTCACAGTATCTTCTTGCAATCACTATATGAAAAAGACCTACTTGAAATCAATACGTACAAACCAGATAATCATCATTTATATGAATGAGAATGAGGCTTCAGGCACTTTATTTCTACAGATGTCAAATGAATCACACCTTTAATACTTTCTTCACAGCAGAGTTAAAACAAAACCAAAGCCTATTTTCAGTGTCATTTTAAATAATGCAGTACCACTCCCCCCCCCCCCCCCACTAGGTTTACTCCCTCCAGCACAGCAAAGAGGATCGGCAGGCCTATCTGAACCACATCGTGGGAGGAGAGATCACTCTGATGCTGCTGGAGGTGCTGTTTGGGGTGCTGGCTCTGGCCTTCCTCTCCGGCTGCTACATCCGCCTGGCCGCGCAGATCCTGGCCACCGTCCTGCCTCTGGTGATCCTTCTCATAGACGGCAACCTGGGCTACTGGCACCACACTCGCAAGGTGGAGTTCTGGAACCAGATGAAGCTGATAGGACATAACGTGGGCATCTTCGGCGCTGTGCTGATCCTGGCTACTGACGGCTGAACCCTTGGGCTCTCACAGACAACTTTTACAGACCGAGGGTGTCTGCGCAGGATGAGATTGTTGGCCTTTACGTCACAGCCCGACTCAGTGACCTCTCAGGATTCAAACACTCTCAGACAAGCTGTTGGATGTAAGCAGCGTCGATTGTCTTTGCCTGCCAGTTGATAACTTTGCTTTTGCAAGAAAAAGAAAAAAACAGCTTCCTTTTTCAATTTAATAATTTATTCAGATTCATGTTTACATTTTTCTCTGTTATGCTCTGAAACGACACTAGTATTGATACTGTATATCTACAGGGAAAATACCTTTTACTCCAAAAACTAGTCTTAAATGGTTCGATAATGTTTCAGTATATAGTTTAAATATTTTACAAATAAAGGGAAACTTAAAATTTAACTTATGTGATATTTTCTATGAACTGGGGGGTTACAGCTATGGCCATTTGGTAATAAATACTTGTGTTGCATTTATTCAATTTAATAAGCACAGCTTTTTAAATAAATATTCATATTTTCTATGAAATGCCATTTAGTTACATGATGGTGCACAAAATGCTGCAGATTGTCCATGTTTGAGTATTTTGATAATTAAAATTGAGTTGCTTCACTATACTGAATTGTGCAAAGTTTAATTATACTGCAGTACTGTTTATTTTGATATGTGAAAACATCAGCTTTCCATAATGGATGCACAGGATGAAAGGCTGAACGTAACTGATGCCTCACGGACTAAATTGAATTTGTAAATCAGTTGCCAGTTTAGTTTTAGCTAAAACTAAGTTGTCTAATATTTACAACGGTCCTGCAATAAATCCTCCCTTCATGAAGGTTTTAATGTTCACACTGTTTTAGAGAGGTGCTGATTCAACTGTGTAGTCATTCTGGAGGATGCAGTTTGTGGTGCTGTTGAACTGTATTGCCTTATTCTGACAGGACGTTTTTATTTAGCCTACCCTCATTGATATAAATGGGGTGGACAAAATATTAAAAACATGTCAGTATAAAACAATAGGATTCAACAGCACCACAAACCGCAGCCTTCAGACTGACCATACAGTTGAATCAACACCCCTCTAAAACAGCTTGAACAAAAACCTTCATGGACTGACATGTATTAGACTGCATTAGTTTTAGCTAGCTGTACCTAATAAACTGGCAACTAAGATGCCTCACCTTTGAGCTTTAATTTTTCTAAGAGACTAAAAAATGTCCATGATGGTGTGACCATTGACCACAATCTGTAAACACCTTTAAAAGAAATCTTAAAACTTACCTTTTAGCATTCTCTTAATCCCTTTTATTTGAATCTACCCTCTTCTAACTCTGCTACTGCTTTCTGTTCTATCATTCTTATATTATCGTTTTATATTACCGTTTATTTTCACTGTATTGTTGTATTTTCATTGTATTGTTAAGCACCTTGTATTGCAATTTTGCATGAAAGGCGCTATATAAATAAAGTTGGATTGATATCACTTGTATTATTTCAGTCAAAAAAAAAACTAAAGGTTATAGGTTAGCATCGAGTGTGGTTCGGCTCTCGCAGCTTAAGAAGATCAGATGCTGGAACACAACCAGTGACTTGAAGAGACGGACACGTGGAGCATTTTTGAGATGTCAGCTGGTGATGGGAATTTCAAAAATGTTTGAAGACACACTGACAGTAACCTGTACTAACCACCACACCCACATTTATAGAAACCTGTTGTGCAATCTGTAATGTGCAGCATACATATAACTCTAGACAAAAAAAAGTCAGGGTCCTATTTTTTTAGACATCTTGTGGTGTAGTGAAGGCCTTTCCAATCATTCAAAATGAATATTGGGCACTTAAAAAAAAGATGCACATTTCAAAGATAACCTGATAGCTTGTAACAAGATGAAAGGTGAAAAAATATGAATAATTTATCCCCCTAAGGATCTAAAGGGCTAATATACTTTTTCTGTTCGCTCCTTTCTGCTACAGTGGCTGCCATACCAGATGTAGTAGGAATTTAAGGTGATTCAAAGCAGGTGTTTCTTAAACTAGAATGGCTGATATAACTACACGCTACTTCACGTATTTGAACATACAATCATATGTATAAATAAATAATAAAAATACATTTACAATAAAATAACACCCAAGTGCATACTTGGAATTTTCTCTAGGCTACCCAAACATACAGCAATAGATAAATGCTTGATTAGTGTGGTCTGCCCTTCTTTACTGATTGTGTGATTACAGTTTAAATGTATTGGCTGTTAAAATCACAGGGCATCGTTTACACTTCCAACTCTTTGGAAATTCAGAGACAAAATGTGACCTTCTGGCTTTCGATAGACCTGCTCATGAATAAAACACATCATTTTTCTTGCCTCTCTGACTCTACATCACTTACAGTTTGTTTGTTCTTACGGTTGTGCTCTGCTTTGACCAGGGCACCAATCACAGCGAGCATCACAGTGATGGTGATGACGAGCACTGACGCCGTCTCAGCAATACACAGCTGGCTGTCCAGCGATGCCAGGGAGCTCCCGGCCTGCTGAGCAGGACCATGACAGACGATGTCCTTGTAGTCGAGCACGCGCAGACGTTGAACATGCTGGATCTTGCTGAAGACGCGCTGCAGCTCACAGTCACAGGTCCAGGGGTTGGAGGACATCTGAAGGTGGGTGGTGGTGGTCTGGAGCTTCAGGAAGGTCTTGAACCTGATGCGCTGCAGCTGGTTTCCCTGGAGACCCAGCAGAGTCAGACTCCGCAAAGGAGCCAGAGCTTCAGTCTCGATCACTGAGATGTTGTTGTGGCCGAGCAGCAGCACCTCCAGGCTTTGCTGCCTGCATAACAGGCCGTCTTTGAGCACGTTCAGCCTGTTTCCCTCCAGGTTGAGGAGGCTCAGTCGAGACAGGCTGCCGAAAGCCCTGACATCCATGGCCCGGATGCGGTTGTAACTGAGGTCCAGTTTCCTTAGGTTTTCAAACTTACCCAGTGAAGAGTCCAGGTGCTGCAGCAGGTTGTGGTCCAGCCGGAGCTCCTGAAGGGAGGACAGACTCTGAGAGAAGCCCAGAGGGAGCCAACGTAGCTGGTTAAAACTCAAGTCCAGCCTTTCCAGAAACTGCAGCGATGACAGAGACTGAAAGGCAGAAATAAGGCATCACTGTCTCTGACCAGCAGATCTGAAATGCTGCGTCAAAAACAGTGGTTTATCTAACGAAGCACATTATTCAAGTATTACCATTATATGCTACTTTATACTCTTCTACATTTCAGAGGCGAATATCAGAATCAGAAATCTTCACACACAAGTAATCTGCCCTGGTATTTTGGTCCATAAGTCACAATAAACATAGTAAGAGAAAAGAGAACAAGCACTATAAAAGTGGAGAATCATAAATATAAAATACAATAAAATATATGTAAAATATATATCCGTTTTCCATGTATTTTTCACTCCACTACATTTATTTCAAAGTAGAAACTAATTGATTAGTCGACAAAAAAATGAACCGCAAAGGTGCATTTTCTCATTTTAGCTTCTCAATTGTGAAGATTTGCTGCTTTTGTTTTTTATATCTTTGTAAATAGAAAATCTTTGGCTGTAGACTGTTGATCGGACAAAACAAGCAATCTGAAGATGTCACTTTGGGCTCTGAGAACATGTGCAGGCCTTTTTTTGTTTTTCCGTTTCCTGACATTTTATAGACAAACACTTATCAAAAAACAAACAATAGATTAATCAATAATGAAAATAATCACTAGGCACATCCCTATTTCACAGCTTTAGTTAATAGTTACTTAGTGTTACATAGTGTACATTAAGATTTCACATACAAAGATCAAGTTAAATATAATGGTGCTTTATTATAGATTAAACTACCGGTGTATAAAGCATTTATGCTTCTTACACATTAATGCATCAGTAATGATTAAATATACAGTAATTTAACACTTACACCAGCAATTTTTGAGTACATTTAGCTCATACTACTACTTTTACTTTAGTACAGTTCAGAATGCAGGATTTTGACTTTATTTTTGCACTGTGGTATTATTACTTACACCTAAGTGAAGGATCTGAGTACTACTCTCACCACCGCTCTAAAACAAAGTAATAAACGCAGAATATGCATAATAACATGAAACGCACAGTTGCTATTTTTGGTACCTGTGGCTGCAGAGTTTGGATGCTGTTGTTGGACATCAGGAGGATCTTGATTGACCACAGCCCCATGAAGGATCTGGTGCACACCTCAGTCAGCTTGTTCCCACTCAAGTCCAGCAGCCAGGTGCCGTGGGGGACACCAGGAGGGACCTGGACCAGACCTCGAGACCGGCAGTCCACCAGGTCGGAGGAGTCGTAGCACAGGCAGTGGCTGGGACACAGCTTGAAGCCCAGCACCATGTTCAGAAGGAGAGGCAGCAGAGGCATCACACAGAGCACAGTGCGCCCACTGACAGGCATCTTTTGTTTAGATCAGAGTCTCATCACTCCTGCTGAAAGGCACCGTTACCCTCTTGTATGAATTTCCCTCAGAGCAATACATGTAAAAACCAAAAGGACCTGTTTCAGTGGCAGGGTACTGATGCCATTTCAGTAAATTCTCTATGAGCAGACACTGAATATTCCTGATTAGAGAGGGATTATGGGTTTAAACAGATAATCTCAAAACATAACCATATCTGGGGAACAAACCTGGTCTGGTTTGGACCCTTTCCTAAAATAAGGATTTACATCTGCTACTATATTTGGATACATGAGGCTTTTTTTCTTTTTTTTTAATGAAAACAGTTAGTCCATCTTGGTATTTCTGCATCACACTACATGAGATTATATGGTAAATCTTTGAGTTGGTGAGGGAATCAGCTTGTTAGCAATTATGGTAAAGACGACACTGGTTTTAATTCAAGTCTGTCCCAATGTAGTGTCAATCTTCAATCTTGTGTAAATTCAAAAATCATGAGAAAGGGTTCACCATTCACAATGTAAAAAAAGTATCATCTTCGCAGCACTGTAGATCATTGGGCAAAAATAGTCACTGCTTTGATAGAATTCTAATAAGGGATCAATCATTTAATTCATTTTCTAAGAAAAGTTCTCTGGTAACAGCTGCTCAACATGTGAATCATTTTACAGCCCAAACCAATGAATCCAGAAAATATCTGAAGATGAATCGATAATGAAAATAATCCTTACTTGACCTACTGTAGTAACATAAGTTATCAGTGAACAATCAACTACCATCAAACCACACCAGCCTACCTGAAATTTAACTGTACTTCCACCCAAAAGCATAGAAATCACTGCTCTTCAAGTATTTAAAGTCCAACTGCATTAAACACATTCAGTTAACTTTGTAAACTATACATTTAAAGATTTTATACAGCTGATTTACTGTTAAGTGCCCTTTGTCGCCCAGAGGACAGCAGTAAACATCACGCAGCTTTAGAGAAACCAGGGGCTTAAGACATTTAAATAATTATTTGAAACAGTGATAGCTTCAGTTCCCTGTAATTACATGGACGCATCACAATAAGGCTACCAAACAATGCCTGAAAAGTAGTATTGTAGTATCAATAAGTAGTATTAAGAGTATTGTCCATAAAAACCTGATCTGCGCAAAACCGTGGACAACGTGGCAGCCGGGTCCGTCACCCTGAGGACAGATAAGGACAGCCGTAACTCACGTTGAGTTTTCAAGCAAAGCACAAATATGCAAGCATAGTATTTTACCCAGCTGACGCATATTTTCAGTAATTCCCATTATTAAAACCAGTGATTGGATAATCTATTAATCATGATTCATGAGCCCTTCAAAAAGTTCTTGAAAATTACAGTATTACAGTCAGAATTTTTGTTACTTTTATTTTAGAAAATGTCCTTAAAGTGTGGCATTTCAAGTCACATTTTGTTTAAAATACAGAAAATACAGACAGTAGAACATGAATACAGCAAAAAAGGAAACAATGACAGAAAATAAAGCTAACAAGCCTTTCTGACTGCTCTAGTTTTCTCTTTTTGAAATGGAACTGAAGGCAAAGGAAGGAGGGCGGAAAAAGAAAAGGTTTCAGGGACAGGGGGGAGGAGTGGGGGCAGAATGAGACAAGTTAGTTAAGGAAACTATGGTTGCTTTATGGTTCATGTTTAAATTATTCTTTATAAAGTCTAATTTAAGATTTAATCTTTCCTCTCTTTTTTTGTCTTTTTTTCATTTAATGGTATTTTGATCTTCTGGATCCAGGGCCCTCAGTGCTCCTCCTTGTGGTCTCAGAATGAGGACAAGGAATGCCGACTTAGTCTGGCAGTGGGAACAAAACCACCCGTGTCGCCTTCCCCGGCCGACCCACACTGCCAACTCAAGAAGATAAAGTGGAGTCCTTCTGTGTTTGCTGTGCTTGTGAACGTTGCATGGACTTCTGACTTTCCACGTCTCTAAAATGTTTCTCAACCTGCAAGGATGAAACGACATTTATGAACAATATGGACACCAATTCCGTGAAAACCAACCCTATTTGTTCATACTTACAACTGCACTCAGTCACTATTATTTATTTCTGTCTATACTGTGTATAGGACTATTTTTCTATTTATTTTTATTGTATTTCTATATATGACATTTTTGCTGGCTGCTGTAATGCTGACAATTTCCCCGCTGTGGGACAATAAAGGCTTATCTTATCTTAAAACACAAATATCTAAACAAGGAGCACTTGGCCTAACTAATATACGACCTGGAGCTGCCCACTAAACTTTGATGATCCCAATCAGCAGTCAAGGAGCCAATTTGAATCTCATGTTGTCATTTTACACAGAGCAACACATACCAGTGAAGCAGGCTATTAAGTTTTACAAATCTTGTATCAAAATAATCCTAAAAAATCACAATGATATATAAAATACAAACAGTTATGTAGTAACTGGTGTGTGGAGGTGAGAAAGTAAGAAGGGCTTGAACTTCTCTCTTTTTATGTGCACAACATAGTGCAACACTATGAACGCCTTCCAGGAAAGACTGTCAGAAAATGTGCAGCGTTATGGCTATATTTACACAATTGTCACATCTCAAGTGTGACCGATTGGAACAGCCAGACACACTTTAGCTTCAGACGTGGTTTGACAACACGTTGTAAGAACTACTTTGTTTCTAGCACACCCCTGCCTTTAAGTTATGTCCACAATATTGCACACACATTTTAAAAAATGCATATTGTAACAATAAGTTCTCCGTTTCGGGGTTCCATCCAACTAAGCTGATAATTTTCACCCCCGAAAAACAAGAAAATGTTCAGCTGACTATGAATTTAAAAAGGCAGTCTTGTGCTTACAGCCCCTGCACAACCATGCAGGTGTTTTCAGTTACCTTGCCTCATTAGATCTCTCGTCAGGTGAAGGTGGGTGGAGCTACGCTGGGAATTACATCATGTCACAAAACTATGTACTAATAGCCGTGCTCCATTTGGCCGTGCCGGTGTGCCGCTTGTTAACATAGCAGCAAGTGAGGGGGAACTCAGTTAAAAGGAGCTGAGGCAGCAGGTGGGACACTGAATCTCTACCAGCTGATAGTACAACAGTAGCAGTTGCTGTGGTAAACTTTAATTTTAAGCTTTGAAGTGTTTTATGTGAAACAGTAGCTGTGATGTACGCATGATATTCTGCCATGTAGAGCGCAAACAATTAGTCGATGAGTCAATCAACAGAAAATTGATTGGCAGGATTTGCTGATTTTCTTAGTCATATTTGACAGTAAATTAAATATCTTTAGATTTTGGACTGTTTGATTGGACAAAAAAAAAAAAACACTATTTGAAAATATCATGTTGGATTCTGAGAAATGTGATGAGCTTTTCATAGACGATTAAAATCAAATCAAAAGGGGAAAAAAAATTCTACCAACTGATCCATAATGAAAATAATAGTTGCAGGCTTGTATTGTTGGTGAAATAATGTATAGATAGAAAGCATACTTACTATTTTGCGTACATGACTTAAAGCGCTTCCCTCTTTGCCTTTGCAGTTCTCAACCTGGTAAGGCGGCGAGATTACGACGTCGTCCATCACAATAATGTTCTTCTCCTGCCATTTACAGTCTTTGATGCTGCAAAGAAAAGTAAACGTCATCTTATCTGCGGCTGCTTGTGAAGCAAACAAGAGGCATTATCGGACCGGAGGAACTTTTTCATAGTTCTAAGAACAGTTGGAGGACCCCTCCCCTTTTTATTGTGTTTGCACTGCAAGAACTGGGAATGATTTTAGTTCTTAGAACACCGTTTTTAGAGACTTTTTTTAGCTGCCATTTCAGAGTAGGTACTCTCCCAGCACAAGAGGAACCTAGTGATGTATGTGTACATTGATTGGTTGAGCACATCTCGTAACAGTAGCCTTAAAAAAATGGACCAAAACACAGTCAAATGGACTGACAGTGAAGTCCAGGCTTCATTGAATGTATATGTGACAAGGGAATACATCGCAATTTTGACTCGTCAAAGCAAAATATAAAAATCTTGTGTGTGACGTTGTGAGTGATGCTGCTATACCAACCGCCAGCCGGCTTACGCCACTTGGTTATATTGGCGGTGCGAATGCAAACAGAAAAAAAAGTCCTTGAAGGTATGTAGTTCTTAGGGGAGCTCCCCAGAACAGTTTGGTCCGAAAACGCCTAATGCAACATGACTGTTAAGGTTTGACGCAGGATTTCCTGCATTTTTTTCTTTCTGATTTACTGGTTTTCCTCACATTTGTCTCTTTTTCTCAGCTGAAGAGTTTACTTGACTTGGTTATGACTGGCTGAACACAGTATCCACTTGTATGACTATTTCTATGTCAAATTTTTTGCATAGATGAATACAGCTCAACTACTAAATTAAGCAATTACAATATTTGTCATGTGTTTGTTTATTTTTATTTAAGAAGGGACAATGCACATTAATTGACATGGGCACATGGTTCCATCATGTTAATGTGTCAGATTTAGTCATACAGGCTCATTTTCATCTGCAGTCGCCAGCAGGTTGATGGCATATAAATGTGGGGAGTAACTGTGTGAAAGTGAAACTAATTTTAGAGCCCAGGGACACAATAGGATTTTACATGACTCTTAAATATCTGATTGGTTAAAACAGAAAAACTGAGTATCGAGAAAGATTACAATTCTCTTAAAAAGAATTTAATCAGGGCGTGACCACTGACTGAAGTTGCTTCTGTCCCACAAAATAGGGAAACACCCATGAAGGTGTCCAATAACGGTCTGATCCAGGGCTCAAAACAGGGTCCGATCAAATTTCTGAGATTAAAATCTGATATCAAACATGTCACATAACAAAACTTGTGAATTTGACTCAAAGCACGTTTAACTTTTTTTGGACAGCGAGACATGGAGGAATTTTCTCGTTTTGTTGTCTCAAGATCAAAAATAATCAGCTAGTGAACTCGTCATCAGCTTTGTTATCCTGTGATCATGAAGATATTTAGCTATCACTAGAAACAGTTAACGTCAGGATCATGAAATAAAAAACAAGCTGCGTCTTGACAGATATTTTGTGATCATTAAAAGCAAGATGTAGTGCATTTCTTTCTTTATACCTCCATTTAAACTGGTCTGGTATCAGCTCGAGTCAGCCAAAACCTGACACCGTTGTGATGTTTGTCAAATTGTGTATTAAATATGACTTTCTAGCTGGATTGTCATAGCTACAAACCAGGTGGGTTAACAGCATTGGTTGTTTTCACTGCCACACACAAGACGTGCTGGTGCTTATTCACAAATCACCCCAAAACAAAAACAGATTTTAATGCAGTAAAATACTGCATAATTCAGGAGGAGTGGAGATATCTGGACTGTGAGTTTGTCTTCGGCGGATGGGATGAGGCAGTAAAGTCAGTCAGAACAAATACAGGAGACAAATCTGCCTCAAAATGAGGCTGATTTGTCACTATATGCGGGGGGGAATGTAGACTTCTTAGAGAAAATGCATTTTCATCCCCCCCCCCCCCACAATATATTTTCTTAGCTATTTTCACCTTTTAAATTAGCACCATGTTTCTTCCGAGTTGTCCACAAGTTTTATTTTGAATTTTTGTTTCGACCTGACTCGGAACTTGAGACAAGCCCGTGTTCATGTTATTTTCAGACCCGCTCTATTGCCACGGGACTTGCTTTTAGCTCTAATCACATGGTGCATCATAATCATGGCAGGGAATAAAATGTGCTTTTTTGAGGCAGACAGAGTGTTAACTGTGAGGTGAAGTGAAACAACATGCATTGCTGCTCTTTTTGACCGCAGCTGCTTGTTCATTGGTGGAGAATCGTGCTGCTGCCAGTGTTGGTGCCTCTTTGGGTCAACCAGATTTTGGATCACGTCTAAATATTCTTTGTCAGTTTCAAACCGTGTCCGACTGCCCTCGGGTCCCTTTCAGATCGGGTCTCTTTCTGAAATTAAATGTATGCCTGTAGGGTTCAGGCAGGTTTTTCACGGGTCGTTTCGGATCGACTTATGACGACCTTTAAGGTGAGGTAAGCCAATAACAGATGGCTTAAAATATTTGAATATCAGCATTATTTCATCTTCTTTACAACATACTTCAGTGCTTATAAATTGTCTGACACATATGTACTGATGCTTTTGATCTTCATTGTAGCACTGAGCAGGGTTACCAACTACCTCCCCGACCCTGTTGACCATACAATAATATGATGTTCTTACGTTTTGTGAATAGTCTGGAATAGCTGTTGGCCCTCCACAGAAACCCCAGCACTGATTGCATAGGCTTGGGACAGCTTGTCCTCCTTTTCTGTCCGTGCTCGATTGGCAAGCTGTGAAGAGTTAAACAGAGCAAAAGGTATTCTTATCAAACATTATTAGCTTTGAACTAAGAACAGCTTCTTAGTTTTAGTTGCAGTAAGAACAAGTCAGGACATTTACAATATTTATCTTTTATTGTGTTTTGCTCCATAGGAGACTCTAGAAATGGACATTTTCTAAATATCATTTGCATACATAACTGCCACAACGAAATCTCTCGGAAATTAATATTTCCCATCACACTCATCATCATCGTCATTGGAGGCACACATGTACCAACACATGTAAAAGGACAAAAACAACATTGATGGACTTACCTTGCTAACATTCAGTGATGCTAGTGGGGGTGGAGTCTCAGTGCGGTCATTTATTATGTCCACATCAGAAACATAGGCTAAGTTGATCAGGATGACGTCGTTGAGGTTTGGCTTACCGCTGGAGGAAGCGCATTCTTTGGAAGAACTCGAGTCAAGGCACACAACTACATGACAATGCAACACAAAATGACTATTGAAATCTGACCCCTGATGAAGCTGAACACCATCACTTAGACTGAACAGAGACGCTTATGAGACAGAACACTGGCTGACGAACACTGACAGTGAAAGGTAGTGCCAGTTACAGCATGTGGCCACCAAAGGCAGTGCTGCCACCTATAGTGATGATGGATGAATGAATAAAGACTTGAGAAATGTGTTACAATGATGTACAGCTTATGCACATACATACAGCTGCAAAGCATATGTTCACTTTCTGTGATTTTGAATGACTTTCTTAGCTAAAAAGTCCGCTAAATGAATTGTCTTTTGAGTCAATTACCCAATATGACATATTTCATGAAGTACCTGATTAATAAAATAAACTAAACCACGGGATCTTGATCTTTAAGTGCACTGGTTTGCAGTCTGATGAAGTCCTTCATTTTCCGAGGATGAAAAACAGCAAAATTCTGAATTTATATACAGAAACATACACAAAAAGTAACAGGAAAATGCTGCAAATTTATCTTAACATTAATCTGTGGTTTTTAGAAACCCTGACAGACCAGGGCCTCAAGGCATCGACCCCACTTGCCCTGTAAGTAAGGCGGCTTGTCGGACTTGAACGCGATGCTGATGCAATATTTTAGGCATATTGATGGCATCATTTCTTTAAGTGCTTCTAATTGTTTGGCCCATTGATTGAAAAAAACAAAAAGACACAAGCTAGGTCAGGATTTTACCTGTTATGACGGTGACAGTGTGACCTTAAAAGTTTGACCTAGTGGTAAAAGTAAAACTGCTCAAACTTTCAATGTCAAGTGTCATTAAACGCACAAACTGGTACGATCCTCGCTGCATATCATATAAGACTAAATCCGTACTGAAAAAGCTTCATGTAAACGTCCAGGCTTTCCTAGCGCACAGGCTGACTCAAATGGCTTTCCTAAAACTAATATGACCGCGATGTTCAGTTCATTTTGGACGGTACTTCAGTGTCACAACCGTTCAGACACACGTAAAGGCCCGTGATGCCAGCTGTCAAACCTCCACATCGTACCAACTTCATTCACGTGGTGTCTCTCCCCACAGACCGTAACTACATCTTAAGACTCGGGGCAGTGGAAGTCACGAGGTGGCCCCAAATGCCATACATAACGTTCATATTACTCATTCACACACAACCGTGAATGGGTGTAGCTGGACATGTTCACCAGCAAGCTAACGCTAGTTGTAATGAACTCGTGATGCCTGTCGAAATGAAACGGAACTGGGGCATAATTTGTCCCACAGTCACCCAACAATTACAGTGTCGCCAGAATCGGGCGAGACGGGGAAAAGCCCAGCTGGTGAGCTCGGGGATGCTAATGCCGTTAATTGAGCTAGCAGCGGCAGTGTGGGGTTGCTCGAAAGTTAGCATGTTAGCCGAGCGAACGGCAAGTTGGTCGTAGCGGGGCAGCGCAGTCGGTGCCCCTCCATCACTAGCTTTGGGAAACAATCGTTAGCATCTCCGAGTAACGGCTTCGCGAAGTGCGTGGTGTGAACGTGTGGAGCGAGGCGCGCTAAACGTCAGTTAGCTTGCTAACTAGCCACGGTCCGTTGAGAGCACACAGCCATGATGCCTTACTGGGACTCGCTGCCAGATAGTGATCCATGTTGAGGTCCGGCAACACAATGAGCGGATTCACAACACATGCGCTTCCAAGCGGATAACGTGAAGCCACGAAACGAGCCGGCAACGCCAACGGGGTCTTCAACGGATGAGGGGTGGATGGGCAACTATCTCGCAAATGGAGATATTTAAAACGGACAAAGATATGTAACTCAGCTACCACCAATTACGCCTGCGCGGATCACTATTTGACATATTTTCGGTTACCCTACAGGCCCTCGCGGCCAGGCAGGCCAGCGAGCCGCCCGCAACTCCACACAAACAAAGGATACTCAGAGTTAACATCTTGGACTGGTAGTCAAACGCGACCACTTCTCCTTGCAGACGTTGGCCCAGGCAGGTGAGGCAAGAGACATGGCTCCCGACGCTGAAATACTCCCCCGGTCCAGGAGCCGCCATCTTCTCCGCCAGGAAACCGGAGCGCCCGTCTTACGTAAAACGACGCGATGTCGTATGGAGACGGCACCTGGGCGTGTCGAGGAACGTCGCGTTCTGGTCATTTATTCAAATACGATGAATTATATTTCCCACCTAATCGGTTTAACCTCGTGTTATAGCATAAAGCTTCAGCTAAATGATTTAACTGTAGATAAATGTAAATATAATTTCATTTATCAAAGCAGAAAGTTGTGGCTTTGTCTCCCTTTCAGCCCGTTTCCAGTTGAAGTGCTCCCCCTGCCGGCGACAAGGCTGCACTGCTAGCTTTGCTGCGGCATCACACCTTGAAGTCCACAAGAATCAGGGTTGCGTTTTTATTTTTACCTCCATCATTCAAGTGCATGTATCGGGAGAGGACGCGGGCATGGAGGCCGTTTACACCCAAGGCATCTGGATGGCTGAAAGTCTCCAGCAGAGGACGATAAGTCAAGAAAAACTGTGGCAAGTAGTCACTCATATTGGAGACCCCAAAGCAGCCTTCCTGCTCGTCTTTCCTTTCACGTATTTCATCAGCAAACGCGCCGGAGCCGCGGTGCTTTGGGTGGCAGCTGTGTCGGAATGGTTAAACCTGGTGTTTAAATGGTAAGACATGTTCTAAACAGGGTCTTAAAGCCCGGCCTTTACTCTCCGACTGTTATCTTTAACATGTCAGCATGAAGCTAAACGTCATGTTGACGTGCAGATATGTCAACGACAACTGTAGTTTTTTTCTTTCTCCATTTTCAACTGCAACAATGAATTTTATGTTTCATTTCACTGCATACGTCGCAGCTTCCGGGACCCGTCCAACCGTGTGCACTGTCCGAGGTGAAACAGTTAACAGCGGAACCTTTTTATATACAGTACAGTTTAGTAGTTATTAGAAGTGGCATTTCCCCATGGACGTGTCAGTAACCCTATACAAGAAAAAGGAAGAGTGGTCAGAAAGGAAAATTGCTAACACTGGTTACTTCTCACAACAGCTTATTAAGAATAGTGTATACAGGTAGGGGGTATTATAGGTATAGAATTAATAGAGGTAGGTGTAGAAAAGAAAATGCAATTGTCTCTAAATTGAGGTGAAGATGTGCAAAACCTAATGCAACAGTCACAAACAAGAAAGTATCAGATATATGTGAGGTTTGTAAATTGTTGAGAATGTGCTAATAGGATGTAAAAAGTTCAGGGTAGAAAGAGACAGACTTAAGGATAGGGTGGTAGAAATTGGAAGGAAAAGGAGTAATAAATGAGTGTTGGTCAAACAATGTTAGGGTTTCATATCCAGAGTACAAACCCTACCTAAAGTCATGATGTAACACACTCTGGTACAATAGGTGGCAACATGCACCTTTATGACCAATACAGAAATGTACATTATTGTATTTTATGTGTTGTGAATTTCCCAGGATGCTGTTTGGAGAAAGGCCATTCTGGTGGATAGGTGAATCACGTCTATTCGTCAACAAACAACCCAAAGTTCACCAGTTTTCCTCCACCTGTGAAACCGGTCCAGGTGAGCCATAGACAGTACACTTGATTCATTGCACAGTCAGAGCTCTAAAGCTGGCGTCTGTCTCTCAGGCAGTCCGTCGGGTCATGCGATGGTGACGGCAGCAGTCTGGTGGGTCGTGGTGTCCTCACTGGGGTCATTTCTGTACTCGCGTACTCACAGGTAGGCCCATTTAAAACAAACCAATATGCTGCTTTGGCTTTTAAAATATGCAGATAAATAAATTGGAGGATATCAGAGCTATTTTAATGAATCTGTCTTTCTCTGTGCCTCCAGTGTGGTGTTATCAGCTGCTCCCTACCTGCTCTATGTCATGATGCTGGTGGCAGTTGGAATCTCCAGGATCTTTATCCTCGCCCACTTCCCCCACCAGGTCATTGCTGGCTCCATCACAGGTTTGAATACAGTTTTGTGCATAACCTGAAACATGGAGTATGGGTAGGCTGTATTGATTAAATCCTCTATTTCTGTATATGCAATTTTACATAAAAAGTTATATAATATAATACATTTCATGGAAAATATATAAAAAAATCATAAATGGGTTAAACAACCAGACAGTATTGGCTGTTTTTGGCTAATCCACTGAATTAAATACCTGACAAGTACTTCTTCACACTGATGCAAAAGTCATAGGAGTCCAAAACTACCATAAAACCTCTGCCTAATACACTCAGAGATGTTAAGCACAGAATAAACTGTATGGAAAAACCTCTGACAGGCAAAAACATGTATGTTGTCTCACGGTATAAATCATCATATCATTATTATTTGTGTTTGCAGTAAAATTTCATAACATTTCCTCTCTACCTTTTGTTACCACAGTTGTTAAGAACATACAGTATATTTGTCATTGCAAATTTAAACTGATTGAATTGTTCTTGTCAGGTTTCATTCTGGGGATTGTTCTGAGCCGCAGAGTACCAGAAGGTCGCCCCCTGCTGTTCTTCTTTAGCTTCAGCATCGGCCTGCTGCTCAGTACTCTGATGCTGCATGCTGGACTACAGCAGCTGGGAATCGACCTCTCCTGGTTCGCCTTTTTATTATATCTGTGTGTTGATGAGTCTGTTCAGTGCATAATAAGCTCTGTGAGGTGAAGTACATGTTTCTTGCCTACACTGGACATATTCTATCTATTCCACAGGTCTATTGCTTTGGCTAAGAAATGGTGCAGCCGTGCCGAGTGGATTCGTTTGGACACGGCCCCATTCTCGTCTCTGACTCGAGACTGCGGGGCCCTTCTGGGTTTGGGGCTGGCCCAGTACTGGAAGCCTGGCGGGTGGTCTCTCCCCTGGGCTCCACGGGCTTTGTCTCTGGCCATTTCATCCATGGGACTGTACCACGTCAATCGTCTGCCGCTCCCCATCCGACCACAAGGCCTCTTCTATGGCCTGTTCTTTGTCAAATTTGTTATAGTGCCCCAGATTGTCATGGTGCTTGTGCCTGGACTGGTTTATCTTTTCACACACAAAAAGAAGAAGGACTAGAAACCATTGTCTCTCCACATTAGAGGTGTCTTTCCTTCTCAGTTTCTGTAAACACTTTACATGTCTATTTAATGTATTTCATGGCTGCTCTTGTGGGTAAAGGCTATAGTTAGTCACTCCATGTTGATTTTCATGGTCTTGGGCCATATATGTGGGGATTGTATTTATTTTTAATTTACTGCACATTTACAGTAAATGTATATACCGTAATAGTAATAAGTGTTGTAAATACTACAGTATTATTTCAAAATAGCTTGTAGCTATAAGATTTTTTGTTAGAAAAGTGCAGTTATGAGGTATTGCGCATCAAAGAATATGATATGTGATTTGAAAAACATGTTTGGCAGGGTCTAGCATTTGATTGTTACCAGAGAAAGAACATATTTTGCAGTGTTGATCATTTGTACTCACTTTATTAACAACATTTCAGCCCTCAGACCCTGATCAGGTAAAAGGTTGAGTAAATCAGATGAAAAAAAAAGATTTACTGAATGAAGGTCTGATGACTGAAATATTGTTCATAAAGTGAGTACAAGTAGTTGACAGTGTGCAGAATTCTTTGTTTTTTTTCACAGTCAAGAGTTTTTGATTATTAAGACTTTCTGGTGTGCAAGAATTTTACGTTTGTTTACATTATGCAAGAAATGTCAGAAGAGCACTCCACCGATTTAGCATTGCACTCCTGTAACATTGTCGGACTCATGATGGAGAGTAAAAAAAAAGAATCATAATCGATGCAGCAGAACCATTCTTCTTCCTTGTCAAAACCTGGCGCCTACATTACCCACAATGCAAGTTAACCACCAACAGTTCAGTCATTTCTTTAACGCCACACCCCCAGATTGTTTTCAATTTTTTAAACTTGTAGTCTTCAGCTGCAGCCGACGCTGACTCAGGTGACATCACATGAGCCACTTCATCAGACTTCGCAGTTCCCTCTTGAGCCGCAATAGGCTTTATACAACTTTTTCACGGCAGTTGTACTCCCCAAAACCTGTAAACAGACTTTGATGTGTAAAATATGTGGAGTTGCCCTTTAAAATTGCACAACAGAAGCATCAAATAACATTCTGTGTAAAATTCAACAATTAAAAAACTCAGATGAACCATTTCTAGAAAAAAGCACCATCTTCTGGTCCAGCTGGTGCTCATACTTACGAGTTAAAAGGTTAAAAGATGTATGTTGATGTGTGTTACATGATCACTTAACAATATAATAAAATCCAATTAAACAACACCATTAATTTAAACATGAATAATTTTACAAATGTATTTTGGGGAGTTGTATTGGATTGCATCAGAAGTTTGTTACTCTGTCGACACACTGGTGTTATATGTTTTGACCAAAATCATCCACATTACATTTGTGTATTATATTCAAAAAATCAGTAAAATAAATGACTGACATGCAGGGCGTGTTTCAGTTGGTAACCATTTATAAATATGTTCTTTTTTTCCAATACATAGGTTTGACTGTACAGATTACAATCAGCTATCATGAGATAAAAACACATTCTTTTTTATTGTTTTTAATTAAACTTTTTATCACAGCGATCTGAAAGCTCACATTTACAGACAAGAGAACTCTGCTCAGCAAGCAAATACATTAAAATAAAACAAAAGAACCTTTTGCTTTTGTCTGGTGAGGTTGAAGGAAAATGATAAGGATAGTTCAGGGATAGCAGACTCCTTATCTTGATCCGAACGTTGTATCACACACCAGTCAGAACACTGCTATACATGTTTCTGCTTGAGCTCATGGAAAGAATAGAACATGCATCAGACTATTTACAGCAAACTAATATACACAGACAGCCATACACCCTCAAATATCCTCAACTTAGAAGTTCTTGTTTAAATTAAGTATAATACAGTTTATACCTTAATTTCTGTAAAGATAAGTAGGGCATCTCTCTGGTAGCAGGTGAAACTGAGAATGAACAGGAGACAGCCAGGGGGAACTGTCTCTCTTATATTCTTTATCAGAGAACCAAAATAAAATGTTACAGACAAATGGTCTATAACCTTTCCCACATATACAAATAACTTGAATATTCTCATTATTCCACTTTCTCTATCACCCAAACTCCAGATATGGAGTTTCTAGGTACTGAAACGTCATCCTTTTTTTTTTTTTTTGCAGTAGATTTGACTTCATTTCAAGATGTGTGCAAGACCAGTGTATTAGACTGGCTACTTTAGAGTTAGAGGACTTTAATGGATATTTTTTATGATGTGGAATACTAGAATATGATTGGCCTCTTGAAACGGACTTGCTTAACGAACAAACCCGAGCTGGACTGAGTGGAATATCTGAGTCAGTATATACAACTTGTGCTAGAAAGTCTATACATCTTCACCAGTTTAAAAACATTGTTTGCTCTTCATATTGTCATTCATTGCTGCTTTGTAAATCATATAGTAATAGCGTTTATGATAGTCTGGTATCACTGGTCAGAGGTCTGACTGATCACACACCCACTTGCTCCAAATTCAACAATCATAACAACAAAGTAAGTAAAATACATAAAGTGCACCCTTAGTTAAGAACTTAACAGGCATTTTTAGTGCAGAAGTGGCGGAATAAAAATGCATTGTGGGTAAAAAGAAACAACAAAATAATGCAGGAGAAAGGGAAAGGTCTGTAACAGTGGTCGTGTATGCATTTGCTTGCTTTTAATCGCTGAGCACTATCCATGTTAACCCATCACTAGCATATGTACTGTACGTTCTGCTCTCTCTTAGGAACATACAGCATCATTGCGTATGGAGGAGGGACAAAGGCAAACTTTGATACTCGTGTGCCACATGATAAAATCACCTACCACAGGTCTTCCTATTCATCATTTGACCAGCATCCTGCAATTAAAGATGGTTTAAAATTCCTGTAGCCAAAGATTCAAACTAGAACCAAATGTATTTCCACTCAAGGTCGAATTCTTTTTGTCTAATACCGCAGTCTGTACTCAAAACAAGTTTGATTAATTCTGAGAAACAAGAATATGAGCTTGTACAAAACTACAGCAACTGATGCTTTGCCTGTTTATATAAGCAGATGGTTAAGCAAGTATTCAAAGTTCTTTATTGACATATTGGAGCTGGTCCAATATGTCAGAAAATGTTAGCAATTGCAGCCTTGACAGCTGGTTTAACGCCACACTAAGGCATATCATGAGGTCTGTGTTACAGTAATGATACCAAAAAGAAATACAGAAAATCATAATTCACGTATCTGAACGGCAGGAATGAGGTAAAGTGACTGGTTTCAAATCAACCAAAAATGATGCAAAAATAGGTGAAGGGACCGTGTGCAATAGTTTGATTTTTGTTCTGACACAAGTATTTTAACCCCTGCTTAAAGCTAGACTCTTTCTGATGCTCTGGGTAAGATTTGAATCTACATGTGTGCTTATTAACTTAGAGCTAAAAACAATTTGTCCATTAATTGATAATCGATTGATCACTGCCATCATTTTTTAAGCAAAATGCCAAACATTCTCTGGTCCCAGCTTCTCCAATGTGAGGAGGTGCTGCTTTTCTCTGTTTTTGTATCATTGTAAACAGAATATATTTGGGTTTTGGACGGTTAGTCAGACAAAACAAGACATTTGAAGATGTCACCTTGGACTCTGGGAAATTATATTGGGCATATTTTACTTACATTTTACAGAAAAAAAACAATTCTATGAAAAAATGATCTGCAGATTAAGAAAATAATCGTTAGTTGCAGCCTTAGTTCAGATCACTGATGACCTATTGCAGCACAGAAAGCATTTTCTTGCATTAAACCATGACAAAATCTTTTTTATTTTGACACAATAGAGGTAATTATATCATTCAAAGTTGGTCAATGTCCCTCATTCCTTACCCTGGTCGGTTTTCCACATCCATATGACTAGCAGTGGGACACAAAGGCAGGGTTAACAGAATACAATTCAAACGCAAACTATGTTTTGTTTTATTTCTATGTACAATATATAACTTAATTATAAATATTGTCATTTTTCTCTAAGTACTGAGTTGTTGAGCCATTTGTATTTTCTGAGCAATGTACAGTATTGAACATATAATATTGTATTACATAGAATAGAGCCTACTAGCAACCTTGGTTAAGAGCACACTTTGAAAGAACAGAAGATGGATACAGAGTCCACAAGTAGAGTCCGATGATTAGTACTTTTTCACTTTCACTCTGACAGTCCCACCTGTTGTGTTCACTTGTGGGAACTTTGTGCCACACAACATTTTGGAAGTGCACTGGTCTTTGATTCAGTATGAGATCAGAACTGAGGACCCTTCTGTTATCCTACCTGTGTGCAGAATTATGATAATGAAATAATCGGTTCTCACTGTTAGTTATGTTTTTCATATAAGATAATGTCTACAACCCTACGTGTGTGCCGGCTGCCTGGTTTTCTCTCTGACTGGATCTGTCTCTCATGAGTTCTTTAAGGTGAGTTCGTCCATGTCACGTACACAAGGGTCAGCAGCATCTGCTGTTGAGCTAAATATTTTTCTATTTATCTCCTCTCACTCCCACTAACAAGCCCAGTCCAACCAACCAATCACAGACAGGCCATCACACATTTGACTCCACAAATGGTCTCTTTGGTTTGATGGGGGAGGTGGGGCCTTGGGTCCGGGAGTCACGCGAGAGCTGGCGGTACATGTTGTCCTGGTAGGCCTGTGCCACGGGCAGAGTCCTCGCCACCTTCACATCCGGGTAGGTGGGAACCTGGCTGACCCGCTCCAGGATGTCCCCGCTGCCACGGGAGCCGTTGGCCAGCTTGCCCAGTGATGGGGGCTGGGTCTGCGAGTAGTAATCCTCCTCCAACAGGTGTCCATTTTGGGCGTTGTTTGTCTTGTTGTAGTAGGCGATATTTCCCAGCGAGGCGGGGGGACTGTAGGTGGAGCCTTGCTGGACTAGCTGGCCAGGTGAGGTGGGGCTGATGGCAGAGTCCATGGATGTCATGGCCCTGGACCGCGAAGGCTGATGCAGGTACTGCTGAGTCCGCGCCGTCTTGTCTATGATGCCCATGAAGGGCGTGTTCCGAGAGCGGGTGGTCTCGCCTTGATACAGCCCCCCACCGCCCTGGGAGGGAGAGATGGGAGAGATGTCATCACAGGTGCGCTCATATGTGGCTTGCAGGGGGATCTCCATCTGCTGAATGGAAGAGGAAGGCCTGAAGCCTGGAGCTAAATTCGAGGTGGATCCAGTTGAGATATTGTTGCTGGAGGGGGAGAATCGAAGGCCTACGCTCTGAGAGTGGATGAGAGGCCTGGGGGTGGGCACGTGCTGCTTCATCTCAGTAGTATTGGCACTGACGGGACGTCTCACCATATGGGGGATTTCAGGAGAGCCCAGCTGGCAGGGGGGCATGGCATTGGCGCGCTCCAGTACGTGTTCAGAGACTGGGTAGTAGGCGGCTGACTGGCTGCGGCTTATCTGAGGTGTCTGGCTGTAACGGATGCCCCCCGGGCCCCCGCTGCTGGCGCGGTAGGCAGAGGAGGGGCGCTGGGGTAGTTCATCCTTCAACAGGCCCGACTCCATAACCCCTCCTCGGCCGCCGTGCTGACAGAGGGCCCCAGAACTGAGGCTGGCCTGGACCTGGGGCATGGACCGTCCATCCAGGGAGGGCTGGTACACCAGTCGGCTTTCCACATCCACTGAACCCCCTTGGTAGCGACCACCAATGGAGTGGCCCATTTGGCCACTGTAAATGCTGTTGCCCATCACATTGCTGGGCTGGTTTGTGCGGACTATTTGGGCTATAGAAGGCTGAAGACGAAGGCCTTGGGCTTGGTGGTGCTGGGAGGACAGAGAGGGCTGTGAGCTCAGCTGGAATGAACGCTGGCTGCTCATCTTAGACAGGGGAGATTTGGGTCGGCCGGGGAGCTGCTCTGTCTGGTAGCGCACAGGTGACCCAGACTGGGATCTGTACAGACAAACACTCTCTACTGGCGGACTGGCTCTGTATTGAGCAGCCCGACGTAAAGGGGAAGGCGGTGGGCTCTGGTGATCCATCCCCTGGCCCCCACCCATAGGAGGCGGGCTGAAGCCGTAGGACTGCTGGTGCACCGGGGAGGTATGAGGCGGGCTGTGTCGGTAATGGGAGTTCTGATGTGTCGGGGAGAGGGATGGCGATGTGGGCTGGTATGACCCGCGGGTTGGAGAGGACATGGAGGAGGAGGTGGGGTGGTATTCGTAGGGCTGGCCCATGGGCGAACCTCCAGCTAAGTAGATCTGATCTGGATGTGTGGGGGAGAGCGGTGGGCTCTGAATGATGGGAAGGCTGGACGGATTGGTGAGAGACTCAGGTGGGGGCAGACCCACAGACATGGCCTCCAGCTCCTGCTCCAGGTAGTCCTCGTCCTCAAACAGGTCCTGGACGGGCTCCATGTCCTCCAGACGGGGCTCTGGGGGAGGGGGAAGAGGCATGGACAGGGACAGGGACAGGGACTCCTCCTCTTCTGGGGGAGGTGTAGGAGGAGGGGAGGGAGGAGGCTCCAGCTCCAGGTCCTGCTGCTGGTGCTCCTCCTCGTTGAGCTGGTGACACTCTTCCTCCACCCTCTGGAGCAGCCGCAGGATCTCTCGGTTGTTGGGGCACTGCTTTATGGCTTCATTCAGGTCCTCTAAGGCTTCAGGAAATTGTCTGGAAATAGGAAAATTATGGTTATTTGGGGGGGGGGGGGGATGTCATATTTCTCCAAAATCGCCAACAAATGACGTCCAGAACTGTATGGAGGAACATATTAGAGTCACAGTGGGATGAAAGGAGTGTACCTGCTGCTACGCTTGGCACGTGCCCTGGCATAGTATGCCTCGTACGATTTTGGTTTCAGTTCGAGTGCCTTAGTAGCAAATTCCTCAGCCATCCCAAAGTCCTGGAGAGATTGAGCAGAAGAGAACACTGATGAACAACACCCAACACATATCAAGACATATGGCCAACAGCATTATCCTCATTATGTTCCGATGTATGATACTATTTGGTTTGGTTATTTAATTTGATAAAAGTTGTCAAAAGTTCATCTAAAATAAGTCTGCTTTAGTAAATCCCTGAAACTGTGACACTAGTCACTCGCGCTGGCCCTCTGCCGACTTACGTTCATTTTCCTCCGACATCGGGACAGGTTGAGGAAGAGCGATACTTTGAGTTCCCTGAATGTCTTGAGGTCCTCGCTGAAGCCTTCGCGTGGAAACTTTTTGAGGGCATACTGATAACGCTGCGCTGCCTCCTTCACCTTCCCCTTCTGTTGGACAAACAAGACAAGAAACACGTCTGGTTATCCTCCCTTCACACTGAAATAAAAAGCAAATCTGAAACCTTCACAATATAAAGCAGAGCTAGACATAAAGATATGTCAACAACTTTTAAAGCCTGTGAGGAGAGCCTATTTGGTTGTTATTAACAATAAAATTCATACAAACTAATCAATGTATTTGGTTTGGGATATTACAATACAGATTTACGAAAATCCCACATGCAGAGTCATGATTAACATGTATAAATCTAAGAACTTCAATTTTCTACCTTCTCCACAGAGTATGAACAAAATGAAGAAGAAACTATATAATTTATGTTGAATGACATTGACCCAAGTCTATATTGCTCATTACAGTAAGAAAAAGGATCAGCACACGGTCCTAGCTGAAAAAATAACATATATTGAATTGGTATGTGGTATGATATCAGTATATTTTTATATTTCACGTTTAAAAGATTTTTATCATTTCACAGATTTATCTCTAATTCAAACAATGAAATCCGAGCTGCAGAGTGCAGGGCCCGTTCTCTGACCTTGTAGTAGCTGTCCCCCTCCTCGATGAGTTTGCTGAGTAAGATGATCATGATGTCGGGTTTGGAGGTGGCCATGGCCCATGTGGCTGGACCTGGGTAACACAGGAAGGAGCAGATGAAAAAAAAAAAAAAACACACAATGAGAAAGACACACAGTAATACGCAGAAGAGGAGGAAGGAAGGAGCGACTGGGAGTCACACTACACACGACAATAATAACAGGGATGAGGACAACAGTCATAATGGGGAATGGAGGAGAAAAGACAGGCAATCCACTGCAGAGAAAAGATTACAAAAACCTGCTCTGACACCTCGAGAACACTGTGACCTCGCTATGGGACATCAGACCTGGGTCAAGTAGTATTTGCCAATAATTATGAGTGTTTTTTTTTTATCCTGCTGGGTGTCAAGTTTGCCTAATTGGAGTGCAGAATGAGCACATTTTGAATTGTTCTCACATGGTTGATTAAAATGAACTGGGGCGATTACCTGCAAATACGTTTTGGCCCAGGCAAACCCAGAGTAGATTTAGAGTACATACAAAAAAAAAAAATAAATGCTGTCATATCTATCTATTGGGACACATTTTCTGTCTTGTCAAGAAGTGCAGGTGTACAGTAATTCTTTGTACTACTGACTGATTCAGGGATGTGATCAAGAACAGCAGAAAAAGCAGGAAAAACTCCCAATAAATACAAATGGGAGTCGTGTATTTAAAACAGAAAAGAAAAAAAAGACACTTCATCCCTGCAGACTGTTTAATGACTGAAAAATCAAACACAATCCCTTGACTGAAACTGACGTGTTTTTTCTGTATCTGCGCAACAGCAATCCTTGACACACGTACACACACCACGGAGATGAAAAGGAGGGGATCTTGCACAAGGAGACACAGGGCAGGTACAATAAACAAAAGAGGCAAGCAGGAGGGATATAACAGAGCTCTGCAGGCGCTAGCTGTCGTCTGAGCTGGTGGTAGTGGTGGTGGTGAGGGGAGGAATGCTGCTGACTGGTCTAGCTGACACAGAGAAAACGTCTGGGAGATGAACGATGCAGTACAGTGGTTTCACCTCAGTCTGTGGTGGCGGTGGTTACAGAGGAATTACAAAGACATGCATTTTCCACTAAATCACTACCACGCAAGTGTTACTGAGGGCTTCCGTCATGCATCTGTGGAATGGAAGGTCAACACCTTGATACGACGTCACAGGCTGGAGGCCGGGCATGCTGTCATTGACAACTTGAGCATTAGCATCTACCTCTAGGCAATCCCGACTGCATCACTGTCAGTGCTAATACCTTTGCATATTATTATTTGTCAGTTTGAGAAGGTTTTGGTAGCTAAGCTCGCCTGCCGACACTTAGGACGACACAGACAACACAGAGAGAGGAGATAGAGCTGTCAAAATGCCTGGTGGGGTGAGAAGTCGACAGCCTTGGCTTTACCTCGGGGCCGACTGGGCAGCGTCTGACATCCTGGGGCCGGAGAGAGAGGCGGGGGGATAGGGGCAAGAGGGGGGGAAAGGAGGAGGAGGAAGGAGGTCATGAGCAAGGGGGGTGGGGGTGGGGGTGTGGGCAGAGTTGCCAGAGAAAACAGAGAGAAACAGCGAGAAGGTGAAAGAGAAAGAGAGGTGATGGCAGTGGTGGTGGAGGAGGAGGAGAAGTGAGAAAAGGAACACAAAAAAAGCAGCAGTGAGAAGCAGAGATAAGTGCCTCAGCAAAAAAATAAAAAATAAAAAAATAACAGAAAAGAAAAGAAAACAGACACCGAAAAGAAACACCGCAAGCGCTAATAACAACCTGTCTCTGAGCAACCGCAGAGGAGTAAAAAGAGAGCATGTGATTGAGAGAGAAACAGGGATAGCGTGAGCGATAGAGACATACAGAGGCACAGAGAGAACATGGCAGAGAGAGAAAGCAAAATAACATACCAACAACAGTAGTACAATAAAAAGAAACACACATCAGAGCCATAAATAGCTGAGGAGAAGAAGCACGATGCGGCAGTGGGGGGGGCGGATGGCATACAGTAGCAGGAAGTGGTTGAAGCTACATGGAAACACAAACCTGAATCCATGGCTTATTGCAGTAAAATGCTACAGTGCTCTATAATGACCAGCAGGAAGTGTGTACTTAAAAGGAAGTGCCTTTTCATCTTTGGACTCTCCCTTCGTAGACTTTCATGCAGCTCATGCTTGAACTCCAATGCATGACCTTTTCAGCCAAAATACAATCTCAAATTGTATCTAATTTCACGGCAGGCAAATGACCTTTCATTATGGCGCTAGAGCACAAGGACGCTGCATTTAGAAGAGGTCCTTTGTCAGCTAAATGGTAGACTCTTAAATCCGTCAACCTGCTCTCACCTATCTTGGCTCCTTTTTTGAGCAGGGCGACCACCACCGACGTGTTTCTGCAGCCCACCGCCCTGTCGAGAGGACGCATCCCGCTGTAGTCTACATGCTCTATCATCGCCCCATGGTCGACCAAGAACTGGACCTGAAAAGACAAAGAAATGTGGTGAGAATAGCTGGGCAACTTTTTATAGAACAATCAATTATATGTTGTCCATGTGCTGAGTCGCAAAACTGTAACTGTGAATAATATCTCTCATCTGCTCCAGACTCTTTCTTTATCACGTTAAGAGAAGTGCAACATTTCAAACCCAAATTGACTCTTTGAGAAAGCATTTGATGCTAGCTTTTGGTACTTAGCAGAGTGCTAGAATTAAAGATTCCTTCCAAACACGTGTTTAGACATGTAAAGATACTCCGTGGAAAGATAATTTGTGTCTGACATCAATTACCTTGTTAAAGTTCTTAAAATTACTCTCTTTTACAATCACAGCCTACTCCTCCCTCACTGAAATATTTTTTGTTTCAAAAGTTAAAATACTAGACACAAAATGTCTGCTGCTTCGCAGAAAGGTCCATTCTCAGTGTTTGTGCAAGTTTCCACGTTAAACTTGTCTTAGTTGCATACTGGACCATGACTGGATTCTAAACGAGGTACGGTACTGGTACGTACACGTCTTAAACTCAGATTTAAGGTGAGCACAGAGAAATTCTGCCCCTTCAGCAAATTAATTTGAAAAATCCTTCTGTACGGTGAAGGTCAAACATCCAAGTGAAGCAACAATAAGCAAAACACATTTCATTTAAGGTTCGATACCCAGCCCTTCCTGGCCACTTACCACTTCAGAGTCTCCATAGAAGGCAGCCAGGTCGAGGGGCGTGCGCCCATTCTTGTCTGCGTGGTCGGTGGCGGCACCGCTCTCCACCAGGCAGCGGACGACCGGTAAATGGCCTTTCAGACAGGCCCAGCTCAGAGCGGTCAGACCCTCCTTATCCATCAGAGACAGAGAGGCTCCTGGGAAAAGAAATGGCAGCGGTGAGACACAGCCAGGCGTCTTTCACTCTCAATTCTGTTATCTGTTGTCTGGTTTGTCATTTTTGCTATTTTATAACTAACTGCTTAATTCGTTTGGATGGACTTTTAAAATCTGCTGCTGATTAAATTGGGCTGTAATTACTGTAAACACAATCTGAAAACAGTAATTACGCTCATGTTTATTAGTGCAGTGGCTGTGTGCTTTTTGTATGAAGGACAGTGAGGTTTAGTTTAGACAATTATACTTATCATACATTTTCTATATTGGTTATGTCAAATCTGATTCTACTGCACGTCTGTCAGGTCTGACTCTGACATACAGTTTGTTTTTGCATCCATTCCAAATAGAGAAAGACACACAGGAAGTGCTGTCAAAAACACAGAGTAGTAGCATAGTGATTAGAGTTAAGAAGACATGTTTAACAGGGCAATTCAATCCCAGCAATTCAATGCAAGTCTATCCCTTAAACTGACCATCCACTGTCATTTTGATTTATATACTGTATTTCTTACATTACCTCCAGACTGACTACCAAAGATCAAGATATTTATTTCCTTGGCTATTCATTTATTGAACAATCTTCCCATTTATATATGTATTTATGTGTTTACGAGCCCCAACTGACCCCAAATTTGTTCTAAACCCAGGTTTGTTATCTTAGTTATAGAACCTTACCTTGAGC
Organism: Macquaria australasica; assembly: GCA_005408345.1. Taxonomy (NCBI): domain Eukaryota; kingdom Metazoa; phylum Chordata; class Actinopteri; order Centrarchiformes; family Percichthyidae; genus Macquaria; species Macquaria australasica. The sequence goes on from SEMN01000081.1 coordinate 1,508,528, forward strand.
TAGTAAAAACTCAACAGTCCCTATGTGTCCCTCTGAGGCGGCCATCATTAGAGGGGTACGACCCTGCTTGTCAGCCAGGTTGACATCTGCGCCATGTGTGAGGAGGAGGTCCACGATCTAAAACAACCAAATATACCCATGTCATTATATAACAGCAACTGGATGTCTCACTTGCTGGGTGTTTGTGAGGTGAAGAAATTACAATATTTGTTCATCTAATCAAAACAAAAATGATTAGTTTCTAGAGCACAATTGCCTTACTCTTTTGGAGTAAGTTGGAGGAAGCAAAAGTTAGTCTTGGTGAACTCTGTCCACTCAAATCAAAGCCAATGCATTAACATTTTTTAGAGCAAGATGCTCTAAGTGAGGGGAAGGGATCAGGTGACCACTAACCTGCCAGTGTCCCTGTCGGACGGCGCTGAACAGCGGGACGATGCCTCTCCTGTTGGGCTGGGCCACAGCCGCGCCCTGCTCCAGTAACAGACGACAAACCTCCAGCTTCCCCCGACCAGAAGCTGCAGTCAGAGCTGGACAACACACAATGAAGCAGGGATGAGATGAGGACACGTAGGGTAAATGAGGTGGATAGAAATGTGTTTCTTAGTTCTTCTGAGTGCTTTCATGCATGACAGAGGAGGGAGCTACCTATAATAAATAATTATCAAACCTGCAAAACCTGATTTCTTTTGGAAACAAGTTATGAAGACAATATTGACATATCATCACCTTTTAAGTTGATATGGCAAACTTGTTAGTACAGTTGCTTATTTACACATGCAACTGTTATGGAGCAACATTATCATTTATTCATTTGGAGTGTTTGTGTCCATTATTCACTCTCTTTTAGCTCTGTTATTGGTCACAGTTTTTTCACATTGTCATTTGATATACTGTTATTATAAAAAATATTAGAGTTGGGCAATATGTTAAACTGGCCACCGTTAGCCCAACAATCGGTGTGAGTGTGTGCGGCACGCGCAGGGGGCGGGGGAGTCCCCACTCCCCAGACTAACATCCGCGGTGAAAAAACATTAAGTTAGCGAAATAAAATGACAAAAATCGGCCAACAAATCGCTCCAAAAAAACAATAGCCATTATATTTGTCCAATCGCCCAACCCTATGCCCTATGGGAAAACACAGCATTTCTGGGATTCATTCAAGTCTTACTTACTAGAGAAGAGAAGAGAAGAGAAGAGAAGAGAAGAGAAGAGAAGAGAAGAGAGGAGAGGATACCCTTGAGATTTTTGTGGGAGCAAAGGCCTTTGAAAAGACATCTTCTCATATGTACGGATTATAATTGAAATAATTTAAGCAGAGTGAACAAATCTCTTTTAAGCAGAGTGGTAGCAGCCAGAGGGGTGACCCCGGTTTCAACTATAGCCCGACCGATACTGGATTTTTGAGGCTGATACTGATATCGATATTTAACATACACACATAACATAAACAAACAAGCTTGATACGGATCCCTCCCTGTTTTTTTTTCAAAGAATTGTGACCAAGACATATACTGAGTGCGACATTATACAGTCAGTGCTCTCTGGTGGACAAACTATGTAACGGTGGCACTGTCTCTAAATTACCTTAAACCTACTTTGGCATTTCTGTACTGCAAGTTCTTGTTACATGTCGGCCGACACCGACACCAATATATCTGCAATGAGAGAATATCAGCCTATTTATCCATCTAGCTCTTGATTCAACCTATTTATTCTTTGCTGGAAAAACACTTTGATCTACACAGTTCAGCAAGTATATCTGCACATGTCGATATACACACTCTCCCTCTGGCTGTTGTAAAGAATAATGTATTTTCAGTTGACCTATCCAGTAACACTGCGATTACAAATCAGCTTCCAGAACAACTGTTATCCTTCTGAACCTTTATAAACAATGAAGCTACGGCTGAGTGAGTACCTGTCCCCTCTTCAACTGACAGTAAGAAGAAGCAGCCTTTCCAACACTGCAGCGGGGGAATAAGCAATGAGGTTTCATAGCTTTAGGTTAGAATGATGCATTACATTTCTCAACACCCTGCCACATGGCAATCAGACTAGTCATTTCTAAGCACCCTGGATAGCATTCATCTTCCCCCCTCCCCCCTCCTCTGTGTGAGCCCAGCCCTGTCTATGCTCCAATGACACCACTGCACTGTCATCAGCATCTGACGCAGCAGCAGCAGCAGCAGACACACAAGAACGATCTCTCACATCCGCACTGCAGCGCTCTGCCTCTCAGCGCCACACAGAAAAACCCTCTCACAAAATACTCCATAGATCCTTAAAACACTGTCTGAGTTGTATGTCTGTTTTTGCATTTGTCCAGGGATTTCACAACTGCACGACCCATTAAGCATTCACAGCCAGCTGTCAGTATTGAGCGCAGGGTTTTATTGGTGTAATGTCTGGCTAAAGTAGGTATTCCCACCTGTCTCCCCCCACAAGGTGTCAAAGTTATTGATTTGAGCCCGCTCCACCTCCTCTTCATCTTTCTCTGGCAGGTCCAGCAGGTAGGACACAATCTGATGGGGGACAAGATTCAAGACGACACAGATTAATGTCCAAGTTGACTTTAAACTGATAATGTTAGATACAAATAAATGATATAAACAAACCCACTTGTTATTATAAATCTACTTTCCTTTTGAATGTAATTCAATTTAGTGTAGTCTGATCTAAAAGGCTGAACTTTAGATGATTGACAGTCATCATTAGCAACTACATCGACCACCAGACCTCTGTCAATCAGCTGCTGGAACAAAATTATTATTGCTTTAGCCTATTGAGAGCAGTGGGATTTGCTACATAAAGACAATTCATACATGGTTTCACTGGCCCTCTTTACATCTCTCTGTTCCTATAACATCTTTTCCCTTCCATCATACCCTCAGTCTTTCCCTCCCTCCTTCACTCTTTCTCAAATTCAAATTAGTCTAAGTTTACTGGTCTGCAAAGAGATTTCCAAGGTGCTTTCTCTCTTTTAACTATTTCACCATCTGATTCCGCCTCTCCCGATACTCTGAATATTTAGTCACTAGTATGTTTTAGTAAAACATATGCCAAAATGCAATATGTGAAGTATCACACTATTACTAAGAAAAGTACTCCACACTCCACTGCAATGAGCTGTGATGAATTATCATCGAAGCTAACATTTGTTAACATTTTAATGCTGTCTTAGTAGTGGTATGGTAGCAGTGGTAAAAAAGTTATATTTTAAGCCCTTGATCATTTAGTTTTAAATCACTTAAGATTCAGAGTCCCTAATTTGGGCTGAAGAAATCATTATGACTGGAGAGCATGAAAATCAAAACCATTTCACCACTTTCACCCCGTCAGCCTCCTCCCTCCCTGCTGTACCTCTGTATATCCCATGCTGGCAGCAGCAATGAGGGCCTGCTGGACCGCGTGGCTCTTGGTGAAGGCTGCCTGTTGTTGTGATTGTGAGGACTGCTGCTGCTGTGGCCCCATGCCCCAGTCACACTGGATGAGGAACTTCACCACCTCCATATGGCCCCTCAGGGCTGCATGAACCAGAGCACACTGGCTGTTCTTATCCAGGTGGTCCACCTGTTAACGAGACATGGATTTGATCAGGAAAACAAATAGCAAATGGGGCTACAATTTATTTCCCATTATCAGGACATAGAAATTATCTCTATAAAAAAAATTAATCCAGAAAAAAAAAAGACTAATTACAAAACACATTCAATCACAGTCTTGATCACACACCAAAAAAGTCACACTCTTCACACACTCTCCTCTCCCCTCATCATTTTCCTTCACACACCTTTGCTCTCCTGCGACAAAGCGCAGTCACAATGGCCATGTGTCCCCCAGCGGCGGCGTAGCCCAGCGGCGTGAGGCCGCTCTCAGACTGAGCGTCGACAGAGGCGCCGAACTCGAGCAGCAGAGCCACCATGTCCATGTAGCCCAAGTGGGAGTGGACACACAGGACGGGGGCGTTGTTCAGCACCTCCGTACGGTAGTTCACATTGGCACCGCCCAGCATCAGCAGCCGGCTCACCTGGACACACACACACAATAAAAAAATGTAAAATGAGGAAATAAAATGTTAACATAGCAAAGTATAGTTTCAAATTTTAAAACTATCTTAGACCAAGGAGAGGACGATTTCATAAAGCATATTTCAAGAAGCATTTGACTTGATTCTTGATTTGGTACGCAGAACATGTTGAAGTGTTCTTTAAGTATGACTCCTCTCTAGCGCCTGTACCTTGATGTTGGGAGTGTAGAGGTTTCGGAGTGAAGAAAGTGCCGCTGAAAGGCCCTCTGTGCTGTAGGATACCCACAGGCCTTGCAAGACAGATGAGGAAACCCCGACTTTCTTGCTGAGACCCTTGAACAGAGAGATAGAGTGTAAATATTCATTACTGTGGAGCCAGACCACAGATGCGTGGGGGCGTGTGTGTGCATATAGATGTGTGTGGAGACAAATAACGATATACCTTGAAGATATGTGCTTTGAGGATGTGATGGCCCAACTCAATAGTCTGCTGCCTGTTCAGCTTGTTCTCCTGCCGAGAGAACCAGAAGGCCAGTAGCGTGTGACCGCTCCTGCAGAGAGGACAAACACACAATCTTTCAATACCTGAGACTGACTCACCAGGTCATTACATTGGGTTATCATCTGCGCAGTTGGTTTTAATTATAACACAGGAAATAAAATGTTCCGACTAAAAATATAACACTTCCTCTGCTAGATAAACATAATGTACCTGTGACTAAAAGAGATATTTATTTTTATACACGATTGGCTGTGGCATTAAAAGAACATTTTAGTTCATTACACACAATACAGCAGCAAGTGGCTGCAATAAGAATCATTAATTGTCACATTTTTGGTGAACAGTAACTTTTGAATGGGGTTAGATAGCCCGTAATTTCATTCCTTGTATTATAACATCAATATATTTCATAATAAATGCTAAGAAATATACCTTTTTACTTTTTCATGATTCCTTTTTTAATCAGAATCCTATTAATTCTACTTCTTGGAAAACAGCTGAGATTTAGTGATTACATCTTTGTGTTGCAGTAGATGAACATAAGAGTTAAAATCACTTATTTTTGAACAATCTCCTCCTATTATAAAACCTGCGACAAGTGATGATGTGAGTGGCAACATAGTAAGGCAGGGCATTTTGGGCGTCCACCCCCCAAAAAACCTTGTTTCCTTTGACTAAGACATATGGTTTTAATGTCCTTTTTTATGGCAACGCCCCCCCCCCAACATCCAGATGGGAAAATTCAAATTCCCCAAGACATTAAAGAATTGCTGTTTCCTTAAGATCTTACATCAGCTTTAGATTGAGCAAATACATTATGATCACTTTCACAGAGAAAGAGCCTCTCCTCTCATTCAGTCCACCATCTCTCCTGCCTGTCCTCACCTCGGATCGCAGAGGAACTTTGTCTTTTCTCCTTCTTCTCTCCAGATCAACCACTCCCTGAAGGAGGGGTGAACAAACATCCTGGTACCATCCCTCCTCTTCACTAGGAAGACTGACAGATTGTCTACGCGTTGCTGGAAGTCCTCCCAGTCCAGTGTGCCCTGCAGCCACAGACGTGGTTTCAATGTTATTTGTTATTTATAGCTGGGTCATGTTGAGATTAGCCAGATTTATTAGCATGGAACAACTTAACATCATTACAAACTGCTTTTGGAAGCTTCATTTCTATAATAATGGGTGAAAAACCGCTACTGTATCTTTAAGTCTTCCGGCACAAATTAAATATGATATGCATTCATTTATTCTTTTTTTTTTTTTAAGTATATTTTTTTGTCCTTTGCGCCTTTATTGATAGGGACAGCTGGAGATCAACAGGAAAGGGGGTAAGAAAGAGGGGATGACATGCAGAACCCGGGCCACTGCAGTGAGGACTCAGCCTACATGGGGCAGCGTCTTAACCCGGTGAGCTACCAGACTGCCCCGCATTCATTTATTCTTTTCATTTGAATGAAAAAAGCAAGATGCTATTTTCTTCAAATAGTTAAAGCCCCTAAAAACTTGTATTTCTCTTTAAATATTCATGACTAAATAAGCAACGATCAACAAGTTAAAAAAAGCATATTATGGTATTATTCATTAAGAGTTTCACACTCAAAAACTAAGCTAATTAGCCTCATCAGGACTGTGTGGGTGTGGTTTAATCAGATTTGAATGACATCTTTCATCAGATTTTGAGTCAAACATTGCTAAATCCTGATTGGTACACGGAAGTACATGACATCACAGGTTTCCAGCTGAGCCCCGCCCACTTCAAACCAGTGAGAACAGTACAGAGAAGACAAAAAAATATAGAAACGTAACGCAAAAGAACTAAAACTGTTCTAAATTTGACAGGAAATAGTGTGTTCATGTAAGACCCCATCGCTCATAGTAAGAAGCTATTTAAAAAATATGTTTTCAGGGCCTTTAAGTGTACCTGGCTATGTTAAACAAACATTTGATCACATTCTATGAATTTTGACTCATTTATTTTAGCTCAAGGATGGAGTAAAATCACACATTAGCAAAATCAGTTCCATTAAAGGAGATATTAAAAGGTATGAGGTCTTGTATACTTTAGGATAACTACCTGCAGTGAACCAGCGTTGATGGCCTGATATATTTGCTCGTCGGTCAGCGGATGAAGTGAGGCCACGGCCACATTGAGCAGAGGAAGCGCCCGCTCGAAAGATGACTGCGTGGGGAAGCGCATGTTGCACTGCAGCAGGTACACCTCTGCCAGGTTGACTGGAACCACCTGAGGGAGGGAGGAGAGAATCTGAATGGTACTGCTGATTTCCCTTGGATCAGCTCTACAGAATATGAATAAGGCAGCGTGTTTGTACAGCGCGTCTTCAACTATTCCGCGTGGTCTTCCTCAGAGAGGAGAATGGGAATTTATCAGTTGTCATTTTTTATGGAGTCTGGAAGCACTTCTGAATACATGAAATTAAATGAATCTGGGGGTGTGATATAAAATATTTCATTATGAAATGCACACTAAAACAATTCAACTGCATTATTTACCGAAAAGGTGTTGGACTGTCAAAAAGAAGATTTTATGAAACTACTTTTACACAAAGCAGGTCAGCAGGCATATAGAAAAAAGCCTTTCAAGTGTTGCCTTTGCAAATTATGAGCACTATATTTAGTTTAGATCAAGTCTGACACTGTGGGCTCCCCCTCAGACAAAATCGAGACAACTGGGCCACCTCAACACCCGCCTAATCTCTTCCCCGTTGCTATGGATTTGGTGAGTTACGGGGCTACGACGTTAGTCCCGTTTATTTTATCCTATATTTACTACACATTTTGGCAAATTGGCACCATTACAAGTATGCCAAATTAGCTATTAGCAGTTCATGTTTGCAATGTACCCATGGATGTACAGACAACTATCACTGGATTACTGTGATACTAAAGAAAACTTAAAAACATGATGATTCTCAGGCAGGTTCTGGAGTTATAAGGAGCGTCTTTTTTCTATGATTTCTAAGCGGATTTCTGGACGTTAATTTGTGACGGACATCAGAGATAATGGTTTCTTAGGAAAGTATAAGTTGCACTGAATCTAACAATATGTGTGTTATGTCTGTGTCTTCGGATTTCAGTGATTTATGACTCTGAGAAGTGTGGAGGAGTGTGATTTCTGAAGCAAATTGTGGCAATCAGGCGCTATGGTTTAATTAAGGAGGCAACTGTGTTTCACAGGCACTGTTGCAGCTCCAACTGCTGCCCGTGTTGGTAAACTGGACAAATCAGTGGGCCAAACTACAATAACTAACTTCCAGTTGTTTTTAGGACATCAGCATTTACTTGTCGCTCTCTCTCCACGCCCTCCTTTCAACTCTCCCATGTGACTGCACCTCGCAGTTTGAAAACCTCTGGTTAAGATACATCAGTCTAAGCTAAACCTGTGAAAACCATTACAAACTAAACAACAACTCCATACCTTATAGCTGGAGCTTTTGAGGACAAGGTAGCCCTTCTCGATGAGGTCAAAGGTGAGCTTGAGGTACAGGTAGGAGCCCTGGCTCAGGGCCTTGAGATGGGCGCTGAGCTTGCCGAAGGTGGTGTTGTCCATCTTGCCATTGAGCGAGATGTTGTTCTGGATCTCCGGGCTGCTGTGGATGCGGTGCAGGATGTAGCCCTGCAGGTCCTGGTCTATGGCGTCGTTCTCCTCCAGGCCGTCCAGAGAGATGCGGTGGAACGGCAGCGCGCTGGTGATCTCCTGAACAGTGAGAATCAGTCAGGAACTCGCGCTGTATATTGCGGTATCTTGGGGCAGAGACAGCTTGATAGATCTGACAACAGCCTACGTACTTACTCACTTAGGTAAAATGTATGTAGCTAAAAAGTATAACATGAATGATACGTCTACACCTATTCCTGAATGAAAGGTAAAGACAGAGGAGACAAAGATAGTAGAGATACAATAAAAACACTTCTTTTCATATCCTCTGCATAATAGCGAAAAGGTCAGAGACAAAGAGGGTGGAGTTGTATTCAAAACAAATTCAGTATTGTCAGTTAGTGGCCTCCATTTGAGGCAACAATAACCTGCTGATAATGTTGACATAATAGAATAGTACAATGAAGAGCTAGTTGCTGTTTAAGACCTTCCGCGCTGAATTTATAAATAAAAACGTTTGAATTAGAGTAAATATGAAACAGCAGAGGAGTAGATACAAACAGTGGGATTCATTGACAATCTGTATGCTGACTGTCTGTCCTCTACCTGTAACGTGGTTCTGACTGTGACCACCAGTTTGAGCCAGGGAGGGAACTTGTTGATGGTTTTGGTGAGGAAGGACACGATGGTGTCTCCGTAGTCTGGCTTGTGGAACTCTGCCTCATTCAGACCGTCAATGAGGATGATGAGGTCCTCCTCGGAGTTGATCTTCCTCTCTGAAAAAGAACAGATACTATTGAGCAAATGTATATATAAATGATGCACTGTAATGGAAAACAATCTGCATCTTTAGCTTGAAGGTTCATTCTTGACCTTGGAAACAACAGATTAACAAATCAAATCTCAACAAAAGGTCTAATTTACTTGATGTTTCCAGAGCTTTTTACATCTCATGGCCTTCCTCGGCAGAAGCTTTGATACAACAAGTAAGTTGGACCTTGTGTAGACAGTTTTTTTTTTTGTCAAAGCAGAATCTTCTCCTTGATAAAAGCTTTTAAAAAAGTAATATTTCACTTCATACTCAATGAATGTGAGGCAAATACCTTTAAATTATAACACTCCAGTTTATTATGAAGAGTGTGAAGAAATTTTGAGTAACAGAGCAAATAAATCAAGGTTATGCCAACTGAACAAGAGGTAGGATGACTCTGAGAGGCCCTTCAATCATTCAGAGCTACAGATTGCTGTAGTTTCTAATTCTTACGTTTACACGATTGAGTCCATTCTGTATTGTCGTTGAGTTAAATAATTAAAAACTGGGCTTACTAAATATTTTGTATAAATAAATGAATTGGTTTTTTTTATGCAGTTGATAATTTACTTCATACAGATGATTTCAGAATAGATAAATACAATGCTGCTATGTTTTTCCTGTTAAGTTCTGAAGAACGCACATTTTTGTTGAAAAATAAAGTTAAGGAATAAAATCTATGCCGCATACCCATCATTTCAAAGTACTCCTGTTTTTTGGCACTTGTTTTCTACCTTAAGTCTAGTTCTGTGATTGCTTGGTAAACATGCATATTTGGAACAGCTTCAATTCAAGTAGTTAAGCACGATGAATTTGAACAGATGCAAATAGTAACTGAACCGCCTGGGAGTTGACATCAGTGGTGAAATGTAACCAATTACATTTACAAGTACTACCCTTAAGTACATATTGGAGGTACTTGAGTATTTCCAGTTTTTGCAACTTTATACTTCACTACATCTCAGAGGCAATTATTGTACGTTTTACCTCACTAAATGTACTTGTCTGACAGCTTTACTTACTTACTTATTAAGTGTTCCTTTATGGGTTGAGAAAAGTCTCCTCCTTCTTCAGCTAAATTAACTAATTAAAAAACCTTGGATTAGCTGGAAAATATATCGTCACAAAGCTGGAAACAGGGCTGTTTTTCTGAGCTTATGAAAAGATAAACTTTTTAGAGATACGTGGTTCTCACAGGACTGCGACCCTACAAAGATATGATGATCTTGTAGAATATGATGCATTGCTGTAGATTAAACTAGCCAACAGTATATAAAATAATTAAAATTTGCATAACCATAAACATCCACAGCAGTAAAATGCAACATACACATTAATGCAGCAGTAATATTAATCCAAAAACATCAGATATAATAGGACTCCTACAGCTTTTTAAGAGTAAAATTCAAGTACTTCTCAAGCACTTTCAAGGTACCTAAACCATAAAATTTCTAGACTCTCGAAGCCTTTATCATCATATCTAAATAGTCAGGAGACAACAAACAAATATGATGATGGGATCATTTCATTTCAAATATTAAAAGATTTTCGGTTTACATGAGTGATTGTGTAGATGATGAAACACCAGATTATGTTGAAAATCAAGCATTTTCCAAGGAGTATATTTGAATTCAAGCATATTCCTAACCTTGAAAACATAACGGTTAAAATAAAGCATTTTCCAAACTTTCAAGACTTTGTACGAACCCTGTATATATATAATAGGAAAACAGGGAGCATTTTACTGAATAATGAGTACTTTTACTTTAGACACTAAGTAAATTTGGCTGATAATACTTACAGACTTTTACTTAAGTAAGGGTTTGAATGCAGAACTTTTACTTGAAGTGGAGTATTTTTACAGTGTTGTATTGCTGCTTTTACTTCAGTAAAGGATCAGAATACTTCTTCCACCATGGGTTAACACTATTTTCAATGCAGGTGTATCACCTTTGAAAAGTGCATCCAGGGGCTCTAGGACCCCCCTCCTGAAGGAGGCCAGGGGGTCCTGGACGCAGGAGCGAAGACTTAAGATGCTCTGTAGGTGTGGCTCCCTCAGCATCTGCTCCCTGTAGGCAACGAGGTGCGGCGAGCGGCACAGCAGAGCCGCCACGTTGTGCACAAACTCCGGCACCAAGCAGGTGTAGGCGTTATCTGCCTGGCAGTAGTGGTACGCCACCACCTGGGGGCGACAGAGAGTTGGGAGAACATTGCAGCCAGGAAATATAAAGGTGAACACTTTCATTCCCTTCTGGTGATCCTAACCTTGGCCAACCTTTGGGTATTGCAAAACTGAGTGAAGATCAGTGTCAGGGAGCGTGAGTCAGATGGCACACTTTTAGAAATAACACTTTTCTCAGGGCTCCGTCAGTGCAGAGCCAGTTTTCCCAGCATGTACTACAGCTACAACTCATTTGGGATTGAGTCAACTTCATGGTGGATGATTGCAGTATAATGAAACATAATACTTCTCGTTTCGCTGTACGGTTTCAGCTATTAATAATTCATCGCTTCCGGCTGCCAAGAGAGACTGATTCGGAGTTAGCTCATGCATGCTCATGTGCTAGATGATTGTGGCACGAAGGAGTCAAGTGTGAAACTGTCATATTTCACAGCCACGTACATGAAACATGTTTGAATGAATGATTAAATGAATGAATAAAAGGTCTGTGCACGGACATGTAGCGGCGTTAGAAAATAGTGGAGGGCAGGCGAATTTTCTGAGAGGTTAGTCAACAAAGCAACAGAAGCAGGTGTGGCTTAGTGCGCCTGTGGACTGAGAGATCACAAGGAGTTTGAATTTTCAGAGGCGGTGGCAGCGATCAGAGGGCAGTGAGGAAAAGGGGAAAACTAATCAAAATGAAATGCTAATTTTTGGTCACAATGGAATAAAGGGCTTTAAAACAAAAGGGGTGAAAAAGGGAGTGAGCTCAATTATTAATGCACAGAGTTAACAAGATCTAATAGCTTGGCTGGGAAATGGCTTTCTGCAGGTATAAATATTTCATTAGGCTCCCTGGCAAAGTTGTTTTTTCTTTTTTAAACACATCTGCATAATGCATCAGGCTGGGACTGGGGATGCAGATGGCTAAGCAGCAGGGGAGGGGGACCAAGGTGCAACAGCAGACAGGAAGAAGAGCAGGGAAGAGAGCCGGTTTCACACATCATATAGGTTTACATTGCAGGCAGGTTAAAACAAGTTAAATACTCCAGTAATACTGTTTCAAAAGTCAACATTTAGCACAAAAGGAGCTGCACAATACTTTAAATGTTTAAACAGAAAAAGGGGAAAACAAAGTCCCAACTTAACTTAACTCCACCTGTTTTGAAGTCTACCACCTCAGGAGCAAACCCTGTGTGAGTCGACGATAGATTGCAGGTGGCGTGGAACTTTGACTTTCGTTCAAAAGCTTGGAGCCGTATCATTCCTGACAGAACCTGAGCCGTGTTCGTGCTTGTATTTTGCAAAGGCATTTTCAAAAGAGCGAATCATCGGCTATCTGACCACCTATGTTGTCACTAATTGAAAAACTAAGACATAAAAAGGAGCCATTTTAAATTATCTTGCAGTTTTTCAATTACAGATGGACTGAGGTCTGAAAATTTCACGCTGAACTACAAACACAACAAAATTTACTATTATACTAAAATGACCATTTCAGTGATACAGCACTGCTTCCTCTTAATAACCATGTATGCAGTGCTACTCTTTGATGAAGAAAAACTGAAAGAAAGAATTAACAATACAGTAGTATGCAAATGAGACCCCTGCCACAATATTTGGCAATTAAATATATATTTTTTCATTTCACACAGCTGTGAAAGAAAAAGGGGAAAAGGAGGTGTGGGGAGGTAGAAATGTTCATAAATGGCTTGGGCTTGGTGCACTTATCCTCCTGTAATATGCAGCAATCAACTGAAAGCTGGAAATTAACTATTAAAATCACTACAAGCACACTTATATTTGGAGCAAATGGCTGAAAAATAGATCATTTGCATTTGTAAAAGAAGCCAATTGGATGAGAAGACGTTAAAAACACACCAATCGATCCAAAACAGAGTATTTAAGTACTTGGAGACAAATGTTCCACACACATTCCTTTGGTGGTCTGAAGGCTGTTTTGTCTGTAAATCAGAGGCTGAAATGTAAATGTGTGTGTGTACATGGTCACAGGTGTAATCTGGTACCTGAGATGCCAGCCTCCTCATGGCTTCTTCCTGACGTCGCCTCATCTCAGGGGTCCCGGGACAGCTGCCTCCTCCCAGGGTGCCATGAGTGGGCTGGGGCTGGGTGAGAGGGAGCCCCTCTCCATCTGGACACAAGACAGCACAACACACTCAGGGACAGCTCTAACACGTATCTCTTCACACTGTTATTCTCAAAACAAAGGGAGTGAAGATTGTCCAACATTTCTAAAATACTACAGTTTTAAAATGGAATTCAGGAAAGAATCTTCATCATCTTCACTGGTAATTAAAAAGACTCTACAAGCAAAAGAGGCTTGGAAGTCACATGCAGATATAAGTGGATGCCTACGTTTGGGTGAGGCCTGAGGGCTGTCGGAGGCAATCTGTCTCATGCGGGTGCCGTGGCAGCTGAGCGCCACCAGGCGAGAGATGATCGCGGTCTTGCCGAAGCCAATGTTGCCTACTACTGCCACGCCGCGGTTGGTGCTGGCGTTGGGGCTGTTGAGGTGGGCGTCGATCTCCTGGAAGAGCCACTCGCGGCCCGTAAAGACTGAGTCCATGGTGATGCTGGGCACCTCAAACAGTAGAGGTTTGAGGGCGATGTCTTGAGGCCGATACGGTGCAAAACGCACTGGTGGGTCAAGGAGAGAACTGATAAGTGGTATTACAGTTAAAAGCCACATTTATGAACTTACATTAATGTTTTGCAGTAATGCATCTGGAAAATAAAATAGGGTGAGTTACTGTCAATCAATACTAAGTTGCTTTCAATTTGACATTGCTGCACTATATGGCCACCGATTTGATCTTTTACATATTTACCTACAATAAAATAAGTGTATTTATGTAGATTTTTAAGGTTACAAATATAAAGATAAAAATAAAAAGGATAAACCATGATATTTGTGTTATTTAACATTAAAGATCGACAAAAAAGTTAATAACCTACTGGAAAGTGCTCCTTCTGAGATTAAATATATACTGATGGGTCGATGATTCATATGTGAAATGTATATTATTGTGCTCCAGGGTTCTGTGGCAAACTGCACCCTTAAATCCTTTAAAGACATATAGAAGGGCTGCATATAAAATGTCCGAGGCAGGTATTCACTATGATCTCACTACAGGCTAAAGATGTAGGAATAATATAGTTTATGTGATGTTGAAAAAATAGCACAAAAGTTCAAAGGGAGTGACTCCTTTAACAGTCCAGACTTGTGTGCATTTTGTTGCAAAAGAAAATGTACAAAAAGTCAAGGGAGTGACTACTTTAACAGCCACTACCGACTGTTGATTTTACTCACTAGGGGGAGTCATTAAACTGAAGTCCTCCAGAGGTTGGGCATCTTTTCAGCAGAACATACGGACCATTAAAGACTAATGAGAGTAAAATGAATCTGGTATGTACTTCTGAAGCTGTGTGATAAACTCAGTGTAAAATTTAGTCGGCTGCTTCTGGTTGTCCTCTCCTGGGTCCCGTCTTTTAGACCGATTTGAGCTTTGAGGATAAAAAACATGCCTTCTTCTATCTGGTGTGTCATTTCTATCAGCATCTGGTAATTACGCCTGATTTAGAATGCGAGTTGTACGTGAATAATCCAAACACTTTGCTGGCAAGAGTGTGCGCCACTTGACTAGAGCACTTTGACTTGTAAAGCACTAGCCAGCAAGCAAGGCGACTGTGAGCAGAACGCGCCGCCTGACGCAACAAATGAAAATTAAAGTAACTTACGTGACTGGGATTGCCAGGCATGGGTGTTATTAGCGGAAGCTGAGACGAACAGCAAAAGCAAAAGACAGACAGAGAGAGAAAGAGAGAGAGAGTGAAAGGAGACAGAGAGTGATGAGAGAGGGGAGAAAGAAAGGCAGTGAGGGCAGGAATGAAAACTGGCAGCAGTGTGCACTGTCAGAGCACAGGGCAAGGTGTAGCTCAATGAAAAACAAAACAAAACAGGAAGCAGCAACAGCATCAGCACATCATGATGTCAGAAATACGGGGAAACCACCAGACCAGGGTCGATTACTAATTGAAATCTTTTGAATTACATTGAGCGTATTCCTCAGCATGTCTGGAGGGGAGGTTGGGGAAGGTTTGCACTTTTGGGAGAATCTAATTGGTTCCATTGCGCCGGGCAAGATCAATCAATCCCAATAAAAAGAATTGAATCCAGTTCTAGTAGTAATTCAACCCTGGGATGGGAGGCTCTAACCTCAACTCCACAGACTACTGTGTGTGTATTACAGGCTGCTAAAGTTAACCACATCTTAGCATAAAGTAATCGACCGCAGTACAAGACATTATTACAGAAAAGCTTCAGATAAACTGATAAATTGGATTTTCACCTCAGTCTTTCTTTCGGTTCCTTTCCTCAGATTACATTTGATCACATTCTTGCATTGTGCAGTGAGAAATAGCTGCTGGTCAGGTGATAGCCAGTGCATTAGTTCATTTCACACTCTGCAGCATACTAGCAGTAAGCACACTGAGTCAGAGCTGTAGGAAATACATATCATACATTAGACTGGTCGGATAAGATGGTGAGAGCCGGCACAATTTTTGTGTGTCGGCAGAAATTTCTATACTGTGTGCAGGTATGGTGCTGCAAAATGTATCAGGGGGCAGGGAGGGAGTGTTGCATTAGAGCTGTATGTTTTCTGTAAATGACTCCAGTGTGCTGATTAGGAGCATTGCTACATAACATAATGAGCTGATATTGCTCTTAATGTATTCCTTTACCACACAGCACTCCAAAGTGCTGTTGCAAGCATGACTTTCTTTTTGTTTTTTTCTAGGAATGCTAATTATAATCGCAGAGTGAAAAGAAATGCGATGATCATGTTGAGAATATTCTTACTTATGCAATCAGCAAAAAGTACAAACAGATATACCTGGAAGTGGGTGAAAAGCTGTCCTCGTTTTATACTGAGTGTACGGCCAGCACTGCATTTTACTGCACTAAGCTCTGTGCCAGCTGCAGCCCGATGTAATAAAAGACATTTCATCCATATTCCCTGGTCAGATTATTTTAGTGCTAACTCAACAAACAGACACACACACATAAACACACACACATTCAGGGAGACACAAAGAGACAGAGAGCGACTACTCTATTCTGTCTATATTTCACAAACTGATGTAATATTCTTCCAGTTGGGTGTCAGGCTGTGAAAGAATGGACCTGATGCAACACTGGTGATAGGAAATGCAAAAACTACCCAATGCTGCCATTTACAATACCATAAGCCACTGAAGTAAGAGGCTAAATACCCACAGCTACTCTGTTTTAAGTGGCGCTAATCCAATTATCTTGGGGGTGACTGAATGCCAAACGTGCCTGTAAAGCTCCTTCCTTCCTCGTGGAATTACTAAACACACCATGGCACTATCGGGCACCCTCCTCCAAACTGCAGAAATGATTACAGCGCTTTGTGCGCGGTAAGTCGTGCAGCCACTACTGCTCCACTGTGTCAGGTATTGCAGGAAAACATGGCAGCCATGTTGTGAACGGGGGCTGAGGGAGTTGTTTCCAGGACGGTGAAAGCAAATGTGTGTGTGTGAGGGATGGATGGATGGATAGCAGTTGCTCATAATCCTGCCCATAAAACTCCCCCTCAGGCGACGTTGAGCAAGGTATCACTCCAACTCCAACCCCCCCCCCCATTCCTTCTCCTCTACCACCAACCCTCCATGGCCAGACGGAGCGAGAGTCTCAGACGTTTTAATTATTCACCAGGTGAGGATGACTCACTGTGGCTGAACAGCCTTGAGAAGGAGGAAGAAGAGGAGGAGGAGGAGGAAGATGAGAAGCAGAGGAGGAAAGGAAGGGAAGTGGAGGAGGGGGAGGAGAAGAGAAGGAGGAGGAGAGGAGGGGTAGAGTTGGCAGAGAGGTGGAGGAAGAGAGGAAATGACGGGAGGAGGAAGAGGAAGAGAAGCGGTTTAGATGATCAGTCTGTTTGTTGTGGGGAGTGTGGGGAGTGTGAGGAGTGTGAGGAGTGTGGGGAGTGTGAGGAGTGTGGGGACTGTGGCGATGGGTTATCTTAGGTCAGGTGGAGACTTTTCTTATGGCTGACGTGGGAGTTTGTGGATGTGTGACTTTGTCCAAGGATTTGTTTCTGCCGTCTGGTTTTTCAGACACAGAGTTAAAATTCCAGTCATTTCTTCTAACAGTGGATGCAGAGCTACAGCTTGCATATGCAACACCAACAGGATCTTACATAATTTCTGTAAAAAAAAAAAAATCTTATGTAATTTGCACAGTAGGCTTAGAGCAACATAATTAACCTGGCTAACGCATTTCTTCAGAAAATGTGTTCTAATCTTCCTTATGGCTGAAAACTGTCATTTAACACGCCATTTCCTTGCTGGCGTACTATTCACTGACGTACTTCATGTATTGCAGCCAAACAATGTAGAAAAATGATGTTAATATGTTATATAAGAAGCACAGCCCTCAAAAGAACCTCAAGACAGACCTACATATCACATCTCAAATTCTAGATTGTTTAAATGACAAATTATTTATCAGTGGAAGATAAGAGAAAACCGATTAAGACGGGTGTCAAACAATGTGAAAAACAGTAGATAGAAGCTAGATAATCATCAATTGTTTTGTTGCAAACATGTTCCTGCACTGTCATCAAAACTGTTATCTAACTCACTTGGCTAAGACAGCAATAGGGGCTTCCTTTAGTCTGTGTTTGCTGTAAATAAATGTTTACTATAAACAGTACTGTACTTCAAATTAATGTACACCTGTAGCTGTTTCTTTCTACTGATGTTCATTTACATTATTCTATATTTTTCTTGTTGCCAACAAATCCAATTAAAAGACCAAAACCAACAATATGTTAGTCTATCTTTCAATACTTTCTGACATCCCTGTCTTCCCTGCCAAGCCTATTGGTTCCTACTGAAGATGTACAGTAAATCTTTTAAAAAACAGTCACAAATATAACAGTTTCATGTTTTAAAACGGGCTCAGTAATTTCCTAAAACAGCTGGGCACTGTAGTTTTTCACAAATGTTACTCAACAGGAGCAAATAGTGCATTTGTTGGGGACTATTTTCCGCTGTGGATTAATACACATTAGGTGCTCTCGTGAGTATTTACGGCAGCAGGACGGTGTATGTGGGATTGACCCGAAATAAACTAAAATGCCCAGTTTCATCGACAATATTGGAGGTCTATGGCACAGAGGAATAACCTATTTCAAGCTTATATATCAAGACACAGATGATGGTTGTTAGTAGGATCAATTCATTTTTGGTTTTGGTATTTTTATGGGATTTGTTGACAATAAGAAAAACAGAATATCATCAGCTTTATCCTTTAAATGTCTAATCAATTACACCTGGATTTCTACAAACTATTATTTAAGTTGCACCCCCTGTCAGGGAGAATTATATGGGAGTAATAAAACCCTCTGCAGTTGAAAATATTTTCATCAGCCAAAAGCAGCAACCATCAGCTAGCACAAGGCCTGTTTTGTGTGTGCGAGCAGATGTAGAAAGACAGCGAGGCAGGAACGGAGACAAAGAGAGAAAGTAAAGATAAACGAGGGAGAAAATGTGTGTGCGGTGTACAGTTATGTGAGTGAGTTTGCGGTGAATAGATAAGGTGGGTGGTAAATCTTAGAGGTAGGCAGGCAGGAGCACAAGAAGATCCATTACAGTCTGACTCACTCTCCTCAAAACAGCAGCACAGCTCGGGCCCCCGATGGACGGCATCAAAAGAAACTTCGACAAAACCAACCGGAGAGAGAGCTGCATCTGTCAGCTGGTTACCACCTGACCAACACATAACCAGCAGTCTTCTTCTCCTCTAGTTCATCTGTAAGTCTGCATCCAGCAGTCTCTCATGTAAAACAGCCAAATCTTTCTGTGATGCACGATATGTTCAAAGATTTGAGCTTTCTGAGGTATGAGGCTACTAATAATGTAATAAATGCAGGTAATGTAATGCCTGGTAATCTAAAATAATCACAATCTACATCACTTAATTGGCAGTTATTGTATATTTTATTTAAAATGTCATCCATTCATCTATCAGGTATTTTCTCATTTGTTTGTTTGGTTGGTTGTTATCTACTTATTATTCAAGGTTAAATATCTTGGCAA
Organism: Macquaria australasica; assembly: GCA_005408345.1. Taxonomy (NCBI): domain Eukaryota; kingdom Metazoa; phylum Chordata; class Actinopteri; order Centrarchiformes; family Percichthyidae; genus Macquaria; species Macquaria australasica. The sequence goes on from SEMN01000081.1 coordinate 1,527,790, forward strand.
TCAGCAAATTACATTACGCAATATCTTGTGTGAGACTGGACATTTGCTGGGAAAAAGGCAGTGAGATCATCCCAGTCAGTATGGTTCATCCTCTGGGAGCCACGATGATCTATAATACATTAAATGGTAATCCAGCCATTAGATATCTTGTGTACAGTGGGCTGACAATGGGGGTGGTGACGGAGGAAAGCTCATGGAGTGACCGAAATGGAAAGGCTCTCGAGAGCATGAATGTGCTCCAAAGTACTCCAATTTCACTGTTAGTTCTTAATGTACAAGTTTTGATTTGGTGGTGTCAGTAGACAAAAGGTCAGGAGAGGTCACACAATCATGAATCATCCTGAATATTCATGATGAATTTCATCACAATCTGGAGCAAAATGTCAGACAGGCATTGGCCCTTTAAGCCTTGCAACAAAATCATTAATGAATTTGATAACTTGTGATGCAAACACACAACCAATCAAGTAACCAACTAACCCTTTATTCAATGATTCCCTACTTAAGAGTCTATTACCTCAAATTTCAAGAATAAAAGGTATTTGGAATTTGTCCTCATATCATCTGCAGGGAAAAACCCTGTTCTTCAAGTTGCTTGCCTCCACATCCTGTCTCCCTCTGTCTCATTCTCTGTCTCTCCTGGTGAAACTGCAGGAGAAGTGCACTCAGGGAGGCTCTGACACTGATCCGTTGAGGCAGAACGCATGCTAGGACGCAGTCAGTTGGCATGTAAACAAACTTGGCTGCCCTCAGAGGAGGAAGGTTGAAACAAGTGGCTCTGGCAGTAACAGCGAAGCTTTGAGAGGAACTGTGTCTTCCCTACCGTCCTCTCTTTCTCTGTGTCCATCTCCATCTCTCTCCCTACCTTTCTCTAACACTCTCACTCTGCATTTGTCGGCAGCTAGCTGCCCTCCGGCAAGGGAATCACATCGCAGCTCAGCCGAGCGCACTCTCAGCTAAGTGGGGTCTTAACAGGTGTTTAAAACACACAGGGATGCATATTTGTGTTCGCTTGGATGGCAGAGGGCTGCCATTACGGTGCTCATTACTGGCTAAGTGACAGAGGAAGAAGGGCGAGGGGACACATAATGTTGTGACATAAGGGCATTTGGCCATTTGGTGAGGAGGTTGAGGAGATTTGCTCAATCACGGAGGCGCTTGCTGTTTGCTTGACTTGAACAGTGTGCAGTGGAGCGCACACTGACTGTGAATGTTAAGCACTGAGACAAATTTTAGCTTAGCAGTGACACAACCTGACAAAATGGTCTTTGTGCACTCCCCCAGTCTCTCTCACTCCTCTGTTTCACACACAATATCACACACAAAGACACAACAGACAACAGCTGACAACCTCCAGTGTCCACCACCAACAGCTCAGCATCACTGGTCTGATATGGGAGCATAGCTATACATGAAGACATTTCCTTCTGACGCATTGCAAACAGCAAATCAACCGTCACTGACTTTCATTTGAATTTTAAAAATAACTCGCTTGTCATGCAGCTTTGCCTTGAGATGCTCAGCTGCTTTGAGTTGTGTTGTTTGTGGATGAAAAACAGAACAGTGTCCTATTGTTTGCTTCTGCACTGTCTGATGTGATGCAACTGGCTAATTGCAGCCCAACCTGAAACAAAACAGCCTTTTTAAAGTGAAAGTGAAAATAAATGATGACTGAATGCTTTGACTTGTGGTTTCCACAGCTTTTCATCTGCAAATGTCCACACGTAGGGTCGTACTGCAGTTCTTAAAGTCAACAGCCAGCATTCACAGTGCAGTATCTCTTGTGGCAAACTGCTTTTTGTTTGCAGTGTTTTGTTGCAGTTTGTCATGGTGAGCCATAAATAAACTTGGAATCTATAAATAAAAATATACGTTTTTTTCGATTTTTAAATCATAATTTGGGGCATCCTGTTGGCTTACAGGTTTTAAAATGGTGACCATACCATTGTAATATTGACTGCATGTAATCCTCCATTTCTCTCTCTTCCATTGTTCAATCAAGGCAAAAATACCCCCCCAAAAAATACTTAAAAAATAAAAATAAAATGTAATTTTAGCTTATTTCAACAGAAAAACAAACTCTCTCAAAATTTCTCAATCAACTTTTGATATCTTTTTTCATTTTTTGGGGGGCATTTTAGTCTTTATTGACAATGAAAGTAGAGTCAGAGAGGAAACAGGTGAGACAGAGAGAGAGAGAGAGAGAGAGAGAGAGAGAGAGAGAGAGAGAGGAATGACATACAGTAAAGGTCTCTGTCCAGGATCGAACCAGCGACACTGCAATTATATGGTACTCATCTTAACTACTAGGCTACAAGGACGCCCCCCCATCACTTGATATTTTTGTATTTTCTTCTTTGCTATTGTCCTGTAATACATCCTTTATATCTTGAAATTGTATCTGTATTTTTTCCAATTGCTGCTTAACAAGAGAACCAGGGCAACCTCTCTCTTATGTATTAACTTCTTTATTGCGCAGACATAGAGACACAGAGACGTGTCTGTCCCATGTGCATGCACCTGCACAGACTGACTCAGCACAGCTTTCAGTGGACATGATGGGTAAGGTGAGTCTGTGTTTCTGTGTGTGTGTGTGTGTGTGTGTGTGTGTGTGTGTGTGCTCTCTTTAACTTGGCATTGTTGCTCACCTCTCAGGTCCTGCCCGGAGCGACCCGGCCCGCAGGTGGTGCTCTGTCTGGGCATGCGCAGCGAGGTGCGTAATGGAGTGTGTCTCTGCTCATCCAGGTATGCCAGGTCCTCCAGGTGGGCTGAACTGGTAGCTGTTGTTGTGTGCGATAGAGAGAGGGAGACAGACAGGGGGATATTTCAGAGAAAGAAGGCAAAGAAGATACTATTGTCAGTATGTATATGTACATTGAGAGACACATACAGTAAACAAACCCATAATACACACGCACACACACAAAAGAGGGTGGCACTGGTTCATGCCAGTATCTTGAGGCAGTTGTCGGGCTCCCGCTCTCATACTTGTTAACTCCTACAGGAAAGAGCAAGCCAACCCTACATGGTTCTGTCCTAAAATTCCCTCCTCTCAGTGTCTGTCACGCGGCACGGAGGCAGATGCCATCCGGCCCCTCTCAGGATTAATTAGCTCAGCAGACAAATGTCTTATTCATGGAGTGAGCGCCGTCTGACGCTGGCTGCTGATTGCTCACACCACGCTGTGTCTTCAGGGCCAACGCTCGGAACCAGTGAATGTTAAATGAGATTAGACGCCACCAGTGTGAGTAAGCAACAGACTTGATTCTTCGTTACACCTGCACCTCACGGTTCAGTTAGAGGTGAGGGAAACGAAAGACAACAAACTCTGAACAATAAAATCCAGGAGAGATTAAGGGACAATCATCCAGAAGTTGGTGGGCAGGGGTCATTTAGTGTGTCCCAAGTGCTCTCTGACAGGAAATCTGGTTAGAATAAACTCTACTAATGCAGTGATAATGGAAAAGGCAAGGAGATGTGATAGAGGAGAGAATATTAGAGACACAAAATTAACCACAAACTAGTATATTGGGACTATTTCTTCAATTTTATTTAAAGTAAGTCCAGGTTATTTCAATTTGGGTCTGATTTTTGTAGCTGTTTTTCATAGCGTTTATATCGGTTGTGACACACTGAGGTAATTTCTGAGATCTGGGAACATCACGACAACAAAGTCCGATATGGGGCAAAAATACAAGTGACTGGATCTGAACTACTTTATTTGGAGAAAACAATGAAAATGAGTGCACCTGAAATGTCAGTAATAATCCATCATAGCACAGGAAACCAGGAAGTTGGTCTGTAAACTGTGATGGGCGTTTACAAAGACAGTTTGGGTAATAATTTTACCATTTGCTATTGTTTTCTCTCCAAAATGAATTTGGCTAATCTGGATGTTTGTTTAAAAGCCGTCTGATCATCTGACTGCTTGTGTTTCTTGCCCCATTTGACTAATGTTTAGCAATGTCAGCGTGTTATCATGACCGACAGAATTGATGGACAAAGCTCCAAAAATAAGATCCAAGTTGTCATGAGCCGGATTTATCCTTATCAGAACTGGGAATCCTTTTTCTCTGACACTTTACCTGAATTACTCTGAGGTCCTGAGATCCCAAGTCCAATTCAAGGAGTTGGGGAAAGGGTGTGATTGGCAATGCATGCTTTTTCTCAGTGATATCCTCTGTCTCTCTCTCTTTCTCTCCAGTCACTCCAAATAGTAAGGCAGAGTAATCCCTCCAAGTGGCAGGCCTCTGAGTCCACCACCGGTGAGAACCGGTGTAAAACTCACCAGCACCTCAACACTGATCCTGTCCTCGCTGCTTCAAAGAGTGGTTTCTGTGCCGCTGGAGTTAAGCTCAGTGAAGTACTGAGCATGTGTACGGCTGTGTGTGTGTGTGTGTGTGTGTTGCTGACTGCCTGAGTCACCCCAGCCATGGACCCAAAAATGAGCCACATGGGTTTCCCAAAATGGAGGGAAACTGGCAGCTGAGAATGCTGGAGGCTTGGCCCTGATGGGAATGGGGGTGCTGGTCATCCAACTGGGCTAAAAACAGAGACAGTGGAGGCATTAATCTGCTGCTAAACCAAGGAAGAATGACTCAGGGCTACAGGGCCAGAAAGGCTCCTTTTTTTCTCTCTTTCAACTGTGTTTGAATGTGAGGACTCAAATCTGTGTGCTCATCATCTCTATCTGCAATGCAGCAGGCTGCTGGGGATCACGTTCACAGTTCCTGAGCCAATGCGCTAAGACTGCACGCATAGTGAAAAGAAATAAAGAGGAAAGAAAAACAGTATGGAAGAGGGAGAGTAAGAAAAATAAAGTGAGAAAAAGTCTAACTGTGCAGCAAAGAGCTCAGCTGCTTTGGGCAATGACAGCCACATCAGACACTTCCTGTTCTAAAGAGTGACTGATTGCATGAACGCATGCGTGCACACACACGTACACACACACACACACACACACACACACACACTCAAAGACCAGCCAGGCTGCCGTCCAGAGCCAGTTGCAGTATCAGCCAGGGAGCCGACGAGTCATCTCAGATATGAGGTGGCTGCTGGTGCTCTAAACGCCTTGCCACTCTCCTCTCATCTCCCCGAGAGATGACTTGTGGTGATAAATAACCGAGGTCCTGGTATTTAAACAATAATATTTCCGGGTATTACACCAAGTATATAAGCAGAGGTGGGATCAGGGACAAAAAGGAAATCAGGATAAAATGGAAATCAATGACACTTGTCCGCCCCCCAAATTGAAAAATGTTATCTTGGGTGAGCTGTTATCTTCATTTAGTGAATTTAGAGACTATAGAGTCAGTTCACTGAATCTCACAGTGTCTTTTATACGCCTTTAGTCTTTGTATGAGTAGGGAATCCACAATCCCCAGGCAGTTATATAAGCTGGTGCATATAGATCCTCCAACATGGAAATTTCAAAGGGTCATTTCACCCCAAATTACATGTTTAAAGTTTCGTTTTATTTGCTGAGGTGAACTGGAACTGCTCTCTACTCTCTTTCCATATGACAACTATACGCAGTGAGATCTGTGGATCATCCAGAGTAACTGGACAACCATTTCTGGTTGTTGATTTCTTTTCTTTCATTAATGTGAGACAAATATCTCAAAACCTGGACGAGTAAAACCATAACGTTACAAGTCTATATAGGTCAAGTTTTAATGGAATTTTTTGTCAATTTTATTCCTGCTTTTCTGTGACTTCCCAGCCTGGGTTAATTTTCTTTTCACCTCCATGTGGCTCTGGAAGAGCGTAGTAAAGTCTGAGAAAATCAGGGTCATTTTGGCTTGGGCTTGAAGACTACAAATGTTTAACAAACAATACTTCTTCTCCTTACTTGCTTACAATTCTTCACTGAATGAAAACTTGAAAATAAATTTCATTCCTGATGGGCAGTAAAGACAAATTTTTAAATTCTGATCAACCCTGCTCCCCTCTAGTGAGCAGTATTGGCACCATGAAGAAAGAGAGAAAATGTAATACTCTTGGTTGCTCCTTCCTCCATATCCATTTAAGCTCTACCAACGCACTGCCTTCATTAGGTAATAAAGTAGCCCCCTCCCTCCTTGTTTCCCTCCCCAGTCGCCTTCTGCTCGCGTTCCGTATCTCTCCCCCTCGCCCTCCACACATCAAAGCCAGTCTCTCTGTCACTCTGGGGGATAGAAATGGTTAATGCCTGGGGCTTTGATGTTCCACTGCTGTGTGAGCCCAGCCAATCCTCAGCCTGTGCTTGCCTCCCATCCCTACATCATCTAATAATTCTTTGTGGAGGAGAGGGAGAGAGAGATTATGAAACTCTCTTTCACTCCTCTTCCACACATATTCATCTCCCTCTCCTCGACACAGAATTCCTGTTCCTGACAAACACAAATGCCTTCAGAATCATCTTTTTATTTTTATTTTTTTATGTCTCTCACTGCCTCCCTCCCTCTTTCTCCCTTTATTTTATTTGTTGCATCATCTGCAGCTTATAGTATGTCTTTAAAGCTGTCTCCAGCTCACTCAGTCTTCCTTTGAAGGTCTGGGTATTGAGGGGCGGAGATGAGATCGAGGGTGAATCTCTAAACCCGGCAGAGTCGCTGCACTGCCAGACAGCAGTGTCAAACAGCAGAACATGACCGGCATAAAGAGAGGGTCATAGCTGCAGCGACGCGCCTTGTCAGGCATATTACAGTGTTTAGTGAAATATATATGCGTGTCTACAGTACGTGCACACACACACACACACACACACACACTTTTTCCAGTGGGAGTGAGAGAAGTGCATAATTGAGCTCATCGTCTGTAACAGCCTCTCTGATGAGGAGAACAATAATACAATCAGGCCCATTAGCACTGCCTCAGTGTTATGAAACTGACATTTTTCCTGATATATTTACTGTTACTTTTGGGAGCCTTTTTGAGGCAGCTGTGGCCTACAATAAGAAACACACATCAATGAGACCTCTGTCAGCAGCACAAATGCCAGTTTTCTTCTGTGATATTCTTCCAGCCGCAGTACGTTCTTCTGCTGAAGCTGTTTTTTCCCAGACTATTATTCTGCTCTGCGGTTTCAATCCACACCAGAGGGATGTGAGAGTTTAACAAAACACCACTGTGGATTTGCAGCTACGCGAAACTTCAACATAACCCCATGAAAATTGAAAACAAGACTTGTTTCCTCCCTAGATAATTAAAGATGAATGTTGAATGTTGTAAAAAAAAATTGAATCAAATCAAACCACAATTGAGCTCCTCCCCAAGACCAGGCTCAGATTTTAGGAAGTTTAGGATGATTCATCCCAGATCTGTGGGAGAAACATGGTCTGGACCGTTGGGATCTATACAATTTTTTCTTCACAGAATATCTGGTAATATGAGCAGTTTACACATTAAATCTTCCCCTCCTGAACTGCTGGCTGACATCCCAATAATTTGCAATAATATGTGATATTTATGAGCTAACAGCCAAAGAGAGACAAGGAAAGGGGAAGGATTTAGGAAGGAAGTAGTGAAAAGAAACTAGATGGTAAATGTCTGTTGTTGTTTTTTTGACAGCTGAGTTGAAGGAAAGTCTAGCTGAAATTTGGCAAGAAAAACCAAGGTCTAAAGATGCACTATCAGACTTCTTTTTTTTTTGGGCACAATACAATTACAGATTTGAATGCCATACAGATGAGGTTGGTCTTGCTCCTCCAAAATATTTACATATTCCTCTACTCTTTTCAATAGTGTTTCATTGTTACATTCGTGGTTACAGGAGTCACACACATGGACGTCAAAGAATTCAAAGGGAAGGATTACAGTTCATCTAGGAAGAGAACAAGCAAGGAAAGAAAGCTTGAAAGGAGTGAAGAGGGAGAGCTATAGGAGTCAGAAATAGGGTGTTACATGACTCAGAACCAGCAGTTCAATCCAATTTTTCCAGAACAAGTGCTCTGCCATGGCAGAATTTGTGTACTGCATGCCCATGCACCTGTAAATAACCTTATTTCTGGCTCCTCAGACAAACTTCTACTTTCATAGGAGAGGGGTGTGGGGGAGGAAGGGACTCACCAGCCACAGAGTTAGGGCGGGGCATGAGGTACAGAGGGATGGAGTGGGCAGAGTGGGAGGACATGCTCTCCAGGTTGCGCTCAGGGATTTTGTTGAGGCTGTAGGTGGAGGCGGTCATGTTTTCATCCACCCTGTACAGGAACGAGTCCATGCCTGATTTCTGGGACTGCCACAGTTTCAGGTTTCCCCGGGAGCCCTCGCCGTATTTGCCGCCTCGCTCCATGTTCTCGGAATAGCTGGTCAGTGTGGCTGCAACGGAACAAAACAACGTCGTCTTCAGTGCTGTTATGTTGCATATGCAGCTACGATTGGTTCACTGAGAGAAATGTGAGAGCGTCGTACTTTGCTTATCAAACTGCAGGTGTTCACCATTGTTGCAAGGAAACAATGTAAAACACCAGTTTTGACACACGCAAAGCACTTCACATCAGCGAGCTTTTATCTCTCCTGTTTTCTTGCTAACAATGCCAGAATGCCACAGTTAATGTCAGCATGACATGCACACCTGAATGGTCTGGTTCTGACCACACCATTCCATTGGGGTTGTGTACGGTTTTTGGTCTGCACCCAGGTTTGGAAAAAGCAGATTACCACATTTTGAGGTGCAGTGGAGATGAGGAACCAAGCTACAACCTCAGGCGTGTTCCTACTGACTGTCAAAAGGTTTAACGGTCAGGTAAAACCCAGACTTTGGAGCAACCTGTCTGAGCAGGTAAGGTTGACTACTTGTGTACCTTTTTTGTTTTTTGAATCATGTGTTTTATAGACATGCTTTTATTTGGTTTCTAACTTTCCTTTATTGTTTTACCTGGTCTGCATTTACCACTTGAAATCTACCTTTGTTTAAGATTTTTAAAATTTTTAAAAAGTCCATCTTAATACAATACTGACATGCCCATATGTACATTGAAAGGGTTACTGGTCGCTGTAATTGTTCCTCCTGTACATACTGAACACAAAGAAAACCCTTCTTTAAGCGATTGGGGACAAAATCTACAGCCCACATTTATTCTGAAGTTAAATCAATTTGTAAGACAAATCAAGTGGGTATCTACCAAAGCCACGGTATTTTTAGGTAAAAATTACCAGTTTTCTCCAGTACTATCACCGTGTTATGGCTCAGCAAGAAAACACTGTGCATGGAAGCCCAAAGAGGGATTATCATACTAAAACGACTGCAACTTTTGGAAGACACCCAATTGATTTGCATATTAACTTCAGCTGAACTTCAGAATACATTATTGCACAGAATGAGAACTATAGATTTTGTCCCCCATCAGTTTTGCATCTGGAAGGAACCAGTATGGACAGGAGGAATGACTACAGCAGCCAAAAATTGTTTAAGTGTACATATGGGCATGGCAGTATTGTTTTAACATAGACTTGAAAATAAGTGAAACTATGCTAGAATGAGTGCAGGGCTCCAAGTATGTAAATTCAGATGATGATGAATAAAATATAGTCAGGGTTTGTACAGCTTTTTCAGAGTAAAATCCAAGCACTTTTCAAGCGCTTTCAAGGTGCCTAAACCAAAAATTCCCAGACTCCCGAAGCCTTTATCATCACATCTAAATTGTTACTATAAACACCAGGAGACAACAAACAAATATGATGACGGGATCGTTCTGTACAGAAACAAGAAAAGCTGGTGATATTCTATGTTTTTCTTATTGTCAACAAATCTCATGAAAAGAATAAAACCAACAATGATTTTTTTCCAATGAAGAACTATCTCCACAGATTAAAAACACATCAGTGACCCACATCTTTTCACTGCACGACATGTCCTTTCATTTGGATGACCTCTGGCACTGTAGTTCAGTTTTAAGTCAATCCCACATAAACTGGCATGCTGCTGTAAATATACACTAGTGCACCAAATGCACTATTCACTTCTGTTTGAGTAATGTTTGGTAAAAAACTACAGTGGCCAGAAATGACTTGGCTTTTTTTCATAACAAAACAATATATTTTTGTCTTTGAGATGCCACAGACACAGAGTCAGAAGGTTGACAATAAGAAAAAGATTGAATAATGCAGGCCTTACCCTTTAAGGACTTTGTATTTTACATGTACACATGTTTGTTTGTTAAGACTGTTCTATGCAAATCTGTGTGCAGATCTCACCGATAATCCCGCTGTCCCTGCTCTCCAGGGTTGAGGTGGGACTGGTGACAGAACCGTAGGCACAGTCCCTGTTGCCGGCCTGGCCAGGCATGGCAGGGGGGAGGGTGGAGCAGGGGCTGCCTGCAGGGGGTGAGGCAGTGCTGCTGGTCAGGGTGGAACACGGGCTGATCCTCTGGTTCTGGCCCTGAGACAGAAACACATACACAGACATTTGTAAAAGCTTTGTTTGGCTCCAACAACTCAATTAGCACACATGGATTTAAATGGCAAAGTACAATGTTTGAACTTTAATATCTGAGTCACATAAAGACGAAAATGTCACTTCAATAATGCGGTTCTCAAAAGCTCAGCCCCCCTGCTGCCTTCATGTGGTCAGTCCTTCAAAGGATTGTCTCTCCCACACACATACAAACATATATCATAATAACTAATCATTTGTAGCATTTTCCTAAAAGACAGGTTTAGTATATTTTTTAGTTTACTTTAATATAGGCTACACAGCTTGAGAAAGATACACACGTACAGTATATTTCCATGCACAAACATGCTCAATAACTAGCATTCTTTCCAATAATGTCAATAAAACCTGTAAATAGCACCTTTTAACACCTACAATCACTTCACAAATGTACATTACAGCACATATTACTGCAGCTGAGGAGTATTGGCAGAAAAAAAAAAAACATTGGAGAGTTAGTATACATATCAGGGGTGTGAGCCAGAACATCTAAATGCAGGAAAACACTCATTTCCCCTTTTGAGGAACAAAACAAATAAAAGGGAGTGGCATATCCAAAATCAGATTCTGTACAGTCCCATGGCACATGTGTGGTTGTATACTCTAGTTCTTCCTAAACATGTGGGGGATTATAGGAGTTGTGTCAGTGTCATCACTATGTTTTAACACTAATACGACTTTATAATCTGAATAGCGTTCAATAAAACACATGATTTGTTGAACATCAAGAGGAGAACATAATATCTTGCTCTCACTGGTACACACCTATTTTCATGCATATTTTCCTCTTGCCATGACGACAATTAAGTAAAAAAAAGGAAGCTGAAACTAAAACCCCATATAAACTCTGAATACATATTCTTTCTAGTCCCTGCGTTGTTTTGGCACCTTGTGGTGACCCTCTTCCGCATCGGCTCAGGTTAGAAGACAAGAGACCACAGGGGACAAACTAAAAACCCTCTGCTGCGTCTAATCTGCTGCTGCGAACACCCACAGATGCACTCTCACGCAAACACACAGGCGCACATACCTAAAAGCTACATGCATGCAGCATTCACGGATGTGCAGAGGCGCAAGAAAAACAGGGACACTAGGTGATTAAGTATGTGTATCAGACACTGAAACACGCAAACAAATGGAGGTCTCTCCTTCACGGTGCTGCTGATGAGTTCAGGTCAACAGTGAGGAGAACACAGGGAGAACAGGAGGGGTGAACGTTTATTATCTCAATATAACGCAGTTCAGTTCAACACCGCAATGGTGTTGAACTGAACTGCGTTATATTGAGAGGTGTTTCTACACACACAAGTCAACACACTGTACATTACAGTACATGGCCTCTGGCCTCTGCTGTGTCTGTGCGACTGAATGAATAACAGTTTGTTAGGTGCTCTTTCAGTCACCGTTGCCCTCTGCTCTCACCATGGATAGGACCCCTTAAAGGTCATGTTTACAGGAGCTTGACCCCAACACAAACAAACATACACAAACACTTAGCGACACTACAGCTCTATCCGCTGGGCTAATGAACCTCGCCTTGTGCAGGTCTGACCTTAATTGTCGCACGAGGATTGGATTGAACTTGGAGCGCTGCATCTATTCAGGGATCAAGAGCACGAGAGTATGAAAGGCAATTAACTGCACTCTCTGCGTGTTAAGGTCACCTTGTTCCATCAGCTAGTGAGGTCGGGCAGCAGAGACACCAGCTATTGCAGGAATTTAACCATGTCAAATGGAAGATGGTAGATTTTTTGTGTTTTACAGAAAAAAAGCAAAGTAAACTCTCACACCATGCTCACTGATTTTTTAAAGCAGGTTGATATCTGCCTGGCTTTATTGTTAATTAACTACAGTATCATAAAGGAACATAAGTGAAGTAACTTGTTATGATGGCAAACAGTATGACAGACTTTCAGCATCCTGTAAATATCCAGATTACATGTGTGAATCTACTGTGTTACTGTAATTTTGTGCTCTCCATTGAAAGCTAGGAAATCCCAAGCTAATTAGAACAATTACAACAAAAGCCCACTCTCCAATCTGCTAATAGATGGTGTCTTGAGGCAATCCTTGTCATATTTGGTGGTTAATGAATCAAACAAACTGCAATCCGGAGAACAGTATTTGGGGCAGATATCTAAAATAATAAGTTAGTACTGTGTGCACGATGCAGCAGGGTGCTAGCATGAGTCACGTCTCTAAAAAGAGCCGCTTGAATAAACCTCTCTCAATTTATACACCCCCACTGCTACAGCAGCGCTCACATCAAGCACAGGCAGTCCATCAGTCTAATCGCTTATCCACACTGCTTTAGTGCAAACCCATACCTAGGCCCGCTTTGAATGCTTCAGCAACAGGTTCGCCCCTACACCCCTCCCTATTTCTCCTCCTCTCTCCCTCCGCCGCAACTGTTTTCCTCCCTCGATTTGGAAAATTCATACCTGTCAAATCAGGTTTAGGTAGAGAAATCAGGGCATCTGCTGCAGAACTCAGAGCAGGTCCGTTGTGCCAAGAGCTGTTTGTTGCACAACTGCCAAATTCACAAGCTGAAAGGTTACGGTGCAGGAGAGAAACGCAAAGTCTAACCTGCTGCATGTCAAGCCGAGAAACTTGTTTTCAATAAGCAAAGTTTAAAGTACCGTGGGAAATAAATAAGAGTATTTGTTATATAAAAATCTAATTAGACGGGTGGATATCTGATGCTTGATGGAGAGGCACTGATAAATTCTGAATCCAAAGCGCTGTGGTGTCTGAGGGCAATTTACAGAGAAGTCTTTTGATCTGGCTATACTGTCTTCCAAAGATCTGTCAAAACTGAGTGTAAACAAAGACATTATGAAGATAAATGTCAAAACAGATCGAATCAGACGATTGCATGCTTGTTCAAGTTCAGAAGCACGATCTCTCACAATAGAAATATGTCAAAATCGAATACACAATAAGACAATTAGGATTAGGATAAACCATAACAACAGCATGAAGGGTGATAAAAAATTTAACTAAAGCAAGGTTTTTGGTGCCAATCCTTTATCTTTATAAGTCTTACACAACCCGAGACAACGTTTCCCTTAAATTGACTCAGTGACTGTATGCATCTGGTGACATCATGAGATTTGAAGGCGATATGGAGCTGCAAACTCTCTTCTTCTGTCATTCAGTCTGTAGTTTTTTGTCTACAAAAGTGAAGCTCCTTGAGAAAAGATGAAAGAGTTGGAACCTCTTTTCAAAGAAATCCAGACAAAATTAAGTCTCTTAGTCACGTCCTCAAAGCAGATTTGGTTGTAAAAAAAAAGTCTAGTTCATTAGTGAGACCATTACCTGTCTTGCCTCGGGTTCCTCCATGCTGTACTGGGTACCGGCCGGCCCCTCACTCACTTTGTCTCCCAGAAGGAAACCCAGGCGCGTCATCAATGTGTTGGCTGCCTCATCCACCGATGGAGGGGGGCCCAGCTCCTGGCTTGACTCCCCTGCAGAGGCAGAGAGACAGGAGGAGGAAGGAGGTGGGGTTGGGGGGGGATTTTGCGGAGAAGAGAAAAAGAGAGAAAGAATGTGTGTCAGTGGTGGGTAAGAACAGAACAGCAGCTTGTTTTCACACAAAAAAAATGCTTTAAAAGGCTTCATGTTCACCACGTCTGTACCTGGAAACACTAAAACACACAGTAAATCTGCTACACTTGCTTTGCATAAACCACAGCAGCAACAGCAGACCCGGATACAGGATACACAGCACCTGTGCCCAGGACAACGATATGAAACACCCTACCTGAGTTTTCCCGTAGCTCAGAGCTGTGCATTACAGACACATTCCACCACAGCTGGACGCCTTCGTTGAGGTGTCTTACGTAAACTCAAAAATCCCTTCAGCCACAACTACAAGAATCCTTTCAAACTGTTTACAAAACCCCTTTCCACGCTGACTAGAAAAACCTTCCACACTGACGGCAGCTCCTTCCGCACCACTCATCACCACTGCCGCTTGTGTGACGTAATGAGATACGCCCTTCACCTGTGTGTGCGTGTGTGTGTGTGTGAGAGAGAGAGAGAGAGCAACGGTGTGTGACTTTTCAAGACAAAGTGGGTGTGGATGCACCTCTCTATCCTGTTTACAGAGACTCCTAGCTCTAAAGAGAGCCTGTGTGATGATCAGATGATCAAAAACCACATACTCACACACACACACACACACACACTCATAGAGCTGAAGGATTTCAGTTGCCAACTTTGCAACAGGACCCAAAATAAAATCCCTAAATGACCTCATCTTTTTGCCCTGTTGCCTGGTTACTTTCCATCCATAACAAACCCTCATTGGTGGTATCATGTTTTTCAATAACACCTGGCTATAACGCCCTAGAGGTGCCTACTATATCAATTTCAATTCCATTTCACTTTACTTACTGGAGTGTCCCTCTCAGAGCTGAAGCTTTCACTAATTACCCATGCTGCTGGTTGTAAAAAGAGTAACTAGTGGCTAAATACAAACAGCTGGGATTGGATGTATAAGCCTCTGAATTGGCCCAGACATTAATGACATTGAAGCAAACAGCACGAGATGGCCGGTGTTTAAATAAACAGCAGAGACAGAGACAGCTAGCGGCAGGGCCAGTTTTCTCTCTCTACTCCCCCCCCCACTCGTTTTCCTGCAGGGCAGGTTGGACCAGACTGGCAGGTAGCTACACTAAGTCCTGACTGACGACCATTAGACATTCCCAGCCACCTCGCCACCTCTCTGAAGACAGACAGCTTGTCTAAAGCCTGTGGCCTCTCACTCGTCTGTTCAAAGACTTACAGACAGACAGGCAATCTAAAGCCCGGGCTCCCCTCTCCAGTCGCTCATGGACGGACAGGCAGGGCACTGTCAGGATCCTCATTAGATTGACTCCAAGTCTCTCTGAGCAAGTAAGGAAGGAAGACGGGCACCTTCTGAGGCAGGGATACACCTTTGAAGCAAACGGGGATGACATGTTGCCAAGCCTCAATAAAAACACACAGCAGCGACCAATAATGAGGTAATCACAGCACACATTAGGTCCAAAACAGTTAATTACGTATGAGCCTTGATGAGATGGATATAGCACCTCAGTAATGCAGCTGGATACACTTTTTATGGAGCAGAATACTTTTACGAGGGCCACCAAGGTCACTGAATACCCAGCGTCCCCTGAGGAAGAGTGTTGAATGCAGTAATAGAGAAGATGTAGGTAGATGGAGTTACTGTTCCACTGCCTTAAAGCCAATATCACAGGGGGCTGCTGAGATGTGCAGTCATCAATAGGAGAAAAGTGCTGGCAAACAAAAAGCAAAACATCTATCCACTGGCCATTCTGAACCTTATATATGTATTCTGCCTGTGTGTCTGGACATGGAGGCAGTGAAGGCTTCCCAGTTGACAGACTGGTAGTAGTAAGCAGTGAATACATTAGCACTGATTAGTCAACTGCTCCTGAGGGGTTTGCGGCCGTGACTGTGATCAAACAGGGGCTCTGGCTGTCTATCTCTGCCTCTGTATATCTCTCACTCATCTCTTTGTCTGCCTCTCTCGCTCCGTCTGCCTGTACTCTATCTGTTTAGTTCCCGTCTTTCTGTTGTCTTTTTTTTGCTTCTTAAAACGGCACCTCTGTCGCAGCCAGCTGTTGCACAACCCTGTGCAGGGGCGAGCAGTTTGTCTGCGTTTCTTTTGATGTGTGAGCAAAATCTCTAATCTCAACGCCAGAGCCCACAAAAATTTGAGCTAAACATAGGCAATCCCTTTGTACATCCTTAAACTCTCACACTCCAAAAAAACCTACAACACAGTCAGACATATGGCTAAGACCCAGTGGTTTGGGCAACTATTATCATGGAGCTGTCAAATAAAATATAAATATAAATGTTTGATAGGCCAAAGAAACAAAAATATATCATAGCACTTGTATTTCATCGATATCATGTGTAACCAACCAATGTAACCAACACTAATGAGCTACTATCAAAGGAGAATCATACATTACCATAATGTAGGGGTTGTATTCATTTCTTTCTGTTTATAGCTCTACTTTTTGTTCTTAAAATAAAGATTATGACAATCACACATGGTACCTCTTACTGAAGCCACTGAAGACATACATCTAGATCGCTTCAAAGCTACATGACAGCATCGAGAACATAACACTCGCCTGAAGGGGAACTTCAGGCGTTTCTCATCACAGCGACACCATGAGATCCTTAACGATAAAATTTGAATATGAAAAAAAAAAAGAAAATCAGGCATAAAACACATCTCTTATTTTTCTAAACCAGCCCCCCAACACACACACACACACACACACACACACGCACTCCTCTCCATTCCTGAGCTGCGAAGGAGA